>JACSYO010002129.1:3848276-4028276 GCA_016806645.1 Ophiodon elongatus
AAAAAAAAGACGATTGGGAATATTTTATGATTACGGTTAAAATATGAGACTAAAGTCAGAATTCAAGACTGAAGTCCAAACTTTGAGAGTAAAGTTTGAATATAACAATAGAAAATAAGCACATAATTCTGACAATATGACACATCTCATTACATATACATTTCTCTTATGTCTCTAATCCTCTTGTTATTCATATTCAAGGCTAAATCTCAATCTAAATGTAGACTTTACTCAAGGTTGCATCTCTTCAGGATATCAATAACGCTCAAGGGCACAGAGTCATAAATATATGACAGTTTGGAAAGATGAGTGCTGTGTTGCTCTCTCCATTCAGGGGCCACCATGCCCATCACGCTGCTGTGGGCCGTGGATGTGTATGGCAGGGTGTACAGCCTTTCCACAGCTGGCCAGCGCTGGGAGCGTGCAGATGACCTGCTGCTGGAGCTGAAGCGTGTCACTGCGGGGAAGGGGCGCTGCTGGGGCATCGGCTGCGACCACCATGTTTACCTCAACATGATGCCCAGTGAGACCTCCATCCGCTACCGGGAGGAGACTTATGAAAACCAGGTATGTCGAGACACTTACAAAGTAGACGGCGTATGTCGTTAAGGCTCAAGCGCTGCTGCCCTGTGTGTGTGTGTGTGTGTGTGTGTGTGTGTGTTTCTCCAGAGGTGGAACCCGGTGGACAGCTTCACCGACACACTGCTGCCCACCGACCGCTGGACGTGGAGCGACGTGACCGGGATGAATCCTCAACCGCTCCACAGCTTTGAGCTGCCCTCCCGCAGCTGGGAGTGGGAGGGAGACTGGTATGTGGATCAGAGCTGTGGGGAACCCAACGAGACTGGGGTAAGAAACAGCACGCACTCCTTTTCTAATGTATGTCCTTGCATCTGTCTCGCTTTCTGTCTTTCTAATTTTGATGCACGTGCTATAAATTGTGTTACCACACTTGACATACTTACTCCAGTGAGGCTCTGTTTGTGCGTCTCTTCAGGGCTGGGAGTATGCGGTCGACTTCCCCGCCAACTTCTCCCCGGACAAGAAGTGGAACTCTTGTGTTCGTCGCAGGCGGTGGATCCGCTACAGGAGATACACAGCACAAGGCTCCTGGGCAAAAGTGTGGACACTCTCTGCTTCTAGAAATATCAGTGTAGAAAAGTTGAGCACAGGTCCGACTGAAGATTCAAGCCAAGCCACTGTCTTTCCGCAGATCCCCCTGGACTATCCCAGGAAGCCGCCGCTGCCACTCTGTGACATAAGCTGCGGCGGTTGGGAGATGAGTGACCAGTCTGGAAGGTATCCCTACCTCTGGGGCGTGTCCCAACAAGGAGAGGTCAGTCTGCCGGACCAACAGTCTTGTGACGAATGTTTTAGTGCATGTGAAGTACACTTAGCTAAAGTGAAGGATTACATGCTCCCCTCGCTATGGTTTTGACAATTTGCAACCCTGGGGTTTATTAGAAAACACTTATGTTATGATTGTAAAAAGTTCCTGAAAAGTAGTTTTTCGGCACCGAATATGCCGAGCTGCTCACAGTAGTGTGTATTTCCCCCATAGACAACTTCTACTACTCCATTCACACTAACATGAGATACAATGCTTCAAATTTAGATCTCGGTCAGATATTGTAGCAACAAGCTGCTTTTTAGTGCAGTTCACTTTTAAGTTCTGGCCACCAGAGGGCAGTATGACTTCATACAATTTCATTGTCAAACTTAAAGGTGCTCTGGAGACAATTGAATCTTGTATACATATAGTATAAAAGTATGCATCAGTTTGATGCTCTATTAATGATCTATATGGATACATCCTTATGGATCATGCTATGCCATGCCCCCACCCAGTCCCATCTTAAGACTCTATCTTTACCCTGCAGGTGTGGTTCAGGGAGGGCATCCACCCTCGGGTCCCCGAGGGCTCCGGATGGGAGGAAGTAGAAGTGCCCAAGGAGGTGGCTCAGTTATCGGCTGGCCCCGGAGACCTCCTGTGGGCATTACTGTGGGATGGGAACCTGCTGGTCCGTACTGGCCTCACTCTGGACAGTCCGACTGGTTAGTATTCACTGTAATTCACATTTACATGTACCCACCAAAATGATTTCCCACTACGTCGAATCTTTGCTCTTTTTGTCTTTTCTTTAACAATCCTTCTGGTGGGATGCTTTTGAAATTGTGGGAACTGTCAGGATATGACCTTTGTCTCTCCATCTAGATTGCTAGTTTTCATAGTATATGAGGTACCTTTTTAATATATACTGTTTTTTTAAATGGATGCAAAACTTTTAAGAAAAGGTGGAAATTGACTCTAATCCAGGGTGCAAGTCTCACCAGATAGACCACCTGTGGTGTTGTCATGTGGGAGCCAAAGAAAATAAGCCAGATACAGATTGCCCTGCAAAGATTATCAGCAGCAACACATCGTAACATTTTTCAAATAAGTCAAATATGATGGTTTAAGCTTAAACATGCAGCATTTTCTTCCATCAGGCACATCGTGGGTCGAGGTGGAATCACCAGGAAAGGAGGTTGAAGCACTTCATGTGGCTGTTGGAGTCAGTGTGGTCTGGGTGGTCACGAAAGACTACAAGGTGAATCAATGCTCCTCACACTCCGACTAGCTGTTGTTCATCGTGATGGTAACGTGTGTGTGTGTGTGTGTGTGTGTGTGTGTGTGTGTGTGTGTGTGTGTGTGTGTGTGTGTGTGTGTGTGTGTGTGTGTGTGTGTGTGTGTGTGTTTCCAGGTGTGGTTCAGGCGCGGCGTGAACTCCCACAACCCCTGTGGCTCCGGCTGGATCAGCATCGGAGGGGAGATGATGGTGGTGGATGTAGGACTCAACGAACAGGTGAAAAGATTTCTCCTGATCATTTCACCGTCACCTTTTGGATGAGAGCCTCAGCCTCATCACAATGTATTGAGTTTCCCCTTTAAGGTATAATTCAAAAGACGAAATCAACTTGATATGACAAATATGTAGGTTCAACAATGTTGGATGTAGTTTTTTTTTTTTTAGGAAGAAATTATTTTTGAAACCACAACATTTAAATCTATTAGACACGAAAAACACAGGCCTAATGGAATTTCTTTTTTGATTCAAAGTTCATTATCAATAATTAAATTTAACGTTATCATTCCAGCTTTTTTGATTCCTTACAACCTTACTCTAGCATGTTTCCACACTAGCTGCTTCCCCTCTGACCGATTCACTTTACCCTCAGCTTTTGGATCTGGTTTCAGGACGAGCCAGATCAGGGTTGGGGTCAGGGACAGAGAGGCTTTCTCTCTGTATCTCACTGCTGAGGACTTTGCTAGCACTGCAAACCCACACCTCACACCTCCTCCCCTTCTGTCTCTCACCCTTGTCTCTCCCCCCCTCCCCTAGCCCTTCTACCTCTGGCCTCTAGTCTTGCCCCGCGGTTGCCCTGTAACACGAGTCCAGCCAGCCGTCCCAGCAAATGTCCCAACAGTAGCACCTCAGGCCCAGCCTTATATATCATCAGACTATATTCCCACTGGCCTGACATACGGGAGACTCCCTAATTAGAAGCTGGCCAAGCCGTCGTCATCATATCCCATATTTCATATTTCAGTGTTGGATATGGATAATTATGGATATAGCTTGTGTGAGGTGGCAGGTGCCAGTGTTACAGTATATGGCCTTATAAAGTAATAGTTGCCTGTGACCTTCTAGTGCCACTGATGCACCTTTTTGAAGAGTGAAGACAAGTGGTATTCTATTTTATTAGCCTATTAGTGTTTTGTTGTTGTTGCTGTTACTGATATTTCCTTCTTGTGAATTTAATTAATGGTTCAGTAAAAACGCGTCACAACAGGTGTGTGTGCGCCTGTGATTGTTGCGTTTCCCCCTTTTGTTGTTCTACACTGTTTTCTTCCATCAGGTGTGGGCGGTAGGTGAGGACCGAGGCCTGTACTTCAGAATGGGTGTGACGCTGTCTGAACCGAGCGGGAGCGGCTGGATTCCTGTTTCTGCCCAATGGGGGAATAGTAAAGCGGTTATCCCACTCAGGTCTGTATGAGGAAATGATCACGTTTAATCTCCTTGAATCTTGTAATGAAACTGATCTGATTGCATCCCTTATCTTCTCCTGCTCTGTCTGCATGCGTTTGTTGTTCAATAGGAAGGAGTGTGAGTTTGGTGGACAGCTGGCTGAGGCCTCAAAAAGCTCCCTTCTGAGCTGCACTGACTCCGACTCCGAGTTGGGGCCTACTGATCCACAAAACGGCACTGAAGACGTCCCAGTCCTGGAGGCAGCAGCCTCCTCTGTTGTCCCTTTAGGGGGAAATGACACACCTACACCTCCCCTGAAAACAGAGGACCCTCCCTCTGCCTTACAACAGGATGCCCCCAAACCATTTATCCCTGCAAGCGACAGCTTCATCAACAGCCTGGTGTCAGACCGGGACAAAACCTCCACTCCCCAACTCCCCATCACAGAGGTACCGCAGGAAGAAGTCAAGGAGCCGTCCCCAGCTCCGATACTCCCGACCCCCGAGACCGCAGGACACGACATCCCCTGGATGAATGTGGATTTGGAAGGAGCAGGAGCAGCTCGATGTGCTCAGGCGGCGGGGCCCTCGTCGGGCGCCCTGGGGACTCTGGGGACCTCTCAGGGTGTTGGAGAAGAGGACGCACCGGTGTGGACCTGGATCTCAGGGGGAGGCTGCGATGTGGACGCAAGCTCACAGATCAGCTGGCTTAGTCCCTCAGGTACATGGACAGCCAGTATGCAGTGATTTTAAGTATTTGTATATTTACCGACAATTAAATGAACAATTTTCCAAAAAAAAAAACAACATGTTGAATAAATAAAAGAGATAGTAAAATCTGCAGGTGAGATGATGGCTTATGAAAATTGCATATCAATGTAGTAAGGGTACACAAAATAATGTAAATACCTAATGTCGCACATTTGATCACATTGAGTTGAATGTCAGTTTCTATCTGTATCTGTGTTTGACTGTTGCACTCTGTGTTGTGTGTTTGGGCTTTTACATGTGTAGAGATATACTGTGCGTGTCACCTCTATGGCTGTCTGTCTGTCTGTCTAAACGTCTGACTTGTCCGTCAGGTCCTCTCACCAGCTCCCTGTCTCTGACTCCAGTGCAGTCAGCATCGTGGAGCGAGCAGCAGCAGCAGCAGCAGCAGCAGCAGCAGGAGCACCGAGAGGAGATCAGCAAGAAACCGCTGGAGAAATGCCACGTAAGACTGCTTGTTGTTTGAAACTTCTCCCAAACTCCTCCGTTCGGTCTCGGATTGATCATGTCTCCTCTCCATGTGGTCACATCCTCCCGTGTCCCTCGCCAGTCGGTGTGGATGCGTAAAGGTGCGTTGCGCTGGTGGAGAGATTGGAAGCCTCAGCGCTGGGTGGATGTGGGCGTTGCTCTTGAGCAGTCCACCGGGTCCGACGGCAGGAAGGACAGCATTTTATTTGTCTACTACACACAGTATGATGAGAAAAAGGTTGGTTACGGTCAGTTAAATTCTCACCCGTCTGCTCACGGTTGTTGACTCCCTTCATCCTCATCTTTCTTCTCTCTTTTGTGTCGCAGTACCTTCATGTGTTTATACATGAAGTGACGGCGCTGGTTCCAGTGTTCATGGACTGCCACTACGCCTTTGCTGTGTACACCACCCAAAGGACCAAACAGAGGTGGCCCCTGGTTCTGGCAGCACAGACTGAGAAGGACATGAACGACTGGGTAACAGTTACACAGAAAAATATATATATTTGTAAGCGGAGGAGGAACACTTAAAGCGAAAATGCAACATAGCATGTTAGGTAGAATGTTTCATCTTTTACTTTCGTGGTATTTACGCTTACTAGCTGAAGCTCATTGCTGATCACATTCCCTGTTGTTTCCGGGTCTGTCCTGTGTGTTTAGTTGTGCCTGTTGTCTGACTGTTGCTGTGAGAGTCGAGGGATCACAGGACCCTCATCCACACAGGCCCTGTGGTCCACGACCTCAAAGGGAGACATCATGGTCCACGAGCCGTCCTTCTCTCTGGAAGCCTCTGCACACACACTGGCCTGTGACCTCATGTGAGACTGATACCAAATGGTAGACTCTGTCTGCCTGTTTTCATTCTCACTCTTTCCGGTAGATCTAGTTTCCCCATCAGCTTTTTTTGTGCCTACGTTGTCTTAATTCTGCTCCATGTCCGTTAACATGTCACTAACATGCTAACACACTGCTCTACATGGTGACATCTCTTCCATACTGTGTGGCAGCACCTTGTCTCTGTGTGCTGACAATAATGTGGCTAATGCTGGGTGCTTCCGCTGTATGGTGCTGCAGGTTCTGGCGGCAGGTCCCGGGTCACCTGCGCTGTGTAGAGTCTAACAGTCTGGGGCTGGTGTGGGGCATCGGGTGGGACGGCACCGCCTGGGTCTACAGTGGGCGCTATGGGCAACAGCCCACCCCGGGTAAACTTACCCATATGGTTCCCACAAATTGAAACATAATGCAGTAATCATCTACACACCTAGACTCCTTGATATTCACAAACTGAAGAAAAATATAAGCACTTTTTGTTTTTGCTCCCATTCATCATGAGTTCAAGTAATAGATCTAAGACTTTTTATACGCAGACAAAAGGCTTACTTCTCTCAAAGTCTGTGTAGAAATGTATTTGAATCCCGTGTTAGTGAGCGCTTGATCCATCCACCACGCAGGTGTGGCACATCACAACGCTGATGAAACGGTATCATTATCACACAGGTGTGGCACATCACAACGCTGATGAAACGGTATCATTATCACACAGGTGTGGCACATCACAATGCTGATTAAACGGTATCATTATCACACAGGTGTGCCTTGGGCTGGTCACATCAGTCTCATAGCAGGGTGAACGGGTGTAATTAATCAACTTAATTATGGTCCCAATACTGTTTGATTCGTGTGTCACAGTCATTCCAGTTAGCAGACGTGCACATTACCAGGGGCCTGGCCCGCGCATTAATTAATGTTATTGGTTACACCTGTGTCGGCTGCCGTGAAAAGGGCCTGTTGTGTACAGATCCTCGCAACACGGGGCCGTGCATATTATTTTTATGCTGCTGCAGCATGAGGTGATGGTGGCAGATGAATGGCACAACAACAACGGGCTTCAGGATCTTTAACATTTAGTCCATGAACAGCAGCTCTGTTGGCGTTCCTGCAAATGGACCACTCCCTCAAAACTGTGACATTGTGTCGCGTGATGAAAGTGTTGTAGAGTCACCTGTTATTGTGACCAGACCGAGGCACGCCTGTGTAATAATGATGCTGTTTAATTAGCATCTTAATGAGCCACACCTGTCAGGTGGACGTATTATCGTGGCAAAGGACAAGTCTTCGCTAACACCGATTCAAGCGAAAACAAAAATTTGAGGGAAATAAGGATTATGTGTGCATAGAAAAATATCTTTATTTAATTTATTTCAATTTCCTAAATTTAATATATTTTATTTATTTAAAGAAAAGTGTTCATTTTTTTTCAGTGACTGTAGAAATCATTGATGGGTCCTTTTTTTCTATGACGTTTTGTATAAGTGGCCCAGTAAAATTGATCTGTGACGATTTTTAACAACTGCTTGAATATGTATCAAGTAAACATGAAAAATATTTGCTGGTAAAATTTCTCAAGCTTAGATTCTCTTAAAAGACAAGTCATGTTATTTCATATTTATATGCTTAATGAATGCTTGTTCTATAATTTGTAAAACAAATCTCTAATGAACATCCATCAGCTGCAGAGCTGTTTACTTTAAATATCAAATGCATGTCACTTATATAATTATTTACTTGCTAACACATAAGAAAGAATCAATCTTCTTGCTTCCAGCTTGTAGTTTTGTGTGCAAATGCTTAAATGCCATTGCAGCTGCACTCACATCTGTAGCTAATTCATTGCTCGCATTACATTTGTGTGCATGCTTGTGTTTACGGCAGGAGACGCAGTTCAGACGCACCAGCAGACTGATGTGAGGAGTGTCCATGTGTATGAGAATCAGAGGTGGAACCCTATGACAGGATATACAGACAAGTAGGAACATTTCATCCTTTACAAATGTCTTCATCTAAATCTTCGTAGCTGTTGACAGGACTGTCTTTGACTACTCTGAAAACATAAACTTTTGGGGGGGTTTTTTGCCTCCAGAGGACTTCCTACTGACCGCGCTATGTGGAGTGATGAGAGCGGACTGAAGGAGTGCACCAAAGGGGAAACACACCCGCCCTCCCCTCAGTGGTCCTGGGTAGGTGCGATCGAAAAAGAATTCCCGCAGCAAACACATTTCATTTCTTGTTTCATCCCCGGCTCATTCTCATCCTCAATCTGTGTTTCAGGTGTCTGAGTGGATTGTGGACTACAACGTCCCTGGAGGGACAGACAAAGAAGGCTGGCAGTACGCGGCAGACTTCCCCACGTACGTTATTATTATTTCTCAGGATGTAAAAGAAAGATCCGCGTTGTAAGAAAGAGAGGTGTTCCATTTGTCTGCCTGATCTCCCTCCTACAGGACGTTTCATGGCCACAAAACCATGAAAGACTTTGTCAGGCGCAGAAGATGGACGAGGTAATCCAACTCACATTTCTGTGGTTTGCAACTCACAGTTTCTTTGTCATTAAAATAATCCTATATTCTGCGTGCAGGAAGTGTAAGATCACAGTGAGAGGTCCATGGCAGCAGGTCCCGCCCATCAGTCTCAGTGACATCTCTCTGATGCCATGCCTGGCCCAGAGCAGGATGGAGCAGGTCCCCGTCTGGGCCCTCAGCGACAAGGGAGACGTCCTGTGTCGTCTGGGAGTCAGCCCCCAAAATCCTGCGGTGAGATTTGCTGAAAAAACAAATTCTGACTCTAAACATTGAGTTACTTTTAGATCTTAAAAGATATATTTACAGTGAGTGCAGCAGGAACTATTTCTAGATGTACTGAATATATTCCTCGATCTTTGATTCTTATGTCCTGATAACGATGACGTCATTGTAATTCCTTCAAAGTGTCTCTCTAACTCCAGTGTGTCTGATCCCACAGGGAAGCTCCTGGCTGCACGTTGGCACAGACCAGCCCTTTAAGTCTATCTCTATCGGCGGAGCGAACCAGGTGTGGGCCATCGCAAAGGACGGAGCCGTGTTCTACAGAGGGTCTGTCTCCCCACAGAACCCTGCAGGTCTGTTGAAGATGTGAAGCTGTACACCTGCAAAGCAAACGTCTAAATGCTCATATGGAAATGTGTAACACATCAGCATACCATCCATCCTGTATGCAGCATTGTTATTGTTTGGGTACAAGGCAGTAAACTTTGCAGCGCTCTCGTCCCTCTACAGGAGAATGCTGGTACCACATCCCGTCTCCCCCCAAGCAGACTCTCAGACAGCTGTCTGTTGGGAGGACATCTGTCTTTGCTGTGGATGAAAACAGTGAGAGGCAGTAAATGTCAATTTCTTTTTTTTACTTCATTAGAAAATCCAGTTAACCCTTTTTTTTTTATCTTCATACAGATAACTTGTGGATCCGACAGGGCCTCACACCCAGCTACCCTCAGGGCTCAGCCTGGGAGCTCATCTCTAACAACGTCACCAAGGTTTCTGTGGGACCGCTAGACCAGGTCAGGCACTTATTTTATCAGCAGTTGGCAGGATATATAGTGGGGTCCGAGTGTAAACTATATCTGTTTGATGAACCATAAATGGCTAGTGTTTGGCTCAGTGCTGTTGTTCTCTCCAGGTGTGGATCATAGCAGAGGGAGTTCCAGGCTTCTCGGCTGAGAGTCCTGGAGCTGTCTGCCACCGGCTGGGGGTGGGACCCATGCAGCCCAAGGGCCAGTCCTGGGACTACGGTATAGGGGTGAGTCCCCGATCATGAAGTATACCCCCTCTAATTCACATTTAAATAAGAAGAAGAAAGGAAAAGTGAAACAGAAAACACATACTTTTGACCTTAATATTAGCTTTTATTGTCAGCACTCAAGGAATTGAAAAAAAGCAAATACTTTTAAAGAAAAATGTCTTATTGTCAACAAATCCAATGAAAAGACCAAAATAACAATGTTAATGTCTTTCAATACTTTAAAAACAGCTCACACAGCGCAGGACTGCTACATGTCTGATACAGATATGAAATAGTGCAAATAAAATGTTTCTTGTTACCCGAAGGTTGCAGAGGCTCAGAGTTACCAACACCAAGCTACACATTGTACTATTTTTATTTGTGGTGCTTTGAGTCTGAGAAACACAGTTGAGCGGGACATCATTTTCCTGTTTAGCATTGCTGTTGTCCGCGGCAACCAAACCAAGCCAGTTTTGTATTTTTATTTTTTTATCAATTCTTTCTTAGATGTATTTAACAGGGTTTGAAACATGTTTCCAGTGTGTTGTGGCCTTGTTAGTGCCCTCTAGTGCACAAGTTAAGTCATGTGCAAGCAAGTCATGTATTTTCCTTCATGTGTGCTTTGACTCCCAGGGAGGATGGGAGCACGTCAGTGTGAGGGGGAACTCGGCAGAGGCTCCCCGCGGCCCCCACCCTCCTCCTGTCGGACCCCCGCGCAGCCCGCTGCCCCCGCGGCCTCCCACACAGGTGAACGGGAACGCTGTGGGTGTGTAGCACCATCCCTCCTCCTCCGCCCTGTTTGTGCCTGGATCCACGTTTGTCTCCTCAGACCATTCCCACAGGCTGTTATTATCCCTTCATGTCAAGGGAATGCACAATCATACCACTGATCGATGGATGAATGTTACTTCCTGGCTCGTTTCCCAGGCAGAAGTCATGTCAGTATGCAGTGGTGACAAAACAGAAAAGGGAGCACAAGAGCATTTAATGGATCTTGATGTGTTGTGGGACAAAAAAAATCTAAAAGTGAGTGCATGTGTTTGCTCTAACTAGGCTTTGGCTATTGGGTGTTTTGGGATCTAGCAATAGCTTTTATTCGTCTCTACGATATCCTGTGAAAACCTAAGAGGGTGAGACTCTTTGATAAAGGGCTACGGCTTGGCTACTGAACTAACTTGTCTTCAAACACACAATCCCACAGTAACCTAAATTTGTCTCGGTTACTAGAATCTTGTTTTGTTTTTGTTTGTTTTTACCTGTTATACATTTGCATGTGCTTTTAATTATTTATTTATTTATTTATTTATTTATTATGCATTTGTTGAATTTTGTTTCTCCATATATTTTGGCCTATTATGTTTGCAATGGAGTGTTTTTCGCCCATATTGCTGTGATAAACCTTCATAATATTGAAGGCTTTTTCCAAAATCTTCATACTTCACAATGCATTCTTAATTAAGAGCAACTGAAAATTCAGCCTTCATTAAAAGACACCTCTCTATCCTCCTGCAATAAGGAAAGTTCTTCCCGTCAGTATTATATCCATCTCCATAACTGCGAGTGTTGTAAATTCCACATCAGCTCTGAATGTCACCATGCATTGACATTCATCTTACCAGGGCATTGAAATGGGAAATAAAAGTCTACAAATATTGATTTATGTCTTGCCATCATTTCAGTCGGTCTGGAAAACAAGTTTATTGCAGTTTGTGGACGAACAGCAGACGGTAATTCACCCGACTTGGAAGTTTTTATTTCAATAAATGGACTGCAAGGCTGAAAGTTTCACGATGAAAACAGAAGTTATATCATGCAGCTAAGGTCACTTGGCACCGCCCATTACTGACCTGGCCGGCAAACCCTTGAACAGTACATTATTGACGATACAGTACTGCCTCGAGTACCTTATTGCTTTTATGATACGGTTGCCTGCGACATTATAAATAGTAAGTAATTAGTAAGCTGCCTTTCAGCACAAAATAGTTGTAGCCACCAAACGTTGTGTATCGCATTTCAGTAGCCTAGAGAAAATAGTCCCCGTATGTGTGGCTGTTGCTATGCAACAGACAAACAGCATTGGGAACATCACGTTTGTTAGCCTAGCTAGATCTCGCACCATCTCATTCATTCACATTGCTCATTTTATAAAAGTTGCCATTGAAATAACAAAAATGACAATGGGACACTTTCAATAAAATAATATTTAATTTAAACATTAGGCCTAAACATTCTAAATCAATCATAAATGCTAAAAGAAAACTAAAGTTACGAGTGACTTGGGACTCGATAGACTAACATTAGGCTGTTGTTAACGTTTGTTTATGTTGATTTGGATATCTACATTAATTGTGCATCCGTGGAAAACGTTTCTCATGTCCCCTTCGTCTCTGATGATATCTCTTCCGACCACTCTTGCTCTCTTTGCCGGTGGCTCGGTGTTGGAAGTGCTTTCTCCAGCAAGGATATTAACTCCAACGCTGTCTTTCATTGAGATTTGGTGCCCAGTAGCTTTGAAGGGAGCTTTCGGATTTATAGCATGACGTCCACCTGAATTATCCTCTTCGGCTAACCACTCATCAAAAGGCATTCCCCCCAAAATATCAAAGTTTACACGAAACATGTTTGGTAACTGTCAAGCTTGAAATGACAACTAACGGTCGCGCAAAATCTACCTGCTATTTTGAGTGCGCACTGATATGGAACGCTTAGGCAAATGTAAACAGGTGTACAGTACACCCCGTGACTCACGCTCAACCAATCGGAACGCTTGATTTCATCTACCCGTATTATAACACTATTTACAGTATTTAAAGACATGTACAGGAACCTATTAAACAGCAGATTTCGATGATGACTTATCTTTGTGCTTTAACGCTTAATTAAGGTTTGTGCCAGAGCAAGTCAAACAGTCGTATGACCGTCTGGCTCTGTGAACGAGGGGTTTGTGCATCTACACGAGCTCCGGCTTCTTCCCACCGGTGTGATTACCTTCCACTTTCCAACGAGCCACTCTTTGTAGCCCGGAGTCATTCCAGACGCACAACACAAACTTACTATGTGCAGCAACCACGCAGAGAAATGTCAAAAAACAGTACAAATTAGAAGTTCATTTGAATTTATTTTCATAATAAACAATGTAATTATAAACATTTCATTCAATTACACTAAGCATGATAAATATGAAGTAAAAATATTTTTTAAAATCTACAAGTTTAAAGGACAGAATGAATTCACATCTGCTTTTGTGTCTTAATTTAACTGCTTTTAGCCGATGACTGTGATATGTTCCTCTGATCAACTCAGCTTTTAAGTGACAAAATGAAACCTCATACCTAGAACTCAAGTTACATCATTTCCCATTTACAGACCAAAAAAAAGAAAGAAAAAAAATTACATTTACATACATCAGTACAGTTCAACATTAAGTTACATTTCTCAAATGTGCAAGATTAAGCAAATGTATACTGTAGTCAAATAAAAACAAGATTTCCTTAAATAAATGTTCAAGTTTAACTGAAGCACAGGCTGCTGGTTTTAACAGAGGTGAACATGATCTAAGATACAGTGCCTTCTGCATGGGGAGATGGACATTATCTAACAGGAAGTAGAGCTGTTCAGCAGGTCGTCTGTGACAAAACCATACAGTAACTGCATAACCTGCAGTTTTCTTTTTTATAACTGTACATGAAAATCCTGGAGGGAAAGCATATCTTGATCCATAACAGTTTGCATTATGCTTCTATACAGAAACTGATCATGATATACACACACACACTCACACACACACACACACACACACACACACACACACACCCCTAGTCAACCCTGCACGGCCACAGAGACGATGCATGGCCTGCAAATGATATAAGATACATTGACGAAATGCTCAAAAATGCAACTGGACGAGGGGTCCTTAATGAGGAAAATGACGTGTGAACCGGTTAATTTAAGTTTGACACAAAGTAAAAAAAATTAAATTAAAATGGAAAAAAAAAGGCAGACAACTCTGTCCATGACACTGATAAAAGCAGCAGTGTTTTTGTTCTAGTAGTGAGTTGTTGTGAAGCTTTAAGTCCCTGCACTTTACTAAAGAGATGCCGCCACGTTTGCCGGGTCGGCCTACGAACTCAAAATTTCAACTAATTAACGAAATTCATTGCACATTTGTTTACAAACAGCTCACCAACAATTTCTTCATTCTGACATTTAAAAATAAAATCTCCCACTTTTTACACAATCTCACGAAACGTGCGATTTTAAACTTTGTAGTGACAGTGAATGGAGGAGTGCGGCTGTCTTTACAGCATCACAGGCACCGCGATAACGACCCCGTGACAAGTAGTCAAAACCATCCGAGCAACTTCCGGCACATTTCAGAGCATAAAATGAAGCATTACAAAATGGATAACTTGTCTTTAGTGTTTCCTCACAACTGTATTTCACTTGGATCGACTCGGTAAGGATTAATATGTCAATCCTCGTCTAATACCGCCAACCATTCTTACTGGGCTGTCTCAAAAATATGAAACTACTTACTGAAAATGTTCCTTTCAGACATAAATAAAGGAACACTCAGTGTGTCACCTCTGTAGATGAGGGTTTTTTTTTTTTTTTTTAAGTTAAGGTACATGTAAACCCTTCTTATTCAAATGCTGTACAGAAGGATACAACACATAGCTTCTCTCCAATTCGGAGATTGTGACATAAAACACCCGATGAGAGGTTACGAAAAATCATTCTTCCAGAAGAGGCAACCACTGAAATAATCGCACAACATGAAAGAGCAAAATTAACAAAGTTAGAGAAAAAGCTTGGATCTTCAGTTTTAGGTCTGCTGAAATCAAAGAGCTTATTCCTATTTGGCTGTAGTGACGAGTTTTGCCAGCCCAGTGTGTTGAATTCAGAGCATAAAGTCTCTTTTTTTTCTTCTTTTTTTTTTGGTGAAAGTCCTGGAAAATGAGTGCATTTGGACACACAACAAAAAGAAGCAGCCAAACACCTGGAATGCGCATGATAAGTCTTTAAAGCAAACATTTAGAAACTCTTTCCCCCCCCCTCCCCCCAAAGTGGAATTGCACTGAATTTAAATCACACACTGATGTAGCTGGAGAGGTGATGTGGCTCAGACGGGGCCGTGTCCGTCTTATTTGCTGAAAGTCGTTGTTCTCGTGGGCGTCTCTGTGTAGGAAAAGAGCAGTTCTGCCTGAGAGAAGCATCCACGGTTTGCCCCACAAACCGCGTCATTTGTCCTGGTTCAGCTGTTCTCCATTCTTAAAAAGTGCGAGTTTAGGTTCATTTTTCAATAGTGTGATGATAATATATCACACTAGTCCTTTTCTCCATCTTCACTGCTTCCTGGGGTGAACAAAATAGGGTGAAGAGAGTTTAAACAGGAGTTCAACTGATTGATAAATATTACTCAAACATGACTATATTTCATATAGTTGCAAGGCCCAATGAGCTCGGTACATGACAAATCTGCTAACAGTAGTAAGAGAAGATAACTAGAATAGTGATATACATTTATATAAATAGTAAAGTTAAATAATATCTTAATACATTTGCACAAAGAAAAGTATATGATAAGATTAAGACTGCAATGAAAATGAACAAATTTTAAAGGAATAGTTTGACATTTTGGGAAATATACTTGTTTGCATTTAAGTTTAGCTTTAAAACTGGAACAAGCTAGTTGTCTTTGCCCAAAGGTAAAATATATCCAACAACCAGCGCGTCTACCAGATAACTGATTAACACTGTATATCACGTTAGTTTGATTTGTGAAAAAGAAGAGTAAAAATATAGTAGAGTTATGGGACAGACTATTATATATACACGGTGCAGTCATATCCCAGTGCGTTGTTGGAGACTTCAGCTTATGCTAAGCTAACCTTCTGCTCGTCATAGCTTTATATTTACCGTACAGAGATGAGAGTGGTGTCAATCTTCTTATTTAAAAGTGAATAAGCCCAAAATGAACTATTCCTTTCAACCCGTGTAAAAACCCATACAGGTTTGGTGTGACTGCGTGCTTGACTTGCCTCCTTGTTCGATGTCAGAGTCGGTGAGATGCGTCAGGGAAAAGCTCGCGATGCTGGCCGGTGAGATGGAGAAACGGGAGTAGTTGGAGGAGCTGGTCCAGCTGGGCTCCACGCGCCCTGCTGCAGGTGGCGAAGAGGAAAAGCGAGACGCAGTAGATGAGGACATAGTCTTTGATACGGGGCCTTTATCCGTCTTGGCCAGGAAGGCAGGCGCGGGGGAGAAATCATCATCCCACTCAAAACCACCACCTGCAGGGATTTCATGAATTAGTCAGGGCATGTAATGGCGAGGACAATTTGCAGGAGCTGCACACATTTAGTGTCATTACCTTCTTCGTCAGTGGAGCTTTCAGAGTTGGTGAACCGGTTCAGGTAGCTGGCGGTGGACACTGGGCTGCTGAACTCTGGAGCCTGATTGTGTGAGCCTGAGGAGTGGTCACCCAGTTCCTTGGTGGGGGTCTCCTGCATCAGAATGAGTGGGACGTTAATTAGAATGGCCACAAAAAAAGTCTCTTATTTGTTACACCTATAATACCTCTGGCAATGAACAACAACATAGACAATACAATACCTGGTCAAACAGGTAGACAGTGACATCATCGAAGAAAGACACGGCTCGCCTGGAGTTATCGGAATTGCAACTCGCAGGAAACGGGGAAGACGACGCCTGGACGTTTGGCGTGGTGCGTTTCAACAAGCTCTTCAGGTTCTTTGCACGACTGTCATCTGAGACGATAAGTGGCACCGTATGCACGGTATCATCCTCGCTTTCCGAACTGGAGCTGTGCAGCTGGTATCCGCGGATGTCATCATCAGAGTCGTCGCTGTTCTCGTCCTCCTCGTCCGCGTCTACGTCTACGTCGTCGTCGTCCTCCTCCTCCTCCTGTCCGTCCCGCCTCCCCAGGAAACGCCCCTCCATGTCCGGCTCTTTTATTTTATGTCCGTCGCTCGCGTAGGTCCGGGTTAGTTTAGCGTGACCCGAGCTCTCTGGCACTGGCTTTGCAGGGGCGACAAAAGGAAGTTGAGGAAGGAGTTCAGTTGAGGTTTCTAGATCTTCCGATTGATCAGGAGACACGACATCCTTGAGCAAGTCTGGTTTGTTTACGTCTTCATTATGGCCGTTGGGAGACTCTGTCACCTCCGTCTTGGAATCTGCCTCCGATAACATGCCCCCCACATGAGGCGCTTCTCCATCGGTCTGTGCCTCGGCAGCCACGGAAGACTCTTGCTGAGAAAATAAAGAATCAACATCCCTCTCCACGTTGACCTCCAGTGCTGGACCTCCAGCGGCCATGCTGATCACCTCAGTAGAGTTTCTCAGCCACGTGACTTCACCTGAACCTCCCGCAACCGTTTCTTCAGACTTCTTCTCAGGTTCGGATTCATTGTCTGAGAAATAGGCAGAGTCTCTGTAGTTACTGCCCATGAATGGCTCCTCAGCAGGAGCTACAGGAGCTGGTTGCTGGCCCTCACTGGGATCCTCACTGGGATCCTCGCTGGGATCCTCACTGGGATCCTCGCTGGGACCATCCAGCACACCCTCTACTTCAGAGATGATGATTTCTGGTGGAACCAGATTTGTTGCAGCTGTGAGCTCCTCTGTCTCCTCTTCTTCTTTGGCAACACTCAAGCCGTTTTTGACGGGAGAATGGTCTTTAACACTCGGCTGAGAGTTCCACTCAGGAGACTCTAGGTTCTCCGTCTCATACCCACTGTCTGATATTTTGTACGGAGGCTGGAGTTTGTGTTGGGCTATTTGAGCATTCAGCTCGTCTCCTTGTTCACCTAGTCTGTGGATGTCAAGAGAGTCTAAAGAGTCTGGTGTCTCTGCTGAATTATCTATAGTTGGTAGAGTGGTGGACATACTGTCTTCCAGTAAACTGTCCTGGCTGATCTGGTCCAAAGATGGCCCGGAGACCAACAGAGAAGATCTGACAATAGGGCGCCCATCAGTGTCCATAAAGGATTCTTCGTGGTCAGAAAGAGTGCTTTCCAGTTCTGTATCTGCATCCTCAATCAGCTCACTCAACAGGTCATTACTTGTGAGGTCTTCACTGTGTCCGTTGTCTGAGGACAATGCTTGGACTTGCAGGTTTTCAGGCATTTTATTTTCTATGAGCTGAACATTATTCTTAGAGGTTCCAAGGTCTTCTTCAAGGCTGGGAATTTTGGCATCTGTGCACAATGAGTCTGTAGTGGCACTTTCAGAGATTGCAGGGGTGTGGCCATCAGTTTGACTGATGATAACCTCAAACCTCTCCGAGGTAGAATCAAAACCAGAGTCTGCACCTCTGTCAGAGGATTGCAGCAGACCAAGGTCGTCTGTGGAAGAACTATTTCTAACTGGCAGCTGGTTGCTTGTGTTATCTTCTGTGACCACCGTAATGAAAGGCACCAGTGTTTTATTTTCAACCAGAGATGGAGATAACTCCCCCAAGCTGATACTTGGAGAGTCTAAAAGTTCCTGTCTTGAGGATGTGCTACTTGCTGCAGGTTTTAAATAATTGTCTGCTGAGACTAAGCTACCTAAATTCTCCATGTTGTCCCAAGAACTCATTTTGAACCGTTCCTCTGGTTCGTGGGCTCGACCAGGTAGAAGAAAATTCTCCTGTGGACTTGAGAAACTTGATCTGTCTTTCATCAGGCTGTGTTCTTTGAGAAACATAAAGTTGTCAGCTAGTTTTTCAGTGTTCAGAAACCGCTTCTCGTCTGTGTTCGCCCCCTCCACTTCCACCGAATCCGCCAGGTAAGGGGCTTCTGAACAATCCCCTAAAAAAGAATTCTCATTGCTTTTATCCATATCCACTTCCTGGACTACTAAAGGTGCACCTTGAAGGAAAGGGTTCCCATTGCGCTCTGGAAGCTCCATAAAACTCTGTCTCCAGGAAGGAGAGTCCTCTTGTTTGGACCCCCCGTCAGTGAAAATGTTGGTGTGGTATGGGCTGTCATTTTCAAGAGACGACCAGACGTGGCTGTCTGGTAAATAGGAATCCTTAGAGTCAATACTTTGGTGGAAAAAATCAGCATCGGTACTAGACTCATCCAGACGGACATCTTGGAGAACAACAAAGTCTTGCCGGCCTGAACTGAAGTCCATGTCTTGCCCTCTATTCCCATCTTCCCCAACAGTGCTCTCCCCTTGTTCTTCTAGTTGTATGTAATATTCATTTCCATTAGATGGCTTTTGTGCATCAAACACTGGTACAATTCCAGGAATTCCTGAAGGAGTGTTACCACTTTTTGTGCCCGCTGCTCTGCCAACATGCTCAGGGAAATGGGCCTGGATGTCTTCACTGGAAACAGGAAAGAACATGCTGTGATAGTTCAATGTCGTGTCCATGCCTGAACGCCCATGGTTGCCGTCATAGTGGTCGTGCTTGGCTGCCTCCCAGACATACTCAAAGCTGAGACCTTTGCTCGTTTCAGTCACAGTAAGAACTTCGTCGATCTCTTGCCGCAGGGCGTCGTCAGCAAACTGTTCCAAGATTGGGTACGACGAGTGGCTCACAGTGGTCTGCCGTGCGGAAGGGTTAGGCTTGAGAGCATCCCAGCGTTGCTCAAAGTCTTCTTCTATGTCCTTCTGGCCTTGCATGCGCAGGTAGATAAGCAAACGGTGCACTTCCTCTGCTGTGGCCCGCTTGTCTGGAGACAGCCAGCAGAACTGCAGGACCTCATGCCTGCAGGAGATCAGACATCTTTTTAAATGGACAAATTACTTTGAATCCTGCTTTAAGGTAAACCACTATCATATATATTTTTTTATTTTACACTACTATTTGCATGTAATTTGTGCGAATAGACCTAGTCCAAGAACTCACCATCTGTCGGAATAAGGGAGCTCCAGCTGTGACTTAAAGAGTTTGACTTGTTGATCCTTGATCACATGATTGAGAACCTCCCGGTCAGAAAGATGTGGGTACGGCTGGACAGCATTCTCAAAGAGCTCCCACAGTGTGACTCCCAAGGCCCTGTGGACAATTGAGGACAAAATAGCTGTTGGATTTCACTGCAGGACAAAGTTATCTTGTGCACTTTGAATTTAGCAAAAGACCTTGACCTCTTGACCCTAAACCATAAAATGTCATGTGGGGAGCTGTTATGAACACCCTAACTCACAGCACAGTCTCTGTAAATATAAATAAATGAAATGATTCATAGGCAGCTATGATAGTAAGAGCCCAATATCAACAAAGGTGACTTGGGGAACATTTTGAATCTCAACTAATTTATATTCAGGGGGGAAATCTGGCTCTTGTGACTAAAACTACCTTATGTAGCTCTGCATTTTTTGACTGAAACACATTTGGGCAATGAGTCGTGAGGTCCGGGAGTGGCTGAGAAGACTGTGCAGTGTGAAGAGATGCTTAGTTGGTATAGTATCAGTGTCTTCTCCCCCCTATTCTGGAAATTATCCAGATTCTTTGGTAGTTACAAGCCCCTGTATTTGCAGGAAGGGCTCGTCTTTCTCAGCAACCAGCCAGAGGTGGACTGCAGAGCAATTTATCGTCTTATTCCAAATATACTAAATGTCATGTATACTTAAATATACTGTATATTCTCTCCCTTATATGGAAATATTTTAAATGCATTTGAATTAAATTCAGGTTCATTCAGTCATTATGAGTTATGCGTTTTAAAAAAATGTCCTGTAGTGTCAGTGAAGAGCTGCAGTTTGGTGCCTACCACACATTGCTGGGCTTGGTCTGCTCCATAGTAACCACACCCCCATGGCGCTCGCCCACCAGCTCCGGAGCCAACCAGCGAAGGGGTGCAAACACATCATCCTCTGTGATGATGTAATCCTCCTATAGTAACATAGTAAAAATCAAATCAGTCACACACGATATTTGCTACCTTTACAAACTGTAACTTTCTAGATTACACTGTAAGTAATAGTGCAAACACTGACGCTCGTTAAATAGCACGCTGCAACAGGAGACATTTGACTGTTTATTCGCTCTCATCGAGGCAGTGCACTCTCCCTCTGCCTCTCCCTTTCTTTACAGAAATAGATTCACAGGGTGACCTTATCTTTGAGTATTAAATTCAGACAGGCAAACTGACGGATCAGCAGTATTTAAGGAATGCAGCAGACAGAACTGCCTTGGGACATAACTGCGTGTCCAGTTACAAGACAAGACAACCTTAAATCTTCAGCGAAACATGCAATTGATCAGAGGCAAACACCTGCACGGCCTCCAATAAAAAAAGATTTACTTTCTGTGAGGTCATCTGGAGCTGGCTGCACAACAAGTAAACAGACTTCAGATAGACACATTAAGTGCATCAGTTGCACAAAGTGGAGAAGTTCTGATCCATTGTAAGAGGGACTATGTTGATGATTTAGGTAAATTACAGCTCTTTCTGGACAAAAAAAACACAGCTTCAAACTACTAAACTCTCATTAACATGTGCCTTGTGGAAGAATTTAAGGACATTTAGCAGGCTAACATTTCTGATGAAAATGGCAGAAAAACTATTTAATGCAAGGTGCTATTGCAGTCTCCAAAACACCGCTGCTTGATTTTTTTTGCAAACCACTAATTTCAATACATCTTTTCCTCATCTCCTTTTGGCTAATCTTTCTCACTATTACAACAGCACCTATGTTTTAAGACAGTCTAGAGTAGGATAGATAACTTTTTAAAATCAAAATTAACACAATACACATAAGAGTCCAATTAATTGGACCAACATTATTATAAGGGGATTGATAAGTGGTCTCACAATTCACCCATCAGGAAAAAGAAGATCATAAATAAGTCAAAATAAACAGAAATCTTTTCACTGATGGATCCATCATGGATGCCCAGTCTCCCTCACACATCCTTGTAAGCCAGTGTGAGTTTCTCTCTAACTACACAGACTCCAGATGGTGGGAATCGAGATGCAGTTAGGCTGCTTCGACTGTATATCATTGGGCTGCAGGTGCATGGCAGGCACTGTGTTGATATGCGACAAGCAAAGAGAGTTCCCATTTGATATTTGGATCATTCTTTTCCATGTGAATATTTAAGATAAGATAAGATAATCCTTTATTAGTCCCGCAGTGGGGAAATTTACAGTGCCTTTATAATGCCTACAATGTGTGTAAATGTGTCTAAAAACACACTTAATGCACATGTTTTCACTCCGTTTCAGTGACCACAAAAGAAACACAAACACAGCTTTCTGCAAGCAATTTGAGTTTTAAAGGTTAGATTATTACAGTCTGTCGGACTAGCGTGCTGTGACCTGACTTCACCCACATCCTGCTACTACTCCCAACTCCTGCCTATCGAAGGGATCTTGAGTAACCACCATTGGACTATAGGAAAATAGATGATTGCCCAACTCAATTGGATCATGTATATTTAGGAATAAAACTATGACTGGTCTTAGCAGTTTCATACAGTAATTAACTAAATCGTTAAGCGGAAAATATCTGAAATTGAGGTTTTTGCTTACTTTGTATCTGTAGGGTCCAATTCCATAGTCTCCCACTTTGACAGTAAGATCTCCAGTCAGGTAGCAGTTCCTCAGAGCCAAATCACTATGAGAGCGTAGAGAACAACATAGGGACGGATTAGATACTTACACAAATCCGCTATTACAAAAAAATATTCACTGATTATGAAGCTCACAGGGAGCGGGGTGAAAAAAAAATACAAAATCAATCGTATCAATTTCAACAAGGAATCGACCGTCTCCTCTTAACCTTAAAAGGCTACGATTACCTCACAGGAATCAGGGCAAAGGAGTCTGGCAAGGATCACAAGTGACTTTGGCAACTATATGAAATTCTTCTTCTGTCATTTGCCGCTGCTCTTCACCTTGCAACAAGGCTCATACGGGGGGCTATTCCTGACTCGTGCATACAGCAGCAAGATATAGTTTCGAGAGGGAAACACAGAAATGTTTTGGGACGCTGCCAGGAGAGGGTGTAAGGAGCTCCGAGTCCCTCTCTGCACATTAAGCAGACATATGGTCATTAATTCTCACTTTCAACTGTCAGACCAACAGAAACCTCTGGAAGATAAATGGCGATACATTCTAAACACTCCGGTCGGCTTAGGGCCCGACATACAGTAAGGAAATGGGTCCAACTTCTCAGCCCTACAAGGCTGATATGCGGCGTGGCAGTCATCTCGAAAGGAGCAAACCAAGCAGTGCTTGTACTGGAAATATATGTTGAGCAATCCCTAAACCATGCCTTAAAAGAAAACCACTTCATATACAGAATATATCAAGACGTCTTGATCTTTTGCAGCCCCACCCTCACCCATGCATGATTGCAAAGCAGAGGTTTCAGCTTTGGATATCGGCCCAGACAGCACTTGTCCTGAGGGGTTTTGTGTCTGTGGAGCTGCACCGTCAATCACCTCTCATTCACTTTTGCCAGCATGTGCCTGCACTCATCATTCAGCAAGTGTAACCTTTTTCTATTTTGTGAAGCATCTCAACTAAAGTGGCAGGGAAATATTTTTACGATTGCAAATGAAATTTGGCCTCATGGGGGATGGGGGGAGGGGTGGGGGAATGGGGGGGGAAGGGGGTTGTAGAACTCCCTTTGAGTTGTAACAAGGATTAAAACACAACGCCCAATATGAGGCTATCCTTTTACATGCAAAGAGCAGAATCATCATATCCCTCTGGCAGCGGACAGCTGACACTGTGGCAATGCATGGGAGCTGTGTTATTGGAACCCTCTGAGCTTATTCTGAGCATGCAAAAGAGAGCTGATGAGCTGAGCATCCTATGTAACCCCGAGCCACACGAACACCCCATGTCCCCGGGTGGCAACTAGCAGCCAGACATCCAGTACTCGCTGGGGTAAAAATGAAAATGAAACACAGCCTCTCTGCTGTACACACCTTTTTTGGAGAACACTGGTACTCCTGACACTGGTTGGACAGTAAGCACTCGAGTAGAACTAACAGTTGACCCGAGTCTTATCAATCTGATTTTATGATGTTTGTGTTTAGTGACATTAAATAGCCAGTGCAGTTCCTATATATTAATAGTATACCATGAGAATTGTATTAGTGTTGATCTTGATTCAAACATTACGCAATATGCATGTGAATTATGTGTTAACAAGACGTAATATTAAAATGCTGAATGTTCAGCAAATTGTTCAGCAAATTTGAATACTTATGAAGCTAAATGACTTTGATGAGGTTATATCTCCCATATCAGGTTGTATCTCACTAAACGAGAGCAATCCAAATGATAAAGACAAAGGTCGGAAAATATTAAACATTATCACCTATCCTTTCTTATTAAAAACACATACAAGTAAGAGTGTAAAGAGAACTACGTCCACATTAAGTAATACCTATTAAATTAAGAGAACTGCTAATCTAATAAATTTAACTGGGGCAGAAAAGCACAAAATACTAGGTTGTAAATTAAATATGTAATTGCAATGCGTCTGTCACTGAAAGTGTAGAGCATCACCATGAACAGCAGCCGCTTTCTTTGGCAGACAAACAAAAGCACAATGCTCGGCTCAGTGGCTCTTAAACATGTTAGATTGTATTCAATTCTGATGCGCTACCTGTGCAGGAAGTTGTGTTTGTGAAGGTGAGTGACACCAGCAGCGATTTCACACGCCATCCTCTGCAGCTGCAGCAACTCAGCATTTCTGAACATCCAGTCCTGCTGAGACAGATAGCCCCGCAAATCCCCCTGAAAACACACACACACACACACACACAGCTGGATTAGCATACCAAAATCTAACAAAAACATTCAATAAATCCAGAGGAATTAGAGCATTATAGCAACAGGAGGAATTGGTTAATGCATTGTGCAGAGACCGCCACACAGGGGCAGCAGACTCTCCCGTTTCTGTCCCCTCAGCACTTCTCACTGCGGATGTGGGAGAGGACCAAATAAGGGTAACACTGTTTAATGGACATCTATACCGGGTCACAGAGATTTATAAATAAAAGAGTTCAGCTCAGGTCAGTGAAATAAACTGTGCTTGTGTCCGTTTGGGTGTCGGGAGCACCCGAGTGGAGGAGAGCAAACTACGAGGTATCCCGAGAGCAAAGCAGGACAGGGCTCTCCGAGATGATTGACTGCGCCGCGTAATAAACACACGCAGGCGTACACACATGGTTAGCGGGTGATACTGAGTCCTATGTTAGAATGTAGCTCACCGGTGTGACTGATCATAGTGCTGTGAGAATATAGGAAAGGGAATCTTGAACAAGGAGTTCACCTCTGTTCAGATCACAGACCCACGGGGCTCTTTGTGAGGGGCCGTACATTTGAATTACAACGAGGGTGTCTGCTGTATGCAGGCTCACAATACAGGGCTGGTTGGGCATTTCAGTGGACGCACACTACAACTTGAGACGGTGGACATTTTAGAGAACCGTATATTTATTTAACTCTGACTTCCTCAATGTGAAAGCAAAGGGTTGTTTCAGTTATGTGTGCTTTCGGCATCATGTTCGCCACAGAGCTGCAGCGAAGGAGACTCACAATTAGCCAGCAGAACGGAGCTCCCATGAGGAATGAGCTACCGAGAACATACTGTACACACACGCCGGATTCACAGAATATGGGGGCTGCTTTTGTTGAAAATATCAAAATCACATGCAGTTACTGAGCGGCGAGGTTTGTGTTTACAAAGGGTGTTCTTTTCCCCGAGCTATCTCACTACAAGCAGCTTACGTTAGATGAGTCGTCTTACGTAAGCAGCATGGTTTGCTTCGACCACATTTACCCCTGCCGTACACACACACACACATACACACACATATATATATAAATATACACACATGCACACATCTCTGAGACGCAGTCTTCACAGAAGAGCTATATCCAACATATGTTAAGTGATACCCTCTGCCCGTCTTTATTGGTAATGGCTTCTCAGCAGGTGATTAGTTCTGGGTTTCAGGGGGAGGATCCAGGGTTGCTAATGAAACAACATTTACTGTGAAAGGCCAAAACAATTAGGCCTTGTGTCTGACCCGTGAATAAACAAGAATGTACTAAGTTCCGAATGAACAGATTTGTGTCTGGCTCAGCTATCACATGATTGAGTTATGTGAAGAAAAAAAAATCGAGTTATTTAAGTCCTCAACGCTACTAGAGATTACTAGAATAGGGCTATATTCTGATTACTGTTAGCCAGTGTTGAGTAAGTCACTGAAGAAATTACTTCATACTTATTACTCCTTTGCTTAACACGTGGTATCAAAAATAATTAGTTAAATTACTCGTCCCATTACTATATTACATTCCAAGTAAAAAATAAGCAATTAGTTACATTAGTCGTTGTATTACTATATTACCTTCTCTAGAAAGGTGCACAAGGAGACACACACGCAGTCCATGAAGTTACTGAGAAACGCGTTATTGCCCAATACTGCTGTTAGCATGTATACTTGTAAGGTAAATAAAGCAAGTGGACCATTGATGGGTGTTTTGTAACCACAAAAAGGCAAAGAGTGTAACCAACAGTTCAATCAATTTTAAAGAATGAGTTACTGTCAATAGTTTGTAGAAGTCAAAAAGGACATCAAACCACATGAAAGGACAACTTTACCCACAAGGTCAAATATAATACTGAACATGCCCGTGGGCAGAGCGTAGTCAGTAATATATAACTTAATAAAACGGCATGACAGTAATAACACGAAGAGCCCTTCCAAAACATTGCGAGGATTGTTGCTTTAACAACTGTAATAAAATGGAGGAGATCAACAACTTTCTAAAGCCAGGAGTCAGCTGGCTCATGACTGAGACCCTGAACCAGAGAAGGGTCTGCCTGATGTCTTAGCCCGGCACCAGGCAGGAGATCCATGCATTAGAAGCCGTCACTCACTTGTTGGTATGTGACATTCTGTGGCCCCGGCACCAGTTGCTTGATGTATTTTGATGTGTAAAATGCTTTGAGTCAGGGTTACCAAGCACAGGCGATACGGGACGGGGAAAACACCATCAATCACCAGGCTAACCGAGGGAAAGTCATAGTAGCGTGGCTTTTTGGGATTCATCTTGTCCACTGTCGCATTTCATGTTTCAGCATCTAGAGAATGATTGACGTGTCCTGAAGTGGTAAGAGGACCTAAAGGCAGGGTCAATGCTATTCTTCTACACGGAGTTAATGTTACATGCCGGTGGTGTAACTGGAACATGAATGGTAGATACTGAAAGAAGGGAATCAAGTATTGTGCCAGACAAAATCCTACTTGGATGAAGTCCTAAAAACTCTTAATCCAGCTAGGGATAACGAGCATAGACATCACTCAGTTGTTCTACACTCACACATTATCACCTTCAACCAACAGGACATGGTCTTTATACAAAATCCTTCCAAATGACTCGCACACACCTGCGATAAGTCCTTTCCATCTCCTGTCAGAAACGTTACGAGAGCTGGCTGGGAAAGACCACAATGCTGGGACACCGGCCAGGCCTGGGCAGCTGGACAATACCCCGGCCCAACAAAGTTATGCAACGTCTGGCACGACGAGACAAACAGGACCACGCTGGTCACAATTTCAGATTGGACTTATGGGAAGGCGAGGTGGGAGTGGAGCATTTCTGTCACCTAAACAGCAGAAATGCATTTCCTTTTTTTCCTACGAGCAAATAAAATGTGGCTCAACATCCAGGGAGCGCAAATGAAAATCTACCGCGTTGCACATTCACGCACAAGCAACTAATAAAAAGTTACATCAAATTCAGATTTGAACCCACCGCCTGGATGTGATATTTCCCTCTAAAACGACTGAAGTCAAACTTCATGAGTCACGTTGTATTAATGGGAACCACATAAAGGACATTCTGTATCTTGGCATCAGGCAGTAAGTCAAGCAGGTGGAAACAGCTGCCTACTGCGGCCAAAAACAACACGGTGAGAGCAGCGAGGGCAAACTAAAAGTTAAGTTACAGACCGGACATGTAAACAATATTGATGAAACTCGCTTTAAAGAATAAAAAAGGTAAATAATTACTAGTTGCAACTCTATTCTGGAGTTTTAATACTCCCTCACTACAGATCTGCATAAACACAGCTGACACACACACACACACACACACCTTACAATCAGTCAACCCGTAGCAATTATTACAGACTAGAAGTGACATGCAGGGTCATGGACTGAGTGTTGACTTCTAAGGTATGTTTTGAGGCTGCATTTAGGCTACGTCACAGTTTAGAAACACTTTTCAATATATTGTTATTCAATACAACAACAAACTACAGTCTCAAATGTTGAATCAACATCTCTCTGACTGACTGGTATGCATTACAGGTTGTATTGCATTAAAATGTGCAGTGTTTATAATTTCTTGGTTACTTGAGTCCACGGTGCAAAAGGCTACTGTACTTCCCATCGTTACGGTTTGTCCTGTTAATAAATCAAACGGACACCAAGGTGGTGTGTATTTTTAGGTGACTTTTTTTGGCTCCTTGCATTCGTCCCTGGGCACCCCATAGGTTCCTTTAGGAACAGTTTAGTTTACTTTAGACTGAAATCAACCGTCTCTAACGCGCACAATGTGCAGCCCATAAAAATGTACAAACACAGCAACTGGTGGAGCCGACACCAGAGGAGCGTAAATGGAGCCTGCTCCTTTACTGGGTGAGGTGGGAATGTGAGAAGTCCAAGGCTTAGACTAGCTATGCAACTGCGGCAGAAGTAGGGGAGCCGAGGAGGGAGGGGGGGAGGGAGGGAGGCCAGGGAGGGAGGCCAGGGTGCTCCCAGCAGCCAGGGCCCAGCACACACAGAATAGGTAAAGAGAAACAGATAAATCAGCTGCCATGATTGTGCCTGAGTTACTTCAATATGTTGAGATGAGCAGAGGGGCTAATTCAGGATTGAGACAGTAGGCTTCCACTCTAGGTGGCCAATAGGGCAGCTCAGCAATGGACAGTATTTAAAAGAGGTCTTGCCCTATGAATTTGTGAGCTTAACAAGCTGACATGAGATCATTTTTAAATATCTCAATTAATGAAGCCTTCCAAGCGTAGCAAGCAGTAAATCTCTCAATTCATTGACACTAGTGCACAAACCATGCATGTTCAACGGGGGAAAGGCTGCAGAAAATAAAAATAAGATTGCACACTGCTGATTTATTTCATTCCCATGAATATATTACGAGTTGAGTCATACACAATCAACAACATTTTGTATATTAAAAAGGGGGTTGATGGTGTATTGTGTGCTTTTAAATAACATTCAGAAGAGCATGTGGTCACTCACCATTTCACAGTACTCAAAGACAAGTAAGAAGGGAATGGCCTCAACACACTGCCCCTGGCATTGGAGGATGTTTGGGTGCTGCAGCACTCTGTACAGACAAAATAACACAAAGCCTGTTGATACGGATGCTTATGAGTACTGCAATGAGCTTTGAAATAATACCTTAAAATAATATCTGTAAGATTTGAGAGGAGATTAGGTCTGATACAATATGTATAAGGAAAGGTAGAGGGAGCTGCTAACTTGTCATATAGATAGTTTTGTCCACATGTACTGTGTGCACGTCCTTCCACACCCTCGTTTTTTTTTTTATGTAATTGAAGTTAGAAACTATTAAATTAATTACCAACTATTTTGATAATTGATTTATCTGTTTGAGACATTAAAAAAAAAAAAAAAAAAAAAAAAAGAAATATATATATATATATATATATATATATATATATATATTTTCCCCTCTATGACAGTAAAGTGAATATGTTAGAGTTGTGCACAAAGCAGGACCTTTGAGGACGTCTTCTTACAATTTACAGACGAAACATTAATCGAGAAAATAATCTTCATTTAAATCCATTTGTTGCAGCCCTATGCATATTAAATATCTTAATTATAGATCACCCGATTAAAAATAATAATAGCCTTCAGTTAAAAAAAAATGTTTATCTGTTTACCTGTATGGATCCCCCTGCTGCAGGAAGTCATTCTGCTCCTTGGCACTTGCATTAGCTTTTAACTCCTTCACCACCACCCTGGCTCCTCCTGGATCAGTGTAGATTTCACTCAGAAGGACCTGTTAGTACAAGACAAGACACAGAGAAAATAGCTGTTGAAAAAGGCAACAGATTGAAAACATGGGGGAAGAATGGGTATTCCACTGGACATGTTGAGAATTATTCGGAGAGCATGTATAAATACATATCGGCCTTAATGTAAGAAACAGAAAGAAATCAGTAAAAACACAGGAACATATTTGAATGAGGCAGCTGTCCCGTGCTTGTATACAGTTTAATTTCCAATATATGACGCAAACAAATGTATAGTGAGTTTAATGGAAAGAATAATTAAAATTGCATATAAAAAAAAAAAAAAAAAAAAGGGAAGATGATTCATGCATAAACCTTCAGTACATATGATGCAGACAGCCACCTTTAGCACCCTCTAGTTTAAGGCCATATAGAATAAACGTGTTAAACCAAACATTACCCTAATTTAACATTTTCAGTTTTTTAATCGTTTGGGACTATGCAATCTTACCTGGCCAAACCAGCCGTTGCCAATCTCTTGGATATAACTGAGACTGTGACGTGCTACCTGGAAGCCTGTGGATCCCTCTGTGAAACCGAACACAAAACAATGTTAATTAAGACTCTACTAATCTACAAGTTTCATCTGGAGTTTTGGAAAAGTTACATTTGTTGATCCTAACTGTGGTGAAGTAAAAAAAAAAAATGTCCATCCAAAAACCCAGCCATTAAAAAAAAAAAAAACTTTTAAATAATTACAAATCTGTATGTCTGCAAGTGTGCATGTGTCTGACCTGTGATACGGACAGGAGGTTGGAGGTGTGGGGGTCCAGGCAGGGCCACAGGGGACACAGCGAGGGTGTACACCTCGGCTGGGGACTGCATAGAAGGTGTGTCCTCTGCCGGTGGAGTGAAGTCAATCTCATCGTCAAAGTGGTCCTCAAACTCCTACATCGACAAAAAATCAAGAGCGGATTTAAAAACAGGCTTGCCGTTCGACCACAACACACAACTGCAGGGCATATATTTCACAACAGAGCCGAAATTCACAGACGCTGTCCCTTACGATCGATCCCCCCGTTAGGTGTGGCCTGCATGGGAGCAGGTGGAGCTGAGTGCGTCTGACTACCTGCCTGCCAGGACTCTCACCTTGAAGTTGATCTCCCTTTCCTTGCAGCAGGTCACACAGTTCACTAGCAACACCACCAAGGCCAAAAGCGCCGTCAGCGATACCACCAGGGACAGGTAGACAGAAACAGGCAGCGTGGTGTCCCCTGTGCTTCCACCTGAAATGAGAAAAACAGACAGAAACTATGCTGAATTATTCACATTGACTGCTGTGCATCATTTCAGAATTAATGAAGAAGAGGATAAAAGTTGGCACCAAGCAAACCAAGCGTTTGTTTGACAGTAACACCACGCACCAGCGGTCCACTGGCTTCTCTTCTGAATCCACCCACAAGAAAAGTTCATTTAAGCTCAACAACAAAAACAAACTGCAGTGCTCTTAAAATGCAACTTCTAGAGCGTATTGCGCCATTTCACGATCAACTCCACCGCAGTTTAACACTGAGCGAGACAAACAATCACTTGTGATTGTAGAAAGTGTCAAAACAGAGATTTATTTCTTTTAAAAAAGGTGTACAATTTCTGCAAACATGACGTGACAATTGTGACTCTTCAGGCCAGACCACCTGACCTCTACCCTTCATCAGCCATTCAGAGAGACAGTTGTGGGGGTGTCCACTGGCTGATGAGCAGCTGATGGTGCAGCAGTGGTGACAGCAAGTGTTAAGTGTGCGCTGGTGGAGATGCTGCTGGCCCAGCAGTCAGGTCGATTGTCAGGGCTGACAGCAGCCTTGCAACCCACCCACTGCGCTGCTCAGCTGCTGCTCTCACACTACACGGCTGCTGACCAACATCCACACACAGGCTTTCCAATTTAGTGCAACCAACATCTTTGTTCTGGAGACTGCTTCACACGAAAAACACAGTAACTATTAGAGGCCCAATTTATTCTAAGCTCTGTGATCTATTCTTGTAATTAACATAGATAATGTGCTGTTACAGGAAATAATAGTGGACAGCAAAAACAAATTTACACCAGATTTTGATGATGTCCACCTCGTCTTCTCGTGTCCAAATGTCACTGCTCATTTGAAAGGTATGCGTGCTCGTCACTTTTGTCTGTCAGAAGACGTTCGAGTCAATCCCTCCCACTCGATGCTCACATGGACTTTGTGGATGTCAACTGTATCAGTCAGAAATAATGTGGGATGTCATCTGGGGAATCTCGCTGAATGCAAATGCCCCATTTGTTTGATTTGTTTATTTTGTAATTTCACTTTTTACAATATCACATTGTAATAAATGGAAACATAATCTCAGCCCACTACATCATATCTGGCATGGTGTGTGTGTGTGTGTGTGTGCGTGCGTGCGTGCGTGCGTGCGTGCGTGCGTGCTAAAAGAATAGTGAGATTTTGTGTCCCCATTCTTCCTCCTGTGTTTATTCAGTCTCCCACTGGTTGTAGCTTGTCAGGTACATCCTGTCTGCTGGAGGGGAAATCAACACCTACTGAGTCTCCTTCTGCTGAACTACAAATTCCTGACAGATGAAGGCGGGTGCTGAATACATCCAGACTACAAACCTACTTCTAGTTGGTTTAACATCAGCAAATGAAGGAGAGAAACAACAGACTTGGAGTATGACTAATACAAGAAGTCAGCCCTTTGGAACAAACGAGAAACCAGACTCAGACCAATGTGTCGACACTAAACTGCTTTTTTTCCGAATATATAAACTGTGCTTTTCCGGGAATAAGATCAATCTGAAAAATTCATTGAATTATAGTGTGGACGGTGCGTGCAAATCTTCTCCATATGACGGCACATGCTTGGTTGGACACAGTCTGGTCCTGGAATGTAAAAAAATTATAATCTTGTTTTCTGATGTCCCCAAATCTCTTTGAATAGCTTATCCCACGGTAAATGTGTCATCATTAATCTGTATTTATATTTAGGTTGCTTGAGGAGTTGTTTTCACAAGCATAAGATTGTGAACTGCTCAATGCTCTTAGTACAGCCAGCAGCACATGAACTATTGTTATCTCAAGCTACCTTTTTCATGAATCTATTTCATATCAATGCAGATTGCAAAATAAATTGAAATTCGACTGAATGTAAATGAGAACATCTAAACTGGGAAGCTGGGATGGGTCTGTCACACTCGTTACCAAATGATAGTGGAAGATTTTCCATTTCTTTCCCCACACACAGACACGCCTAAAGCCATTGTTTAAAGGTGACAGAGCGGTTACTTTGGCCAAACTCCAGCCTCAGTACCAAAGGTCTTGTGCACATTCAAAATAATTAATTAATCTGGCAGCCTTCTCCCCATCTCATAAATAAATAAATCCGTCCTTTGAAATTAAATAGAGGTAAGAAGTTGTAGAGGCTGAAAGGTAGTCTAACCACCGGCTGAGCAGTGATCTCACTACGACTCATGTCTGGTCAGAACTGTTGTACATCCAGGGGGCAGACGAGATGAGCAGCAATCACTTTATCTCCCTGGGGCGCATTAGATATGATCCAAACTGTCAGCCATGATTGAGATTCATTTCATGTCTACCAGACTACGCCAAGCTATCACCGATAAAAATAGAAAGGATTGCGCAACCTGGTCTCTTTACTCCTGATCAAAACAGGATCACAACATGACAAATATAGATCATGCTTGGTCAAAGACGTCACATGTAACCTGGCCTTTAAGATAAGTAAAGGCAGATAGCCTGTGATGTCAACTGTAAAAAGTTTAGATACACGAAACACTGATATTTTACCCATTTCTAAATAATGGATGTTTTCCTCGGGATTACGTCCACAAATCTCTCCTCTGTGCGAAAGATTGTAAGAGCGAAACGGTGTCTGCGTTGAAATATTGATGAGAAGAGGAATTAAAGATTAAATGGGTCCGTCATCAGGACACAGGCCACGTGGATGTAGCTCTAAATGGAGATGTGTACTTATGACTGTTACATCAAAGTGTTACCCATCTTGCAATTTATCTTCGACATCAGGAGGGTGGGTCTTGTTGAGTCGTATATGGGCTGCTGAAGGTTACACTTAATTCCTCTGAGCTACAGTTATAAGTGGAAGGCACAGGTGGAGAACTGCTAGCTGACACTGCCCAAACGACTGAAATCTGCTTAACATGCATCAATTAAAACCACAGACTACACAACATTTTACAACAGATGACACATCCACAACACAAGAAGAGGAAAATATATGCAGGGAGCAATACGGAGGAATTATGGTTCTCTGGAGGGAAGAAACAATGTCATAATAGGTTAACAAAGGCAAAAGACATGGTGGTGTCCCAGACACACCACTGGTCTGGCTTTCCCTTCTAAATATAAAGTAAGTGCAGTAAAAATGCATGACCTTCAGTGAGAGTAACAGGTTTTACTGTAGCTTAGCATACATTAAGAAATCAAATTCAGGTCTTAACCTCTATTTGGACAGCTGTTAGTTGAACTGGTGAGATACAGAGCTACACATACTCTACAGTTTAGATAAACATCAAATCTCCATAAACATTTGTAACATGAAACAATATCTACTGTATGTCACACCCACTCCCCCAACCACCACACCCAGGTTGCTATCAGCACAGCCTCATACTGAGAGAGGGGAACCCGACTGGGGGTCGTCCACTATGCCATGCAGAAGAGGAATCGAAAAGAAGAAGACTTTTCCTTCCCAAAGTTTAAGATATTTTCCAAAACTACACATCCATCAGATCAAGCTATTATCAAACTGATACCGTGCAGTCTGATTTTGGCATAAGACCATCCTTTTATGAAATACATATTTCATAAATCTAGATTTTCCAACATCATTAATCCAAGAGAGCGCTAATGATAAACAGAAAATGTACAGCCCCGTTTGAGTCAGATCCAAAATATGTCACGCTGCCTATTTTTCACGAAACACTATCTCCATCTACAATTATAGCAAACAACGTGCGCGTCAGTCACTGGCAGGAGCAATCCTTCAGAGAGAATCCCAATTGGCTTTAACGAGGCTTAACTTAACACAACAATCCTGTGAAAAATATTGGCTATAATTGCAGGCAGCTTTTTTTGATACAAACAGCCCCGTCTGGTTCAGCCGAGCAACAGGGTTCCAGGCAGTGCAGGACACCCAGAGAGGCTGCAGCAGCAGTCAGATAGAAAAAACAGTAGCTGGGTCACGGCAGCGCTACATGGGATCAGTTCTCCTCGCTTAGGCCTTATCTGAGTCATGGGTTCATATTATAACTTGGCAGGCCCCACCAAATGACTCAACTGGTTTTGGGGACCAATACGGCGGGGAGCTGCCAGGTCTTATTTCGGTTCCACTGCATATTTCAGGAGGCATTCACGCAGAGGAGGAGCTGACCCATTTTTGTAAATTTCACCCACCAGCGTGCACAAGTGGATGTCTGTACTTTCAGTTGTGTACAGGATGAGGGATGGCATTGTCTGGCTGGCATGTTTGGGTTTTACTAGGATTTGTCTGGCTGCGATGATAAGAAGCGCTACGCCTCATCGATGAAATGCAGAGCCAACACTTGTGGCTGCCCTTGTAGAAATCCATATTGGATAAGCTTTTGTTCTGTCATTTTCAATTATAAATTAGTAATATTTCCACTGTCAAAACAATTAAAAACATCACTTCATAGACTGGTCCACGGTATGTAAAAGAAGCATCCCCAACAGCCTGAGGTGGTTATCACTGCATCACTGAGCAATGTAGTGGAAGGTTAAGGCCAAAGCGTCCCCCTTGAGTAACAGACCGGACAGGCCACTACCACATGGCTGTTACTACAGTTGAAACATTGACACTTACGTTAAAGCCTAACTATCTACCTTCACTCATGTTTGATGTGTGTAAACACAGCACACGTCACTTGAAAACCAGCTTTGCAAGTGACTTTCCAGTTACTGTTCTTATAAGTTTGATTTCACTCACACTCCATGATCAAAATCTAAAACTTTTACAATCAAATATAACTATCACATCTTGACATCCTGGAAAATAAAGATTGAGGAAGTGGAGCAAAGAACAGGTTGTAATAAAAGCATAAAAAGCATGCTCATATAATTGCAATTTCTGCAAGCTGTAGTATAATTAGCAAACAACTCTGTTGCTAATCATTGACTGGTGCTGATAAGATTGGAATGTGTTATGGTTACACATTACCAACCCTGACTGCAGCATATTCACGTCTGCATATTTTAATATCTCACAAAGAAGCACGTTGACTGACTGAGCAACTTGCCTTGAAAAAAAAAGAGTGAAATGCTGAAACCATGCCTGTGTCTCAAAGTAGATGTATGGCATCTGCAACATAAGGTTGCAACAAGTGATTATTGTTGTGGTTGATTCATCTACTTGATTTACTGCACCATTTCTTGGTGAATCAAAAATCCTAATTTTGTCTGGAAAACAGTAACAATATGTTAAAAAAAAACATTACATTTAAAATCAATACTAATATCTGAGAAGCTGTAACCAAATGTTTGCATATAAATTACTAAGGATCATCAAAACTGTCACAAATGAGTTCTTTGTTGGTCAACTATCAATTACAAGATAGTAATCTCATATAGTATCGCAAGTAAAACAGATTGAATTGAATCATAAATTCAATTTCCTCCTGGTTCTGCAGTTCTGTCCTGAACAAGAGTCTCTGACTCAACATGTGAAGTGTTTTATCACACTGGCAAACCGTTTTCTTCCATGATTACACTTTGATTCATCTAAAAATAATAAAATGATCACACCCGTGACCCAACCTGTGATGAGGAAACAGTGTTTCCATGCTGGTAAGCCAAGATCCATTCTATTGTCCCATAAACCTGGTTAAATGTCAATGACTGGACCAACCCCACTGACAGATTAACACGTATGTACCAGCAGTTACAAAAGGCTGTACTACATTAACTCAGACACATCACTGCTGCCTGGAGGGAAACTCATTTGAGTTAAACATCAGTCAGAATTAAACTAGAAGAGGTTAATAAGTATCTTCTGAGTTCTGCTTGAGGACAACTGTAAAATGTTTTGAGTGTATTGTTTGTGACGATGACATGCTGTTACTTTTACACTATAAGCATTATTCAAATATCCACCAGTCCATAGAGACAGAAAAACTGCCACCCTGTTAACTGTGTTATCAAATAAACAACAGCAGTCAGTACAAGTGCAGGTGCACTGAAACAGTCTATAGTGGGGAACAGGAAATGCAGCCAAGCTGTTGTGTTGTTAGCTTGTAGCTGCTGATTAGCAGAAACACTTGCTAGCTAAGCAGCTACATAGACAGGAGTTATAGTGAGTAAACAAACAATCAGTCAGCTGTGTGTCAGCTTTACAGTCAGCTGGCTCACCTGATTTGTGGGGATGTTGAAGAGGGGCACCTTCCGACAGCCAACACGCCAACAGGAGAATCCCACCGGCCAGCAACAACACACGTCCATGGCGGCTCCTCATCCTCCTCCTGGCTTAGCTAACACGAATGTCAGCTATTCGGAATCGTCGTCCTGAACAATAAACGTCTGTTTCGATGCCAAGCCGCGTGTCCTAATCATTGATAGCCCGTTTAACGTCAGCGCAGGCTACACAAACAAGCATTATATCTGTCTAACGCTAGCTACTTACTGTCACACCAGCTAACTAGCTTCAGCTAGCATGTCAATGCTAACAGTTTCAGCTGACGACAGCAAACAGCGTCAGTGTCCTGTTGTCCATGGAGACCAAACGAGCTCTCAGCTGTCACGACGTGTCATATTTGGTGTACGTGCCCTGGTGTTGTTTAAATGAACACAGATAAAGGGAATTAACCGAGAGCCCCGACTGTCATGAAACAGCTACCCACCAAAGCGCCATGTTCCTGTACGACGTCACATCACGAAATGAGGCGTAAACACCTCCAATGATTGACAAGCGGTCTGAGCCAATCACAACGGAGAATACCTTCATGTGAAACACGCGGAGCCAATCGGCTTCGAGCTTTATTATGAGGCATGTAAATCCAATGCTGTGTATCAAAGCTGAGGAGAGCTTTATGCATCCAGTCACTTGCCAACCATGTGAGGCACGCAATAATGATTTAACTCCAATATATGTTTATTTTTGGATTTATGGCCAACCATAAACGGCCCAGCAGCATTTAATCCGTGGTTAAGAAATTGTGGCTGGTGCATGGAGGCTGTCTTAAGCACCATGCACTATATCTTGAGGATTTTTTATTTATTTTCTTTCTTGTGATTTCATATAAATGTTGCTGGGCGTAGGATTTACCGGGAAACATAATGAAATACTCAAAGCAAAAAAAGAAAATTAAACTCTATTTTGGTTTCAATAGCTACAAATATAGGAATGATGCTCTTGAAAAGTCAACTTGTTATTTATCCCGATTAAAGACTATTCCTCTGTTTATCTTTTTTTTTCTTTTTAATTACTTTCAAGCCATAGCACATGATAATTGATTTTTTACGAGCTGTGATAAAACCTAATAAAGAATATATCACCAGATTTAACAAGACAATACCACATATTCCCCCTTTGTTATTTATAGCTAAGACTTACAATATGACAGTGGCATATTCATCTGTGTACATAGTGTCTTTATTATGTATGGTAATTATTAAATTACCATACATATTTAAAACTAAAATTAAATTCACAGGGCTGATAATTATCACATTCATCACATGAAATATGTTGCTTTTCCTGAGTAATCTTGCTTCTGTATGTTATAAGTATTATTATTTTATTAATATTAATATAAACAATAGTATAAGCATTAGTAGTAGCAACAGCAGTAAAGGCAGTAGATAGTTGTAAGATGAACATTATATGAAAAACATCCACTAGTTAAAATACATTAATATTTATGATTGATTATTATCAGATTGTAGTGTCATTATTTGTAACTGTGCCTGCAAGTTTGCGCAACAATATGAGTGAGAAAATTATCTGCTCTGATTAACTGATGAAGGAGGAGGAGGCACTCTGGGCGTGGGGGAAATCTCCCTGGGTTTGAGGACAGATACGTCAGGTTTCTTCTTGCACTCCGGATCACGAAGCTGCAAAAGAGTGTTGGTGGCAAGCAAAGCAAGAGAAGCAAAGATCTGCGCATCATCAGCTCAGAGAGTGCAAACCTGACCCGAAGCACGGTGAGTATTAAGCTTTTTGCAAATGCATGTGCTCGGCAATGGTTTGTGTGATGAGCTAGCGGTTCTGTGTGATTTTGTGCCTTAAAGCATCTCAATCCTTCTGCTTTAAAATAGTGGGGGATCAAACCTTTTTGTTTACTCCTTCAAGTTGCAACTACTTTCTCCTTCATTTTGCAAAACATAACTTGGGTCATCAAGCCATTCTTATATGAGTTAAATCATGTCATACGATTAAAAAAAAAAAAAAACGTTTCTCTCTCTGAGTGAAATCTTTTGTTGATCTTATACCTTACTGTCAAAATAGCACAGTCCTACTGATAAAAGGTATAACTCAGCACCTTAGTTTTTGACAGTGCTGATGCATCTAAAGACTACTCATAGAGGAATGATTCTTAATCTATGCACACATTTTCATCTAACAGAGACTGTTAGATGACAGCAGAAAACACCAGCACCAGTTTTATTTACTGTCACCTTGCATTTTCTCCATACATGTGTGTTAACACCCCTCAGGCAACCACAAAGGACCATGGCATTTTCAGGGATACTGAGCGACGAGGACATCAAGGCTGCGGTCCAGGCTTGTCAAGGTGAGTCAGACGGCTCGCACGCAGAGAGACACACACGTTATCACAACAACACATACTTTACACTTAGTGAATATAAATCCACGCACATATTGCAGAGAGAGACAGACTCTGTGAAACCCATGCAGTCCCACTAGGGATACCAGTGTGCATTGTTCACAGTGGGGACAGGAAGCCTGCAGGTAACCAGGCAGCCATGTGGCAGGAGAGCAGTCACCACCCAGATACCAAAGTGTTTTTTACGTTGAACATTCACACAGAGAAGACCAAATCACACAAGCTGTACAGCCCTCACTTCCCAACGCACTTAATCATTCATCTCTAGCAATTATGTTTGCATGACAACGCAGACAAAGCACAACCCCTCAGATGAAAACCAAATGTCAGTGCTTTTATGCCCTTTATTCATGAGAACCCCCCTGTTAGCAATGATTCAGGCAAAATAACACGCAAGCTTTATCTCATTTTTGTGAATGTTTGTAAGGAGATAGTATTTCTATGATTTATTTCAAGAAGTGATGGAAACTAAAAAAGATTTTATCAAAGTGGGCATATCAGACAAATTATCTACAGGTTAGGGATACATTTTTTTCATGATTTCCTGTCCTTTATTATAAGATAAATATTTTTGTATCTTATAATCTCTCATTCTGTGGCTGCAAGTCTTATTCAGCAAATATCTGTGATGTACTTGAAGGTAACTCATCCTAGACGAGAATTTCCTCTCGAAACAGCTTGATAAAAAAAGGGCTTTTAACATTTAGGTTTGCATTCGGCCCATGGGCGATATTCAGTGTGCTTTGAGTGTTTCAATGGCATAATGACATAGCCTATAATGGCACAAGACAGTGATGTGCTACAGGGTGTTTATTGGTAAATGTCATCGGTGGAAGAATGAAAGTCATCTGAGCGAATGAGTACATGCGACATCTCTATTCAGATCCTCACCATTCTAGCTTTCTTGTTATTCTGTGATTGACCTCTCACTCCCACATCTGTCTTACTCTCTTTTTGCTCACTTCGGCTCTCTCCTATGCCGATGCAGCTCCAGGCACATTCGACTTCAAGTCGTTCTTTGCTCGAGTGGGACTGAACAGCTCCTCCGAGGCAGATAGAAATAAAGTGTTTACGGTCCTGGACCAAGACAAGAGTGGATACATTGAGGAGGAGGAGCTCAAGTAAGGATAGCATGTGTCTGTGTGTGGTTTACGGGCTAGAGCAAGGATACGGATGGGCGTGTGAGTGGGTTTGTGCATGTGTGGCCAGTGTGATGGCCCACAGGCAGAGGTCTCAGTATGAATGAATTCAGTAATAAATGAGGGGGAGGGCTGGGGAGTGAGTGATGGGAAGGCGAATTGCTCAGAAAGACCTGGAGGGTAAGAAAATGGCATCAGAAAAGATACAGTCAATGATGATATAAGCCTGAACTTTTCTCTCATATTTTCCGGACACCCATCAGGCTGTTCCTTCAGAATTTCTCTCCGGGGGCGAGAGAGCTGACTGTGGCTGAGACCAAGGCTCTGATGGCTGCAGTCGATAAGGATGGAGATGGCAAGATCGGGATGGAAGGTGGGTGCATGTAAAACATCTGAAAAAGCTGACGGCAGATGAGTAAAAGGAGCCGTCTGTGCAGGGGAGCTGTCCGTTGCTTAGTGCTGAAATTGCAGTCTGTAAAAAGCCCATATAAAAATAGCATCAAATGATACACCAGATAATGTGTTGATTGTTTAGCTATCGTGCTTAATCATACTATTGTTTTACAATGAGTTGTGTGGAGAACACTGTTGTGCTTAATAGGAATATCTGACTGAATTGATTTTTCTCCCCTGCAGAGTTCTGTGACATCCTGAAATAAAGAGGATGAACATCTTTGACCGCGGCTGTTTTTTCCTATTTTAAGTTAATTTTCGTATGGAAAGCCTGATTTTCCAGAGTGAGTAATGCAAAGACCAGAAACCTGGAATATTCTCTTTCTGCCTGCTGCTCTCCCTGTTGATGTGATACAATAAAGATGTTTGGTGGACAAACGGCTACAGCTGGATATTATAGTGTGTGTGTGTGTGTGTGTGTGTGTGTGTGTGTGTGTGTGTGTGTGTGTGTGTGTGTGTGTGTGTGTGTGTGTGTGTGTGTGTGTGTGTGTGTGTGTTGTGTGTGTGTGTGTGTGTGTTTGTGTGTGTTTAATCAATCAGGTACCTGGAATGGGTTAATAAATGTATTTAAGATCTGATATCACTGTGTACTGCTCTTTTTTTCACTTGCCTAAAATGGCGAATGCATGACGTGTCTCATGTCGTCCTTAACATTAACACTTAAAACTACTGTAATGGCATCCAAGGTATTTAGGGTTTAAATGAACGTATTCATGTGAACTCCCTGCATCACTGAAGGTGACTATAAGAGAAGTTACCGATGACCGACAAGTTTACTATATGATAAATCATGAGACTTTCTCACCGAATTATCTTGCACAAAGACATAGCATCATTAAATAATGATTACTATTCTCTAGTTTATGAGCAGGAATTAAACAGGAACTATTCAGGATGATGTTTGGTGAGTGGTTATTGACTCAGCTATTTATCTGACTCACACTGACAACTTCCCCAGTGGAGGATGTCAGCAATAATAAAGTTATTGGCATAAGTGTGATGGTAAGGAAAACCCCTTCGGGCCCCTCCTTCAGTTATAAGCAACACCTGTGTTTTCCTGCTATAACAAGTCAAATGGCCTGTTCTGATTCACTGCTTCAGATAATCGTATAACCTAGAACCTGGGATGGTGGGGGAATATTGAACACTTCACCAATTTCCCCACTTTAAAAAAAAAAAGAAGCATTTTCAAATCCTCAGAGACATGGGCGCTTCCAAAGAAAATTCACCACATTTTCCCTCTGAGGATTATTACTGCCTTCTGCTGGACATATTTCAAATACCTGCAGACACAGGTAGAAATATCCACCTTAATTATGGAAACATACTTTATCGTATTGATACAAACTCGAGATGACTGAGACGAGGGATTGAGGTTTAAATGGCCTCAGGGTTAACAGTCTCGCGTTTACATTTCTTAAAGAGGTCATAAAGGGCACAAAAAACAAACCCATCAGTCGCACGCGGCTGACAAAAACATTGAGAAAAAGGGGCGTTTATATCTGCATTAATAAAGTTATTAATATGTGAGTTTTGAGCCATGGCAGCGCATCAGAGTTAAATGAGGTGCCAACATATTCCTAACTTGTTCACGCGTTTACTCACGCAAATATTAATCCGATTGATTGATGCATTGCCTACTGAGGTCAAGGGTGGTATAGACCCCAAAGACCCTTGTTGGCCGCTCGCTTGAAACTCGACCCACTGCAGAATTCAGATGGACCATATGGAAATATATAGTAGCCTGTATTTCTAAAGCTAGTTGATGTTACAGGACAGCAGATACATTGTCTATGTATCCTCCGAGACCAGCTCAGAGGCTTCAGATGAAAGAATCAAAAGCCTGACTCCAACAACGCATACAAACTATAATAAACAAGCAATTAGGTATGAATTCCCTTCAGACAGTATCAAATATTGCTGGTAAAGATAAAATAGGTCATACGGTATTATGTTAGATGCAAATGCATATGAATGGGCTATATGGCAACATTTGTACTGATTCCACAGAAGACAGAAAGTGTGAGAAGCAGTCTATCACAGAGGGTCATCTTTTATCATATATAAGGAGATAAAACCCAACACTGCTTCTGAGGGCAGCACAAGCAGTCCTTCCACATATATTTACAACCTTTGAGTAGCCAATAATACCTTTTTTGAATAGAACATTTCCTCTGCCCATTAAGAAAGTGAGCAGCAGTTAAAATTGGCAGTCAATCATGTGGCTTCTGGCTCCAAGTGTTTTTCTTAGGAATATGACCCTTGGCCTACATATCCACTTTCATGCATTCAATTAATTTATATTCTCAGAGGGAATATACAGCATCAGAATCGACATGTTAAATGCTTTAAATGATATGAAGGCATCTTGTCTCGGGAAGTCAGCGAGCGTGGCCTGCTCGGGTTTCCACACGTCGAAGCTATAGGCCTCAGCACACATGGTAGCATCCTCATTTGTTCGCCTAAAAATAGGTCGAGACTACTTGACACATTTTTTTCGAAACCCATGCATCTTGGTACCCGATACTGAGACTCAAATCTCTGTAAATGGTGTTGCTCGAGGATATATAAGAGAGATGGCTAGCTGCGGGAGACATTCACTCTCGAGTCCGCCTTGGTTTTCACTCGCCTCAACGCAACCCAAAGGTGAGTGGGATGTGCGCCCTGCAATGGCCACGCTGCCTTCTGTCAGATTGGGAGGAAAGGGATTGAGACAAGGAGAGCCACTTGGACTATAATTTATAAGAGAGAAATGGAACCATCATAGAAAAAAAAACACCCCACGGACCACAGGACGACTCAATCAGTGCGAAAAGGAGGCTCAACGTGGCCATTTGGTTTCAACGGATCACCGTCTGTGGATCATAATTGCGCTATTTCACCGTGTGTCTTTTAACCGGATGAAAAAAAATAAATAAATAATAATAAACACGCCGAGAGCTATCGACGCGTTTGACATCACTGCGTCTCCCCAGCTGCAAAGTTCATTTGTGGCCGTGGTTCATGTTGCCGTGTTATGGCCTCTCAGCGGGAGCATCATCTATTTAGTGTCATAGCAGCGTTGGGATAAACACAGTCAGACCTGAGCTGACATCCGGAGCCAGAGAGCAGCGCTTTAGCCCCTTTTGAAAAGAAAGAGGAAGACGCTCAGGGGCAGCTTTTTGCAAATTAAAGCAATTTATTATATAGCGACCAAAACAAACAAGAGGCTTTGGACACTTTTATGTGTCTAGTATTTTTCCAAGGCAGTGTTACTGAACCGTCCATCTCTTGTGAAGCAAGAGGAGGGACAGCCTTGTTTGATACTTGGAAGTTGATGCGTGATTTCAGGCTCTGCTATAATGATTTTAAAACACAAACCCTCTGAATAACTCTCTGAAGGCACTGCATCTTAGGCCCTCCCACAAAATATCAGGAGTTATTGCTTCAAAGAAGGATATTTGCAATGCAACGACATGCCTACTGACTACTGATTTGTGATGCTTATAAACTAACTCTGAGTCTTCTTTCCTCCCACAGAATAAAAAAATGGCCTTCGTTGGTGTGCTCGCTGAGGGTGAAATCAAAGCCGCTCTGGACGGCTGCTCAGGTGAGCTTCATTATCTTAACTTAATACAAAAGTAGATTATTCCCTTAACACACGCACTTCATCCTCATTAATAGTACTTGTAAATGTATGAATTCTCACTGCAAATGTAAAGTTGATGAAAAAAAACATATCAATTGATATCTATGTATACTGAACTCTCAGTTATTTAAACTGCCAGCCACAGTGATCAAATTAAATCAACACTGAAGTCCTCTGCACCTAAAAATATGCAGCTTGACGGGGTGCTAATGCTGGTATAATGTGTTCCAGCTGCTGACTCCTTTGACCACAAGAAGTTCTTCAAGGCATGCGGCATGTCCGGCAAGTCCGCCGAGGAAGTCAAGAAGGCTTTCTACATCATTGACCAAGATCAGAGTGGCTTCATTGAGGAGGATGAGCTGAAGTAAGACACTCAAGCAACTCTCACTTAAGACAACAATGCCCCATATCTGATATTACTGTACTGTATTTTAGATTTTTAGAAAAAAAAAACAAGGGGCAGCTTTACTCTTTATTTTAATCTTGGGGCTCAAACTACCCGCTTCACTGCAATGAAACAAACTAAAGAAATGCCACGTTTGATGAAGCCTGAAGGTTTTCTGAATCTGAAACACCATAAATGATACTCATTCTGCACAGTGATTTCCAGTCAATCAATATATCCTGCGATGCTCATTTTAACGCCTGCTGTTTTGTCCACCCGTCAAGGCTGTTCCTCCAGAACTTCTCCGCTAGTGCCAGAGCACTCACTGACAAGGAGACCAAGGCTTTCCTTGCCGCCGGTGACAGTGATGGTGATGGCAAGATCGGAGTTGATGGTAAGACTTCTTCCTGTTTTTTTACCCAGAGTGCACTTTCTACATACCTTTGAACGCAGCAGAACACAGCAAAGGCATGCAAGGTTAATTCTGATACATATTGGCAATGGACTCTCAATTTATCTGCATTCCAGTTAAATAAATAGTCCATTCACGTACATCCACGCACAGACTCAAAGTCTTGGTCAGAAATTGGGTCCAATTAGCCGAGCTCATACCAGCAAGATGACACTTTGTTCTCTACTAATGGCAGTTTCGTTCTACTTTCACAGAGTTTGCTCTGCTTGTGAAGGCATAATTTTTTTCCCAACCAAGATCCCCTTCTTTTCATGGAACTGCGAACTCCTTGCAAGATTCCGTCACCACCAGCTGAAAGAATATTTTTTTATACCTTATTTATGAGTTGCCTGCAGATTATTTCTCAACGTGGAACACATGTTTTGCCGTGAATGTTTCTCAAATGTGTTAAATGTTCTGAAATATTACTGTACAACACCATCTGCATTGTTGAGGAAGAGTGAAAAACCAGGAATAAATACTCTGTTGGTCTATAGTCATCTGCTTCAGGTCAGTCGTCTTTGCACTGTGCTTTGTGCAGCACTTGTTTTGATGTTTGGTTAATGAGATGGGGAGGATAGCTATGCTCACGCTGGCAAACACATCGGGAATAGCCCTCTTTGCTCATATACTTCCTGGGTCCAGGGAGGTTTGCAATGGATAGCTGTCACGCATAGTGTAATTAGGTGGGCTCTTCCAAGGTCTTTTTCTCCACCCACTGCTGAGTAGACAATTAGATGATGTGCTGTGGCAACAGGACGGCTATTAACAGCCACCGCTGCATCAGCAGGAAGATGTGCATTGGCGCACATCTTCAGTGAACTGAGGGGGTTCCTTTTAGATTGAATACGTTTTATTGTAGTGTTTAGAATGTGCCACATTTATTTGGGACATATTCTAAAGAAATGTTTTAGCATATAAATTAATTCAAATAGGTTATCAGTTAGATTTAAAACAAATTGCACTTCAAGGGGAAGTTATGAGTGCTCAGGGAACTACAAATCAGCAATGTGTAAACCCTCAACCCTATCAGATGACACCCTGAGCTTGTTACCATCAACCAGTGGTCAAAACAAAAAGATAGTAACAGCAGCCTGATGCCAGCTCACCCTCACCCCAAAGGGCAGTGCTGCCACCTATGGGTGAAAGATATTCTCAGCATTACAAGTGGAGATATAAATGTCAAGATGCATCATTCAGAATCTCCTTCTCCTTCTGTCTTTTACTTTGTTTGGATGTTACAACAAACAAAAAAGATTCACCTGCATGAGCATTCCCATGTGCTTTTAAACATATTGAGCTCTTGGAATAGCACGAATGGTAGGATGCACGGGCTTACAAAGAACTGGGATAAAAAAATAATTCAGTCCATCTTGAGTAATCTGAACAACAAATATTGACTTTCCAGCCAAAATAGGACTCATTGTGATAGACTGTCTTCATGCACCATAATCATGACAGTAATGTGCTTTATTTGATCAGATAAATCTGACAAAACACAAATGACTTGAAAATACTGATTTGACACATTGCGGCTGTGAATAGGCAGCTATCAGGTGGAAAATATCAATGTCAAACAGAGAGAAGAAACTATACATTTTCAAGACATAAATCTGATCCATAGGTGTGAAAGAAAGGCTCTTCCCTCTCGTAACGTACCCTCCTGAATAGCCTACTGTTGTGTGTTGCCAGCAGCACTTTCAATTTGTCCTCCTCAGCAGTACACAAGCCTATTCTTAGCGTTGAGGGGGACATTAAAGACTTCTTCAAACGCACCTTTTAAGCGTCTTCATTTGTGAAACTTAAAATAGACTGGCTACAGGACAAATCCTCGCCACCCCCTTCTCAGTGGTGTCAGTTGTCTTTTGCCTCAGATTTCGATGGAGTGAAACTATAAAAAGGTCATCGGGAGCACGGGGAAGATCACTGCAGTCGACTCGAGTCCTTACTGTTTCATCTGTAGTCTACAAAGCAAAGACACCAAAAAGGTGAGTTTCAATGAAAATGAAAATGAAAATGGAAAAGAAACCTGGGATCCACGCAGACAGAGCCTCAGCATCCCGCACTGCTTCAGAAAACATTGATTTAAAGTTTTTCTTTTTAAAAAGTGGACTTTGCACTGTGCACAATGCAGCATCCAAAGACGGAGTTTTGTTGGGCTTTTCTTGCGGGAGCGTCCGCTGCATGAAGACATGGATTACTGGTCTCAGACCTCCCAGCATCTGTAGAGTTGCAGTAGGGAACACGTATCAATCTCAGCCTCTTGAACTGGATTTGGAAACGCAACACCATACCACTCACAGAAAGAAGGGGACTGACTAATTTGCCTTTTGAAATTTGAAATATTTCCATTTGAAATCTTTTTCTGTTCCATTTGGAACCAATAAAATAAATATTGTGCAAATAGTGCTGCTCTGTTGTTTTAATGATAATGTGATGTCTATTTAATGCAATTGGATACTTATTAAAAAAAAATATATATATATATATATATAGTCAACCATAATCCATATGGTAAACAATATGTGATACTATTGTTACTTAGCCACAATGTGTCCTACTTTAGAAGTATAATCATCACCTTCATCTGATTTCTGCAGATCATAATGGCCTTCGCAAGTGTAGGACTGAAGGATGCCGATGTCGCTAAAGCCCTGGACGGGTGCAAAGGTGACTCTTCAAGCCCTCCTAGTTTGGAGCATCACTGTGCTTTTTGTCCAGCTACTGAACGTGGATGTACTTAAATAACAACCTGCATTCATTTCAGACGCCGGCACATTCAACCACAAGACGTTCTTCCACGCATGCGGCCTGTCCGGCAAGTCTGACAGTGAGGTCAAGAAGGCCTTCGGCATCGTTGACCAGGACAACAGTGGCTTCATTGAGGAGGAGGAGCTTAAGTAAGACACTCGTCACTTCCTTTGTCCGAAAAAAACATAATCCACAAATCACATTCTTGCATCTTCTGTTCTGATATCATCTGCGTCAGGCAATAATGAAGTTAATGACGGAGGTCATAGGTGAATTGTTCTTCAGGGTCTGGGGACTGAACGATAGTAAAACCACAGGGCCGAACTATCTTCAGCCACTACATAAGCTTTCTATTTATATCTAATGCTTTCAATTATATGTAACATGAAGTGTGTCTCAGCCAGTGGGAGCTGGGGCCCGTGAACTAACCCCCGACTGTGTCTGCAGGCTGTTCCTGCAGACCTTCAAGGCAGGTGCACGCGCCCTGACAGACCCCGAGACCAAGGCTTTCCTGAAGGCCGGCGACTCCGACAATGACGGCAAGATTGGTGCTGAAGGTACGCTGACTCCTTCTCACGAGAAGTGGTTACAGCATTCTTTGGATGTTTTTATTTGTTTTGCTGCTGGAAAATAGACGCCAAACTGTGTGTTTTCTTGTACCTCCACAGAGTTCGCTGCCATGGTTAAACAATAAAGTGGCAACTGACCAACAACACCTGCTCTGATGGAACAACGAAGCCCACGTCGACTTCCCCCCCCATTTTCATCTGAATATAAATAATTTTTATACATTTGCTTCAGAGACGTTTCCTCCTGTGCAACACATTGTCCAAAAATGATGATTGTGAATGTCGCTCGGCTGTGTTCATGTCTTAAATAAGAATTTTGCTTATACTGTAAAATCTATGATGCACTTTCCAGGTACAAACGGTAAAAAAAAGAATAAATATTCTTTTACTGCGGTCTTACTTGGCTTTTATCTTTTATTCCCTGTGTGGGATTTGTGTCTTTTCAATTCATGAACTATACATACAAACTCAACAGGGCAAATGCATTCACAGCCTCCCTCTCTCTCTCTCTCTCTTTCTCTCTTTCTCTCTCTCTCTCTCTCTCTCTCTCTCTCTCTCTCGCTCTCTCTCAAACTCAACTTGCTTTGTATTTTGGAATGACATAAGGCATATAAATACAGCTGTACCTGTACTAGTGGATAAAGGAAAAAGAAAAGCAATAGGAATTAACTTACAAACTGGTGATGTAATAGAATAGATTACTTAATTCTTTCTCTCTCTCTCTCTCTCTCTCTCACGCACACACACACACTTTATACACAGTTTATGTTTGTGTGTACAGTCATGCAGCTCCACCCTGCAGCCACTAGATGGAGATATGTCCATTAGAAGTTGGGACAGACGCGCCAGACAGAGACAAGACATATGTTACTGTAAATTATCTGGTAATAAAAAATGACAGCTGTTTGGACATTTGAGTTTCTCACTTCAAATGCCAGTAAGGAGAGCCTGGCTTGTAGGGTACTTAGGAAACTCATCATACATATATGTAGGACAAAATAATAATAACAAAGAATATATATAGTGGACAATTATTCTTGAAATTATTGGTAGTTGAGTTAATGCAGTCTAACATTAATTTTTTTTAACTAATTAATTAATGCTAATTATTATTATTATTATATAAATATGATTCCGTTGTACGTTTAATAAAACATAATTTCAATATTGATTGTGAGACTATAATGCTCGTAAAGAACATAAGCAAATGTCAATGAATAAATGATCACCCAGTAACAGTATAGCAGGGCATCAAGCATCGTGGAGGCTACTCTCGATCCGATGTCCTCAGTCTCTTTTTCACACATATTCTGGAGGAGATGATTGAGTTTCTCAGGAGTTCCTTCACTAGAACCTCGAAATCGGACATCACTTGTTGAGGGGCCCCATTAACAATGCGGCCCCGGGATTAGGTTTAGGGAGGGTGGCCAATGACAAACTACCGGAGATACAAGCTTTTACTCAATAATGAAAGACTCCGGGATGCTGCCAATGAATTAAACAAAAAGATACTGTGTGCGTACACTGTGCGTACAGTTCATGTCCGAAACACAATCGTTTATCACCCGGAAGAAAACGTCACACAAATAAAATGAAATGTATTTCGACTGATTTACGACTTATTTTGTTTCCTGGCTTCAAACCTTTAAATAATGTTTAAGAGTATCATGACACCAGGCAAACTGAACCTGCAGTTAACGGTGGCGCTGACACGTGCACGAGAGTGAACCTGCCAACAGTCGCGTGTGCTCCACGGACACAAGCACGCGCCCGAAGTGGCTGACTTCCAATTTGAGGACGCTGGCAGGAGGCTGCTGTCCCCGGTGCCTTTAATAGAATTCAAGAATATATCCACGTATCAAGTTGCAGGTATTCGTGACCGAAACCAGTTAGGGTGCCATGGTGTAATGGTTAGCACTCTGGACTCTGAATCCAGCGATCCGAGTTCAAATCTCGGTGGGACCTGTACTATTGTTTCATTTAATATATGGATTATGAAGTAATTTGGCACTGATCACTCATAAACTCACCTACCTTCCTTGACCCTCTCCTTGCCGCACACTGCTGCTGCAGATGCTCCTGTGCGACCAACTCTTACATCATGGAAATAAATAACCTTTTTCCTGTGTGCTGATGCAGTGAACACCCCCCCCAGGAATGTGCTTAATGACCCCTGCATTTGTCCGCTGGGGGCCACGAATGCCCTTGGAAGAGCCAACCTGGTCATTTTTGCAACTGGACAAATTGGACGGACAAAGGGAGAAACAAAGTGGGACGGGTGGTTTCTCCATCTCCAGTAGAAATTAAGCCGTGCTGAGCCCTGAGTGACCTCTGACTGCTATACCTCTCTTTAAATGGTGCACGTGGATACCTGGGACATTATGCATCATCAACACCATCGAGGCAGGATGGGACACCGACAGCAGAGGGTGACCTCGGGTCCCTTAATCAGCACACTTGACAAAGCAATTTAGCGAAGCTGTCCCCCTGTCAGAATGAGAGAGAGTGAGAAGGTTATAAAGCACCGGCGTCCCTGACATTCAGTGATGACCAGTTCTGTGTGTTTTGTGTTATTTTAGTTAGTTTTGGTTGGAAATAACCTGAACTCCATCTGTTGTGAATCTGCGTCTGAGCAACTAGGCAAGTTTTTTTTTTTTAAAGTCCAGGCAGATCTGGACAGGTGAAAACCACAGAATGCCAGTGTGCACCAGACACAAAGAGGTTGTGTATGGGCTGACCTCTTAGGTGACTCAATAATCTCACATGTTCCTGCGTTAACGTGAGACATGCGGTCCTTTCTGCAAAACAAAATATGCCCCGAAAAAATGTCAACGTCAGCTGACATTTTATTTCTCATAACTCACCTCAAATGCAATGATAGGGGCATAGATGCAGTGGGATGTGGCTCAGATGTGCTCGTTTTGGGACTGCTGCCTGTAAAAGGATATCTGCATGAAAGGGTGGGGTGGGGTGATGGGGGGTGGGGAGGCAGAAACAGCAAGAGAGGGAGAAAAGGAGAGAGAGAGAGCGATTGCAGTTACATTACAGCCTCCCTGCATTTACTGTACTGTATAATTCTAGAGGTGAGAGGAGGAGGGGCACAGGGACAAGAGGAGGGAGTGGTGGACGGGGAGAAGAACACGCTTTTTAACTTAATTTGCTATTTCCAAGGGTGCTACAGATGTCCACGGTCCGGACTCTCTGCCCCTGGGCGTTATAAATAGTAAAGGTTAATTAGTTAGCTGGGAAATTGGATCAGGGGCGGGCTGTTAGAATTTGATCCATAGACAGGTAACTCAAGCGATCCCTTTTGTCACTGCAGTCAGACCTATATAAATCCGCCTTGACGTACAGCAGCCACCACATCGCTTAGCTCTCTGCTGGATCACCAACCGGACGAGAACCCCCTCAACACGGTGAGTTGCTGTGTGGACTCAGAGAGCTCGCCTCGGATGGGAAGTGGCTGACTTTCATTCGCTTTTAATAGACTTTGCAGATGTGGATTTTCTGGCTCCTGTGTATTCGGAGATGTTTAGAGGCTGCTATTTAGATGACAGGTCAAACAATTGCATACTAATTTCCATAAAAGTATTTGTTTTTTATCCATTGTATGAGACATTATTGAACAGAGAAGAAAGAGCAATGTGCATGCTGACTTTTAATGGCCACTGACTTCTCAGTGTCAGTGTGGTGACACCTGGACACATTTTACTCTCCATCAGTGTCAAGTTAGAGGGTTTGCGTCTGTACCTGGCTACATGTGTTAATAATTCACCACGGTTGTTCCTCCTACAGGAATAAAATGTCGCTCTCATCTATCCTTTCCGCTGATGCCATCGACAGTGCTATCAAGGACTGCCAAGGTATCGTCTTCCACCAATATCATTATTGCTCTCCTCGTTAGATCTTTTTTTTTTCTTTTCTTTTTTTTCTTCTGTACAGTCTTTCTACTGGAGCCTCATTCAGTCAATAGGGTTGTCTCTATTTGATAGCCAACTGGAAGACTGCAAAAATAATGCAGTACAGAAGTACAGAATAACCTGAGGTGCAGCTGAATAGATTTCCTGAGCATCAATTGGGCACAAGCCACGAGCTAAAGACACTGGAGGACAAAGATTATAAAAAAATGTGCCTGTCAAACATTTAAAAAGAAAACATGGATACAGGACCAATATTTTCTCTATATGTATCTCACGTCACACTTAACAATACCACGTCAGTCATTGTCTTGTTTCCACATTTCTTGAGGATTTGCTGATGTTATGGGAGACTTTGCCTTGATTCTAGTTGAGTGAACCCGACAATGAATGTCGAAATTCCTGACTCTGCTCCCTCTGTTCTCCCCCAGCACCAGACTCCTTCTGCCCCAAGAAGTTTTTCCAGTTGTGTGGCCTCACCAAGAAGAGCCCCCAGGATGTGAAGAAGGTCTTCGGGATCCTGGACAACGATGGCAGTGGTTTCGTTGAGGAGGAAGAACTCAAGTGAGTGAAGCGGCCAGTTCACGAACGACAGACATTTATATATCCTGAAACGGGAGTAGAGATCAGATGTCTTCATGGAAAATAATCACATTTTCAGGATGCTGTTGCAGTGAAGGGTGTGCTCATCGATCACTAGTTTATTTAACTTCACAGGGCTGACATGGTACAGGGGGCTGATAAGAGACTAGACATTGTATTCTCTGGCTGTGCAGCAATACAGCGGACCGATTGGGTCTCAGTGTTAGCTCCTGATATCTGGCCTTGTGGCTATCGCTGTGCATCCAGCTGTTACCTCTAACTTGTGTCTCTGTGTGTGTGCCAGGTTTTTCCTCCAGAGGTTTTCCCCTGGGGCGCGCGTTCTGACGGACAAGGAGACGAAGGAATTCCTGTGCGCTGCTGATGACGATAGTGATGGCCGGATTGGAGCGGATGGTGAGTGGATCCGCACCTATTTGATATATTATGCAAGACACGCATGTGTGTGTTTGTGGAACTAGAACACCACGATGCTCACGAAACAATTCTCCCCATTTTACTTTTTTTTAAATAAAATGCAGATTGAATAAATGTGTTGTATTTCTAGGGAAGTCTGTTTTTTCAGTGTGCTTGAAAACTTGACAGTTATATATTTCAGTACTAAAATCAAACAAGCAGCCGCAACATAATTACCTGCTCCAAGTCCCCACACACTTCTTTTCTATCCTACGGGTACTAAAAACTGACACCCCAACAATGTTTCTATTGAACATTTATGATTTTAGATTGTAGTTTGTTGGACAAATCTTGTTAATGAAATGCTGTTAACTTAAGAGCACAGTGGCACTGAAATGTGGCACCGCCATGCTCTCTCTGATGGGTCAGATCTGTCTTGTATATATCCATATATTTTAGAGTTTGGTGTCGGACAGATGAGGTAAATGATCAGTTTTGTTTCTTTTCTCCACAGAGTTCCAGGCCATGGTCTTGTCTTAAACAACGGGACTCCATCGCTCCAAGTCGATCTGACCCCCCCCCCCCTCCCTCCCTCTCCCCTCCACTGCTTCAAGGGCTCACTTAGTTTTATTCAATAATTTTCCATCTGGTTAGTTAAAACCTTTTGAATCTCTTTTCAAGACTTGTTCCGGTCCAGTCATCCGCATTCACATCATTACTTGAGTTTTTTTTTTTCATTTGTTTTAAACATATCATGAAGCTGTATTTCCCAAATAACTGTAAAATTTACCAAATTACTGAGAAAATAAAAGAATAAAATCCAAATCCTGTGGCTATTTTTCATTATTTCTATTCAACATCTTTGTGTGTTTCTGTATGTCTTCTATGTGATTTTAGGTGACACACGGTAGCATGGCAAGAAAAATACTCAGTATGGTAGTCAAGGGAGCTGTGTTGAATTGTTTCATATGCACAAGACTGTCTAATTAACTTTTATGAAGTGGGAATCCGTATATCCACATATTGATGCACAAAACAAACATACAAGCAGACGCACAGCCACGCTATTTACTCTATAGTTCTGGCGTGTCCTTGTATCTTCACTTACCCAACACTGTGGTAAATGAGACTGAATTTCACAAAGCGAGATATATGAGAAGTGAAACATGTCCTGAAAACACAGGGTTTCTGATTGAGGTGTATATACAGTACAGGCGTGTGTGTGTGTGTGTGTGTGTGTGTGTGTGTGTGCGTGTGTGTGTGTGTGTGTGCGTGCGTGCTTGCGTGCGTGCTTGCGTGCGTGCGTGCGTGTATGTGTGTGTGTACTGTGCGGCTCCTGTGTGAGAGTGTATAGATTCATAGAGCTAGCACAGGGAAAAAGCAGAGCAGGTGACCTTGATGACCACCTGAGTGTCACCGCGGCTGGATCGAGTGACACCTGACCTCAGCTATGTAAATAAACCCAACTGAACCTTGGTGTGTCTCAGACTAGAGCAACAAAATACACACACACATCTCAATGAATTTGCAAAATTCCAATACGAGATCAGACACAGACACCATGCAAACACACATAATCCCAAATATGCACATAAACCCAAATTAGGGTGGATGTTAATATATGCACCAGTGTGAGTGTGTAAATGTGTGTGATACACAGAAGAAGATGCAAACTCTGCAGATAGCTTAGCTCTGGATGCTAGCCTGACATGTACTCCTTTGCCAGCTTGCTCAGGATATATAAAAAAAATAATTATTACACTCAGACAAACTCTCAGACAGAAGACGGACCATTGAACAGCTCCGCATCCTCCCTCCGAGAGACTTTAAATAGCACACCGCTTGTTCATGCTCTGCACTTATAGGATTCATGGGATTAAAATTAACAACTACTTCCCTATTTACCCACCCACTAGAGGCGCCAAAAAACAGAGCACCACGCGCTCTTGCAGTGGTTCCAGCTTTGTGTCATTTCAATTACCTGTATATTACAGGTAGAACCTGCCTATTACAGCAGACACCTGCTACTCAGTGCTATGGGGCCTACCCTGGCATTAGCATGAGGTCGCAGTCACACTGCGGCTTGATTCAGATGGTGTACTGTAATAATGATAGTGTCCCTTACTCAGCCAGGTCCATACGACCTGTGTGTCCTCACGTATATTATATTTCACTGTCGCTATGAAGTGATATGAATGTGATAAAGCCATTTTGATTCATACGCAATTTAACATGTTAAAATGAATTACCATATCAGGCAATATCGTTTCTATACCTCAATGAAAGAAAAAAAAATCTATTGTATAAAATAAATGTAATTTGTGTAAATTGTTAAGCATATTGCAAGCAAAGTGCAGCCATGTGACTAAAACCAGAGACTTAAAAGTGCTCAATACAAAATTCAGAGCACATCTAAAGCCTCCACACGGCTGTCAACATGGCGACAGCTGGTCGGCGGCTCGCAGCTAACGGTGCTAACAACAGCAAAAGAACTGACAGTGTTGACCTGAAGGGGAACCGGAGGGTGGATGCTTGGTCGGGACGGCGATATCAGCTGTAACCGGCATATGAGAGCATTGCAGAGCTGGGGCCGTGAGCTAGCCAGTGGGGCACGATCACACACACAAGCATGCGTGGTCGGCCCGGTGATGTCGACAAAGCAAGGAGAGAGGGAGAACCTTTGACATTCACTGTAAAATACAGAAGATCAAGCATTCAATAGAGTGAAACCAGCTTTTGAAATCCTAATCAAAGACATTTACAGACAAAATGTTGTCTATCAAGACAAAAGCACTGGACATTCACAGAGGCCGTCGCACTAGTTACATCACCATGTATCCATATCTGCTGCTATCAGTTTCAGATCCTCATCTCTGTAGACATGGGTTGGAGGAGTGAGAAAGAACGAGGGGTGGTGGGGGGGAGATACACGGTTGAAAGTGGGACAAGGTTGGGGAAGCCAGTAGGTAACACAAGCCACTGGACGCACAATGGAGCAGTGACCCCTGCGGGTCAAGAGAAGCGAGTGGTAAACAGGAAGGAAATGTGAGCCAACAGGTCGACACCGACTGCTGGATGTGCTGCGGCGGGACAGCAGAACAAGATAATGTGACAAGCAGATTACCTGGACTCAAGGGCGGAGGGAGGGAAAGAGAGAGAGAGAGAGAGAGAGAGAGAGAGAGAGAGAGAGAGAGAGAGAGAGAGAGAGAGAGAGAGCAGCTCTGTCTGTGTAGCTCTGTTTCTCTGACAGGACAATAATGTCCAACAGTCCCGGGGGGCTGACAATATGAGCAAAATGACAAAACAACAGTTTGCTCATATTGGACTGCAAGTTGGACATTGAGGAGGTTTTGATATTCTTTCACAATGAGATGGCGCTACCATCTGTCAAGGGCTGAAACAACAATTAAGATGTAACACACGTTAAAAGCTAAGTTCCTTTGAACTATTCATTCTGTTGATGGGAATAAAATGGCCTAACAGCCATCATTTTCTGAAGTGTAAATTCAAGCAGTAAATCTAAGTACATGTTCCAGGGTTGATGCCATTCGAATATATTTTGGGGATGGAGAATATTCCTTACCCTATAACCGGTATCTATTCTACACTATCTACATGATCAATGAGGGTGTTATTTTGCATTCTAAGAATTATGGTTACAAAAGAAATACAATGGAAATGTCAACAGAGCTGAACTCGGTAGTACAGGTCATAGTAGAAGTGGTAGTGGTAACAGTAGTAGCAGTAGTAATCAACTTGAAATGTTAGGATGCAGCATTAGGTAACAAACAAAGGATTAGGAAGAAATAAAGTAAGCCAGCAAACTTAACTTAACGATTAACTTACTTTTACTTAACTGAGCGATTAACTTTCACTTAACTACTTTTATATTGAAACACCTTGTGGGACTGCTAATACTGTACCATGCAATTGGTCTGGATGGGCACCTGAGGATGGACACATGGGCCTTGCCGGCTTGTCTCTTCAATAATTGATGTCCTCGCTTCATTGTCACCAAAAACTCATATCAAGAAAGGAGTGTCAGGCTCACCTTACTGATTAAGTCTGTGTGAAACTTTAATGTGCACCCCATCTTCAACTGATAACAAACGGAAGTGCTCAGGCAAACATAGCAAAAGGAAGTTGAACCATGTGGACGTCCGCTGTGCGTCCAGCGTCAGCTGTGACAAACACTCATCATATTTTGACTCACTCCCAGTCTTTTGGAGCCTAGAGGTATCGGAGATGTTGCTACCTGATAGTCTGGACAGGGAGGAACGTCGTGAAAGATTTAACTGCCATGTTAGGATGACTGAATGGCCTTTGTGAGCTCTGTGCAGGAACTCCATACATAATGCAGGGGATGACAGCACTGCCTCTGTTCCCCAACAAGCATTAGTCCTAAGCCTCTGCCTATGATGTCTGCGTGCAGCGTCCCTTCATTAATGAATGATAGGCCGTGCACATATCAATGGCCACCCCTGATACACACAGCGCCTTCGTGGAAGGCAATTTCTAGAAATCTATTTCTACCCTGCCTCGAGCGTATTGTTTACATATCCGCTAATTGATGTTTTATTCATATATATATATAGACATCTATTCACTAGACTTCAGTTTGCAACTAAAAGCCACACCCTGCCTAAACCCCTGAACAGCTGTCACATGCGCTGACTCACCTGTGCTGAGTAATGGCTGTCGTGGAGAGGTAGACGGGTACTTTGCTGACTTTTCGAAATGAGAAGGCACAATAAGATAAGATGGCGAGAGTCCTGGACAACCTTACTTTGACTATAATGGAAGCAAACGCAAATGGTTGGGGAGGATGTTTGTGTCTCGGTAAACATATACTTCATAAACTTACATCACACCCGTGGTGCATTCAGAAGGTCAGACATTACTTGTTTATGGTAAAAGTGTATAGTCATCGACAAATATTACACCTTCTGCTGTTATTTGCTGTCTGCAGTTATACGACAAATTAGTACATACTTTTAATCTCCTTAAAGCTGTTCAAATAACCACCAACAACAACAAGCCATGAGTATCGACATAATCCTTTCCCCATGGACTGAATACTCAACGTGTACAGCGATATGATGCCTCCTTCCATTCAAACTCCTTCTATGAACTTAATGCACTACAGTGCATCTTAACTGTGATATTAATAGTCAACTTAGTGAGATTCAATAACTACACTGAACCTGTGTACCACATACGATTCATAGGCCGTGTTTAAAGCAAACATTTGACCATTTGGGAGTATTTCCTAGCTTTAAGCTGTTGCCGGGCAACCTGCAGAGACTCCAGTAAGTAATGAATCCCAGCCAAGAAATAGTTTGGCCCATAACCCCGTGTAAATCTACAAAGTGTTGTTTTTACAAGTTAAACAAACCAGATATAGTGTGTTGAACTTTAGAGGTGCTGTTATAAGCCGGCATTTCTTTTACTTTTGGACAAAGCAAGGCTAGCCGTTTCCCCCTATTTCCAGTCTTTGTGCTAAGCTAAGCTAACCGGCGTCTGGCTAGCTTCATATTTAATGGACAAATATGAGAGTGGAATCAGTTATCTTATTCAACCATCTGCCAGAGAGCAAATACGTGCATTTCCCAAAATGACTCACTGTATTCCTCAAAGGCGCTGTAAGCAACTCTTTAAGTAAAGTATTCATTACATCAGTTCACACACTGTTTATCTGTGTCAGTGACCCGGTAAGACTGTAACTGACAGCACCTACAAGGCCGCTGTCACTCCCCAACCCACACCCACGCTACCTACAGCCTGACAGGACAGACTCCACGTCCCTTGTTCCTACATGATTTAGAGAACTACTGTGAACTGTCAGGTTTCAGCTCCCTCCGTAGGCTCAGTTTCTTTCCCAGGTCTTACTCTGGCCATCAGATCCGGCCGTTACCTCAGCAGAGCTGCCAGGTTTGATTCAATCCCTTGTGATTGAATAACACAGGCTAGACTGAGCTAATTGATTTTGATCTGCGTTACAGGTTGACTGCTGTAGAACTGCTGTAGAACCGAAGCAGTCACATCTAAAAAACTTTGTCTATCTGCTTGAACCCGAGAGATCACAGTGGTGTTGCGGTCAGACGAGACACAAGAAAACAACAAGCAGACAGACTGCATGAGTCACAAGGAACACAACGCTACTACATATTAACTGCCGTAGACTACAGTAATGAATATCAGAAAAAAAATGTCAAGTTATCTCTCACTTATGTTTCTCCTAATCTGTCCTTAAAGCTGATGTACTAAAGGTGACGATAGACGAGCAAAACTCTTGTATAGTCACACATACACGGTTGTGCACATGCAGGCTCACAATGCAAAGTCACGTATGGATAAATACATACAATTATACATATTTGAAAATGTTATTACATACTTATTGATTATACCATTATTTATGGAATAACTGAAAAATAAAACTTGTATTTAAATAAATATATATATTAGTAAAAATGTATATACTTAAGTTTATGGACTGAACTATTTGTAGTGTAGATATGGAAGGCCTTTGTGAGTTGCATGGAAAAAAACACGACATAAGTCATTTTCACTGTTATTCTTTGCTGAAGGTCAAAGAAATGCCTGCTCATTAAACTGTCTAAAACTGCACCTATAGGAAGAATACTACATGGACAATACTACATGGTATGATGTAAAAACCTCACAACAACATGCCTTCTCTTGTATAAAAAAAAAATAAAGCTACACATTTTAATTAAAATTACATATTGTCCATTGTACTGAAAGCAAAACGGAAGCAAAAGTACATTTGGCTCACCAACAAGGATCAGACAATATGGATGTAACAACGAAAGCACACAAGATTATTTCACAACTCCACACATTAAACCTCACTTTGCATCATCATCATTGATTCCGTCTGCCTTAGTTTAGTCATGGTTAAGTGCATAAGGTCACTCAGGTACGACCAACTCCTCTGCTGACCGCTGACCTCCCGCAATCACCTTACAAACATGGAATAAAATAAGATAATCCTTTATTAGTTTCTTAATTTACAGGATTACAGCAGCATACATAAAGTGCAAACAAGAGACATAGTAAAATAAATCAAAACAAGTATTATAAATAAGTAATAAACAGTAAAGAATATTAACACAAATAAGTAAAAAAGGTAAACAAAATGTGAGAAATTATACTGTGGCGCCCTCTAGTGCACGTGCAACGACACGTGCAGCGAGAAACGTGGCGGCGCGTGATGTAAACTGTGAATCTGGATTGTTTTCAACACCACTGTGTGAATCTTAAAACAAAGCATGAAAAAAAAAGTCCTTTCAACTGTCTAATCCCAAACGAACCCACGTTAACTACTCTGAATTCACCGGATGTGACGTCACGACGGCCTCTCTCCTCCTCGGTTGAACGTGAGCGTCGGTAGCCGCCGCTCCTCCTCCTGCCGCTGCTGCCGCTGCTGCTGCTGCCTGTCAACACCGCAGCTCGAGGAGACGTGTGCGTCCGGTGATTTTTAATTTGTCTCTGACGGAGCACTAGCCGTCCTCCGCCATGTCCATGTACCAGGTAAAGCCCGTCTGCGGGAGCCACGTAAAGCCTGAATTACCCACCTGCATGTACAAGTTACCCAGTGTCCACGCGCAGCAAGGGGACAGCGGCACGTCTGAGCACGCGCTCCAGGTAACTGTGTACTGATTTCACTTCGACAAGGTTGATTTTTATGTGTTTTTTTTCGACTGGTGAGGGTGTACTTTGCCCTCGTTGTTGCCCGCAATTCGTTTTTATTCCTCGCGCATGCGCATCTCGCGCGGTGTGTTAGCACGAGCTTACTTTAGCCGAGCTAGCTCGTCAGGAAAATGAGCCATCTCAGTTCTGGCTGATGCAACAACTAACGTGACTGCAGGTCTCCACTGTCCACAGATTTAAAGATTAATATAGTATATTAGTTTATTATTATGTTGGAGTATATTAGTCCATCGTCGTTATTAATCAACCTTAGTGCACATCATGATGGCATGAAGCCCACTGCTGCTAAAGGCTTAGTTAAATACACAGGTCTGTACTGTTTCTGTTTTGTCTGTAACATTACTTAAATACAGTTTATTAACCATAGTCTATTTGGGTATTTCAATTTCATGCCTTTTTCTTCTCACGCTCCATTTCAATTTAACCTAGAGCTGTGTTTTATACTTTAATATGCATTAATCTGACAGCTATGACATTGTTGTAAACATACAATGTAATCCATTGGTATAGGTTAAACAAGATAACAGATGGTATCGTTGTATAAAACAACCACAGTTATATGCTATTTACACATAACGGCATCAGTAATATTAATACTGTAAATCAAAGTGACTGAGTACATTTACTTTTGATACTTATCGATAAGTAATATTTTTACAGTCTGAAATTGATGCTTTTACTCGTGTATCTGGGTACTTCCTCTCACCCTGCAGTGTATAGTTCAATGTTCACTTTAATCTTGGGTAGACATTGTGGCACAAATTACCAGTAGCCTATATAACCCAATCTAATGGGTCAATACTGAAACCATTAACCTTGGATATGATATATTAAATATGTCCTGAATACTGCCTCTGTCATCTGTTTAAAGACGGTTACATGTTGGGACACCAGCTATCACCCAGGTTGTAAAACTGAGATTATGCTCAAATATTAAAAACAGTGAAGGCTTCCACCTTCAGATTCCCGTAGGTGGTTTCAGTCCAAAATGAGCAACTCTTCCTGTCTTCCCCAGAATGGAGAAGTGGACCCTGCAGTCAAAGCTCTGGAGGCCCGACAGGATGAGATCATGAGAAAGCTGTACGAGCTGAAAGCAGCTGTGGAGGGCCTGGCCAAGACGGTGACCACCCCAGATGCCGATCTGGACCTGACAGTCAGCAGCAGCCTCTCATCCCCAAGCCCCGCCTCCACAACCTTCAAAGGCGTCACAGACCTGGACACGCTTCTGGGCAAGGTGGGAATCTGGGCATCGAACTAGTGAGCTCTGCATCCAGGAAACTGGACAGTGTTTATTAGGGATGCCATTATTATACGAAATAGAACCTCTGTTTCTTGCAACTGACGTACTTTTACTTTCTCTGTGGCAGCAGTCTATAGGTGTTTCCCTGATCACACCCATCATATCTGTCATTAGAAGTTAATAATACCATGTTAACCTGCACAACCTGTTTGTATTGTAATTTGTCTTGAAGCAGTTTGCGCATGCTGCATTATCCTAGTTAGACTAGACTCGTATTGCAATACTTCATTTATTTATTTTCGGATGATTTGCCTATTTACCTTGTTATCTTGTTTATGTCACAAGGATCTCGGTGCTCTCCGAGACATCGTCATAAACGCCAACCCGGCACAGCCCCCTCTCACCCTGCTGGTGCTCCACAGTGTGCTGTGTCAGCGCTATCGAGTGCTCTCCACCGTCCACGTCCACTCCTCAGCTGCCAGTGTGCCGCCACAGCTCCTGTCCTGCCTCGGCCCACGCCATGCAGACAGCTATGCCCGCCAGATGTTCCAGCTGGGCTTCACCCTCATATGGAAAGATGGTAATTCACAAATCTTGTAGTAAATAACAACAGACAGTATGTCCATACTATACCGGGCTGTTGCGGCTAAATTTAATAACTATTGAACTCGCAAGGCGTTCCACAACAATGGTGGATAATTTAGATGAAATGTTTTATGACTGTGTTGGTGGTTGGATTATAAAACAAATACCTTTCACCCTTTTGAGTAGGGACTCTCAAAAGGGTGTACGCACACTGTATGTGTGTGTGTGTGTGTCTATGTATATATATATATATATATATTATACATACACACACATACATAAAATCCCGTACAAATTTGAAAGTGTCATTGTGTTTTAGGTATGGTATTTCTAAGTGTTGCGTTCATATTATCAGTAACTGGCATATTGACATGGTGTGGGTGGGGTAAATGCTTGTGCCCATGTTTACCAGGAAACATGTTTGTCCTTTGCACAATTCACAGTGCCGAAACTGCAGATGAAGTTCAGCATCCAGAATATGTGTCCCGTCGAGGGCGAGGCCAACGTGGCGCGCTTCCTCTTCAAGCTGCTGTCTCCCTACCCCAGTGACCCTGCTGTGGCCACACTGGTGGACAGCTGGGTGGACATGGCTTTCTTCCAGCTGGCGGAGGGCAGTGCCAAGGAGCGGGCTGCTGTCCTGCGAGCCCTTAACTCCGCACTGGGCCGCAACCCCTGGCTGGCCGGGCCGGAGTTCTCCCTGGCCGACATTGCCTGCTATTGCTGCGTGCTGCAAAGTGGCTCCGCCTCCTCTACTCCCACTAATGTCCAGCGCTGGATCAAGTCCTGTGAGAACCTGGGCCACTTCAGCCCTGCCAAGCTATTTCTGAAGTGACTGGGGCTGTCGCGGGACCAGAGACCAGAAGGGGGTCTTACCTGAGCAAAGTGAGAGAAGGGCATTAGAATATTAAAATATCCCCGCCATGTCTGGAAGACCCTCTAATGCTTCCTTCCTTACTGTAATATATCACTGAACTGACAAAGAAGCATTATGGTTGACGATCAGAGTAGCATATTTGTCTCTGCCATGTTGCTCTTTGTATAACAAAGGGATTCTGAGGCTATTTTTAAGGGGGGAAGCATGGGAGGACTGTAAAGACAAGGGCTTGGTGATGGATTAAATCGAAGGTACTGACAGAAGTAAAACACTCGGTACACTTTCCGCCCACTTTGTGCCTAACATGATCCTGTTCTAAATGTGTGTGCTGACGGGTATTACGAGGTGTTTTCATGGGTAATACTTTGCACTGTTGTTTTATTTTCAATCAATAAAACTTCCACTTTGGATCAAACTTTGAACTGGAGCCTGGGGTTTTGTTTTTTATTGAGATGTTTGATCACTTTAATAGTACATTTCCTAAAAATACAACGAACATGTGTCGTTTGCTGAAGTGCACCTCTGTGTCCAACAGGTGGCAGGATTTCCATATATAGTTTGAAGATGATACTGAGTGTAACTGAGTCTGGGGTGAAAGTAAATGAACTGCTTGGTCAGGTTGTGCAGATTAAAGTTAAGTTTTTTTAAACTACACAACATTTACATGGCAGAACATTTGCAACTGCACCACCCACGAAAGAAGGTCTCACCAGAAACAACCGGATGTTGAATGGCAGTATAAGAGGAAACTCAATAGGTTTCTGTATTCATATTGGTGGATAAATGTTCCGCTATTTGAATAATGGATACTGCTGAACATAGTAAAAGACATTTTAGCGACAGTTGGCAGTGACAAATAATTCCAAGATTTTTTTCCAGAGAACCTCCCAAAATGTTGCAGTTGAGGCTTTAAGGGGGTCTCAAGTGTCAATCTCCTGTTTTGCATATTGTCTCTGGAGCGTTGGACGACTAACGAGCAGGGAGTTATGGGTTGATCTCTAAATCTTTCAACTTTTTTTTATTACGGAAATTGTTGAATATTAAGCTCCACATTTCAAACCAAGCTTACAGATATGTCAAACTATATTAGCTCAGTGCAGATATATCTGCATACGTATGTCAGCCAAGAAAGGTTTTCGTCCCGGTGAAAGCCTTTCCACGTGCGCTGCGGTTCGCCTGTGTGACGTGTGCCTGATGAAGGCGTGAGGACTGAAACGTTGAGTTTACATGATGGATTCTTTGGTTTCCTTTAGTTTAGGAGTTGTTGTTTTTTAATCATTTGCACCTGTTACGAACACATTAAGACCTGAAGGAAACATTTATAGAATTCGTTTTGTTCATCAGTTATGTAAAGAAAATTAATATCGCCCGGTAAATCATTATTGGATTATTTAAATTCAAATTTCAATATGGCCTAAAAAAATCCTGTATTGGTATTGCTATATTTAATATACAACCATCGAACGACATAACAGGATTGTAATATGCTCTTACGAAAAGCATATTTAACATTTTCCTTACATGCTAAAGGAAACGGACCAATAGGGTTTTCGAAATATAATATGGAAAAATTATGAAAGCTTCTTGAAGATATTGAAGAATTCTCATCTTCCAACACAATTAACCAGATTATTTTATCAGCTGTAAAATATGTTTGCATGCGCAACCTAAAAGTACTTTAAAACTCATTTGATTTAGTCATCCAGCAGTTAGCATGTTACATTTCCCTATTTCTTAACCGGTGGAGCATTGTGCAATTTCCATCTAAAAATCCCAACTCAGTTGTGAACTGGTTGATGTCTATATACTGTATTGCTGCAGCAGACCTTTAGCTGGACACATTTAATGTGTCCTTTCTCTGGAACCAGTGGCTCGAGCTGCCTTTTCCCTTATCAGCCGGTGTGTTGTTGAATACAATCCCAGGACCCCGTCTCTCAAGCGGAAGAGACTTTGGAGCAGTGAGGGCGGTTTCACAGCAGGGGAGTTTCAAACCTCTTCCTAAATCTCTCTGGCAGGCAGAGTCAAAGAAAGACACAACTGGAATATATGCACACATGCAATGATGTTGAAAAGAACGAAAAAGCAAATCCCAGGGCCTTTCTACTCTCTCTCTGGGGAGGGGGATGGGGGGGGAGGGTTGTCATCTTCAGAAGTGTCATGTTTTGGACAGCTCGGGCCCTCAGAGCCCGAGTACGAGTGTGTTTGTGCTCTCGCAGCCTCCTGTTGGTCTCCAGGCAGCTGTCTGACGAAGACCGACGCTTTTTAATGACATCTGGGCGCGCGCGCGGCCGTGAACACACTCGGGACTTGTTGACGTTTGAGCGCGCTGCGTCTTCCTCAAACACACACACACACACACACACACACACACACACACACACGCTTCTTTGAAACAGTAATCAGTATAAAAAAAAGAAAGAAAGAAGCAAGACGCAGAGAAAACAAGGCTCTTTCCATGTCTCTTTATATATGATATAAAACATACAGACAGGAGATGCGTTCTCATTGAGCACCTGTAGAAAAAACAAACTCAACTGAAAGACAAAATCACTTCAGTTTAACCCTGTGGCTACTTCAAAATCACAACAATAGCACGGATAGAAAGATGCTTTTGTGAGTATATGCAATCCTCGAATGTCTTTGTCCATGATTGTCAATTATTATTATGTCCATTAAGCCATTCAGGAGTCGGAGGTATATGCTATGCTATATCAAATAAGATAAGGGAAGAATATTAACACGTACGGGCTAAATTGTCTGAAATAAAATATTGCTCGTTTTTTTCTTTTTCCGTCATGATTTTTTTTAGCACAACGTGGTTTGATTCTGCGGCGATCCAAAGGCTTCACTCGGAGATCAAAGTACACACGTGGCTGTTGTATCTCAAGAGCTGAATGCGCTCAAAGTAGTCGTCGGTCAGGAAGTTCCTCTGCGAGGTGACCAGGTTGCCCTTCTGGCTGAAGAGGCGCTGCACGGGGGCCGTGGACGGCAGCGTGGTGTTGTATTTGAGGAAGAGCTGCTTCATCCGGGGGAAGTCCTGAAGGCACTCGAGGCTCTTCCCCGTTCCCTCCACGTACTTGCGGATCTCGTCCATCACCCCCCGCTGCAGGATCTGAATGGCGGGCTTCACCGAGCCGTAGCTGAAGAAGTCGTCCTCGGACTCGATGGTGGACACGCTCCGGCTGGGGTTGGCCTCGGTGATGCTGACGGGGTCGATCTGGGAGGCCTCCGCGGCCAGCAGGGAGCACATCTCCTCCCGGTCGGAGGCGGCCATCCACAGCAGGCGGAACTGCGGGGTCGTCGCCGTCGCGATCTTCGCCTCCGTGCTGGCGAACAGCTCCTGGAACCGCACGTCGATGGCCACCACGATGGCGCCGATGACGTCGCCGAAGTACGTCGCCGAGTCCTTCTGCTCGCTCAGCTTGTTCTTCAGGCTGAGCACGGTCGGGATGACCAGGCCCAGGTAGCACTTCTGCTCCGCCTGGAAGAGTTCGAGCGCGAAGGCGAGCGGGTGGAACACGGTCACGTACTCCTTGAGGAAGGCCATCTCCTCCGGCTGCAGGCGCGCCACCTCCAGCCGGGCGCACAGCTCCGTGAGCTCCCGCTCCGTGAGGGACACGATCTTCTGCACGGCGCAGTACTCCACGTTCCAGCGGATGACGGCGGGCACGACCAGGGCCATCTTGCCGATCTCCTCGGCCGCGTCCATGCCCACCTGGAGGTGGTGGCACTTGCTCCACAGGGAGTACACCTTGGCCATGGTGCTGTAGTGCAGCTGGCACATGGGCCCCTGGGACACGGCCTGCCAGAAGTCCTCGGTGACGATGAGCTCCAGGGTGTGCGACGCGCAGCGCTGCACGGTGGGCAGGAACAGGAGCATGTCCTGCTCCGGCTCGGCCTCCAGGACGGCGCTCACGTTCTCGTAGAAGCCGATGTCGTCGTCGCTGTCCGGGCCGTCCACCGCGAACTCCTTGAACACGCTGATGAAGGGGCTGCCGTTGTCCGTGACCGTGGTCTGCACTTTGCTCTCGATGTTGTACGCCACGTGGATGTCGTGGATCCGCCCCGCGATGGTCTCGTGCGTGATCCGGCCCTGGAGCCGCGCGAACCCCAGGGCCGCGGACTTCCTCTCCAGGGAGTGTCGGTCGATCCAGTGGCAGGTCATCCCGAAGAAGCTGCGGTTGTTGGCCGTCCAGATGTCGGCCGTGGTGCACACGTACTGGATGCTGCTGAGCTTCGCCATCAGCTCCTCCCGCATCCTGGAGAAACCCTGGTCCACCTTTGTAAACAAGGTCACCCTGTCCATGGACTTTAGCCCCTCAGTCAAGCCTGAAACCAGCTTCCTGAAGCCGGGCTGCTCCAGCACATAAAACGACTGGCAGTCCTCCACGATGAAGTTGAAAATCAGCTCATCTATCTTCGCCTGGGTCATGCACTTGGAGATGATTTCCGCCTTGAGCTTTTTGAGTTGGCAGTGCCTGCTTTCCTCACCGTTGTGCTCCTCTTTCTTCCTCCCCCTCTTGACATCCGGCCTGGCTTCACACCCCAAGTGGGTTCTCTGCAGGACAAAACGCCAAGAGGGGGGAGGGAGAGAGAGAGAGAGGGGGGGGGGGGGTCATGTTAGTTTTTGGAGGCGTGCCAGTTGTGTGTCATGAGTTACCATTAGTTTATAAACTTAACATGCAAAGAGAACACTCAAAACGCCACTTGTAAAAATGATTGCTTTCTCCTTTCAGCGAAGTAGAAACAACACAGAGCCTCCAGCGCCACGAGTGGGTAATCAACATGCGGCTACAATGTAACGTTATTTATCACGAGGTATTCATTCATTGCCTCTTTCGGGGATCAACCTGACGGCTGCGGGGTGTCATGACGGGGGAATGAACTAGTGTCACTTACGTCTAAATGCTTCTTTAGGTTTGACGTGGAGGTTTTCGACGTGGACAGCAGATTAACCCTCGGCAGACACAGATTACACTGCACGATGATATTTTTCCCTTGATCTGCCTTGTACGTGAAATGGTGGCGATAACGCCAAGTATGCATGGCCGATTTGGTCTCGCCGCTGCTTTCATGGTGGTCAACATCCATCTCGGACATTATCTCTACTGTCATCGACGTCTCGAAATGTGATAAAAAAGTATCGTAATCCAATTTAGTAATCGTGATTACACGTAAAGTAACGATGGCGGTAGAGAAATCCTCATGAAAAGGGGCAGGCCTTTGTTCAGATGTGGCCCAGTAAGCGAACGAGGAGCAGACACTGCTGTCGTTGCCGTTCACTTTCGCGCACGCGCATTGAGAGTCTGCAAAAACCCCATTGAGAGAATAGCCACGGTGGAGCGAGGCGCATGCGTCTCAGGCGCCGGGGAGCTCTCACCATGACGTCACGGTCCTCTCCTTGTGGCTTTTACTCGCGTTCACTGGAAGTACTTTTTTTTTTACCAGCGTTTCCTTTTTCTCAAGCGCTGCTGCGAGTTGGCGCCGCCACCAGGGCAGCGGAAGTCACCACGCTTTAATTGATACGTTGAATCAAAAATCATGCAGTCAGTTTGAGTTCGATAGAGATTCAGATTTAATTAAAACATTTACCAAATTAAATGACCATTTGAGCAGCAATCACAACAAACTGGCCTACAAGGAAAACATATAATTAGTGAGAAACAAAGAAATGGGTATCAAATTAACATTACTTTTCATTATATATCACAGTTGTATATTTCATTTTTAAATACATAAAAAAAAGGCAAAAAAAAAACAACAACAACAACTGTTGAGTTGCACATTGTCCTGGTTTAACAGGCTTATTCTTTCACTAAATGAAAACACAGCAGCTGACAGTTCTCAAACTTATATTATAAACATTTTTATAGCTTTTAAAGTCCCCTTCTATTCAATACTGTGCTCATCTGACTGCTACGTCACTTTGATTCCTTAGATTCACTGTGTGTAATAATGTTTTACACTATAATGATGTTTTCACATTCATATCTGTTGAAAGGGGAAAGGTTTATTTGTCTGAGTCTAACGTGTGGACAAATGAGTTTTATCTTGTGACGTCACAGCTGGTCTGTGAGCCAATCACGGTCCAGTATGTAGCAGACATATGTGCACTTGAAGCCTGCAGGGCACACACACTGATAATGGACTTCATATAGAAGTAGGAGACTTCTTGTGTCTATTTAGTGAAACAATTTGAAACAAATAGTTGCATGTACTGTAGACTGTGTTTTTCAATGCGGGGGAAGCATTAGATATCATTTTAAGAATCTTTAACGCGGTAATCGAACGTTGTTGCAGAAAATAACACAAACATTTATTCCAAGTCGAGTATTTTCCTGTGTTTTAAAATATCTTTAAAGATTAGAACTGACTTGTGGTGCTCATTCATTCATCTGGCAGCATGGGAACTTGGCTCTAAAAGGGCACACACTTGAATTAAAGCAAGAGAGACAGATACACTGAGAAATAGTAGCCGAGAAGCACAAACAGCTTCACACACACCAGACCTTGTCCTAACCTCAGGCCACTCTTTGTTCCGTCTCAGACTTTACCTGTATTGTATTAGGGCCTCTCAGGTGTCCTCGAAGGGATTGATTAGCGAACGCTGTTCTTTCTATACATGTGACACACTTACACTAATTTGACAAACAGAAAATGTTGTCTTAGATAGACTGCAGAGTGAAATTAACCAGTCTGTTGATCGGATTTCCACAGAAACCAGGCTGGCAATACCACCAAGAGAGGTTTTCTATCAGCCAGAGGCACCTTGCCAGTCGAATAAAGTGTTTCCCCGCTAGTTGAAAACCTTCCATCTGGCTCAGAGATGCATTTAGCATGTCTTTATTCCGGTTGGCATGAATGGTGCTACTTTTTGCATGTTTAACAAACCAATTTGTCAGCTGTGTTCAAAGTCAGTATAGCAGGATAAATAGTTTGAGTCATGGATATTTTGCAAGTTATTCACATGCTTTATATTTTCCTCAGTGGTATTTCCCCTCAAAATGTTGTCACATTATTCACTTTACTTTATTTATTTTATTTTTGCTTCAGTGAGACACACATTGCCATGCACACCTTATCTATCTATCTATTACTATTTACTTTCAGCATCCTCTCCTGGTTTAATCTTGGGAAATCAGATGAACCTGAGTGATTTACAGTGTGCTGTGTGATAACACCAGCTCACCAAACATCTAATTGCTTTTTTAATGCTCTGTTCAGCGGGGGTTGGTTATCTGGCGTTAGTGCACCACAGAGAAGGACCGTTGGGTTAAAACCTCTTATCATGTCTCACCTCGACCCCCATCCTCATCCTCATCCTCATCCTCATCCTCATCCTCATCCTCATCCTCATCCATGTGGAAGCTGCAGATAGTTTGGTAATAGCTTACGAATTCAGTGCCCAAATGTCTCAGTTGAGAGACAGATTGTTTGTCTAATTAATATTTCCCAAAATATTCCACACGTTTTAAATGTATTAGTGATTAAATTTTAAATTGTAATGTCACAGGGATTTGTGTTTCTTTCTTTTAATCAACAGCACCTCCATTGGTTAGATTTGGTGAGGGTGGGGTCTCACTTCAGAGCCACTGAAGTATAGTTCTCTCAGATTTTAACAGCGGCGCAGTCTGTGTAGGGACAGACAAAAGAGTTTTGAGACAAAGATAAAAAGGGAAAAACAGAAGACTGAAGTGGTGAGGAGGTTTGAAGTGTTCTTAATTGGCACACGATGTTGCGCTCGTGCTGTCCTGCGCGCTTCAAACCTGTGTGGAGCCTCTGGAGTGGGCATAACTGGTGTTCTCTCACAGTCACCGCTACAACCAGTTGGTTTTGAGCATCAGGTGAGCGTTTCAGACAATATTCCTGCTTCTTCTTTTTCCGGGCTACACTTTTTTTTTTAGCCGAGGAGCAGAGAGAGTGGACGCACCCAAAACCTAAAAGTATGACCAAAGCATCCGCGCCCTGACGCGCTCCGGTGAGCGCATGTTGGACCGGTGAGAGTGTGGACGAGTATGAAGCGCCATGGGTTGGTGTGACCGCGGGGTTCAAACGCTGCTGGCCACCGTGGGGGCTTTTGCTGCATTCAGCCTGATGACCATCGCCATCGGCACGGACTACTGGCTCTATTCGCGGGCGTACATCTGCAACAGCACCAATGCCACAGACGAGACCCAGTCACAGCCTAAAACCAAGAAGGGCGATCTCACCCACTCCGGGCTGTGGAGAGTCTGCTGTATTGAAGGTAAGCCTGCTCCAAGTATATACAACGCGGCTCTGTATGGCAATTTAACATAGACTGCATGGTTCCCTGTTCTTTTCCTAAAAAATAGTTTGACTTTTCTCTTTTTTTTTGTTGCGAGGAGGAGTCTTTTTTTTTTACTTCTCAGTGCGCACAATAGGACGCGCTCCCTTTACGCGCGCCAAATGTCTCAATCGGGAGTTGAGAACACAACAAGAAAATAATCATACCTTTGGAACAACTTTCAGAGGTTATAGGTCAGATGGAGAAAAGCGTCGATACGCACACTTACGGATTTTAACACCAATGAAGTTTTAGATAAACAAGGAAACAAGCGGCCGGTGTCCCGCTAAACGCTCGACTCAAGCAGTCTGCCAACTGTTGCATCGCATTGTTCGAGCATATGGATCACACAATAAATATTACAGTCTGCAATGCGTTGCCAAGCGTCTGAGCCCATTCACATTAACGCTGCCAGGAAATGTGCGCGCTGTTCGTCTACTTTCATTCATGTCTTTGTATCCGATGCTGTTGCTTGGCAACATCCCTGAAATTGCTATGGAAACATGCCCGGTGATTTAAAAATAGATGACTCCCGAGTTCACGTCATGTCCAAGCGAATATAAAATATAATTTTTTTTTTATAGAACTTGACGTAAACATCCCCAATTTCACATTTGCTTCCCTTTGGAAAGTGTTTTTGAACCATTTCACGCATTTGATGTTTGACAAAGTGCGCTGAGCGTGACGTCACTTACTTCAGAGGCAGACAGACTCTCTCCCATTGCCTAATTATTCTCACCCCTTGACTTCTCGCCTCAGTTATCAGTGAGTCGATGACTTGATGGATTTCTTCATGTCATAACGCAGAGATTGATGGAAACAGATTTTGCCAATAAATTAGAGCGAAAAAATAAGACTCGCATATCTCTAAAATTGGTTTAGAGATGTTTTGAAAATACAGCAAAACCGACGAAATGTAGTATACTTTCAAATGCCCTGTTACTTCGATGTATAGCCTTATAGCCTATACAATACAGCCCCAAACCTATTTTGTTTTGCGTCAAAATATAGATGTGCATGCCAATAAGTGCCTGTCATGTGAAACTCTCTAAAAACATGATTTTATCTTTAGTTAGTCTACAGAATACAGAAGGCATTTGGTAGCTCCAGGCAGACACTTCAGAGATTCAGAGAAATGTATACATGGAGGAGGTGTCCAGCCTAAACACAGAACATGATGTGCTCCAGCGGAGCTGCTATGAAACGTGACACAGCCTTGTTGTCATTTCGGGAGCATCATTGCAGTCGACACCTTCTCACAACAGAAGGGAACAGAAACGTGTTTTTCTTTTGTGCATCTTCTGTTGAATGCAATGTCTTTGGATATAGTCAGAGTTTTTTTTTATTATTATTATTATTATTAACGCCTAGATTTTTTTATTAATTTAAAAAAGGTATCTAAATCTGTTTTGTTTCTTAATACCACAAAACCAGCTGAATATATTTCACTTTGTCCCACTTTTGCCTGCCACTAAATACTTTAATTCCCTTTCTAAAAATCGATTTAAATGTCTTTCAATATGTGCAGTTGATTCTGTGGATGAGCTCGTCTACGTTCCCTTTTTTAAGGCTTAATGTCATCAGAGCCCACATACAGGGAGCACTCATCAATGATTAAAATGTTTTTGCTTGTCCTGTGGTGAAGATGGATGCTTTTAGACACATAAAGCACATCCTGGTGTGTTATGCCACTTGCAATTTATTGAGAGTCATGCTTAGCTGGGCTCCTGTCTTTGATGTGGACAGACTGCAGTGTAATATATATATATAAATATATAGATATACATTCTCTGACCCCAAGAAATGAAAATTAATTTCAAATGCGAGCCAACGATTATGTCAAGCATGATTTTCCATCAGTGCTTTGCAGTAAATAATGAAAGTGGATTAATGACAGTAGAGACTGAGTAGAAGTTAATGAGGTTGAGACTTCTTTTTTAATTCGTAATTTGCAAATTTCTAAGGCCAGCCTATCCTCTACAGCAGTGTTTTTCAACCTTTTTTGAGCCGCGGCACATTTTTTACAATAAAAAAAATCCCGCAGCACACCAACAACCAAAAAGTTACAAAATGTCACATTGTAGCATAATACAGCATATATGCTGACAATTTCCCACTGATGCGTAACTTTTCCAAAACCACGCTTTCGATGTCTGCAGACATGTCACCAATACGTCTGTTATTGTGTTATCTGAGAGACTTTAGCTACTTCGTTAACCGCGTCAGGACCGAGCATCTCGTTCATAATGGCTTTGCAGGCAGTTAGTATTATTGTCTTTGGCCACCAGTTCAGCTACTATGTAGCTTTGAGAGCTTTCTCAGACACATTTGTGGATTTCCTCATAAAAGTTACCTTTTTCTCAGTTTGTGTGCGCAGGCGAACAAAATAGTCCCTGTTCTTGGGCATTTTCCCGATTTTTACATATTTTCTTAAATTCACCTTTAAAGGAACTTGCATATGAGACATACCCATGTGTTGTATATGATAATTTGTAGAACAATCTCAGCTATCTATATAATGGGGCACCAATTGTCCTAAGATACAGAGAACAGGGATAATTTGGCCATAAAGCTAAAAAATTGAAGTCTGATTTTTTTTAATTCTTCAAATCGCTTGTGAAAACATAACTTTACTCATGTGGACGAACTGTTTTGGTGCTTGAAATTGGTTTACCAAAGTCTTAGGTTCACAACAGTGGTGGAATATATGGATAAAATAGCAGATAAATGTCTAATAAATGCCAAGAACCAAATTTTGTAATATCGTTTTTTGAGTAGAAGTGATGTCTGTCACTTCCACCAGCTGTTAGAGGGACTGAGATCAAATGGGACTGAGTCATTACTTCATACTACAGATCAAGCTTCATGGGATGTGTGCAAATAAAAAATTAACATTACAACCGTTTTTGTTTTCAAACAAAATATTAACTATATCGCTGAAAGTACGTCGCTAAATGTAAACGTTCTCTTCGTACTTCCTCTCTTCTCTCTGAGCTCTCGATGCAGACTGAATGTAAACAGCAGTGTTTCTGTAGGTGAGGTGGTGGGTAGGTCCTTAGTGATTTACTGAGTGTCCATTGGTTAGTTTCATACTAAATGTTGACGGACACATGAATCCACAAATGACGCTGAGAGGCGGAGCTTGACACCCACGAATCACAAGACACCTCCAAGCTCCTGGCGCGCTGTGTGAGTCACGTACGATCTCATGAAAATTAGGACACGGAAGTGGAGAGCATACGCTACCGTAGACATCTTAATCATATCTCTGTGCTTTATTATCGCAGAGGAATTAATTTAAACAGCGAGTAAACACCGTGTGGACGCGCTGGCGCGTCCGCCGACCCCAGAGATATAAATTGCAGGCTCAGACACTCAACAATGGCAAATTATTTGCGGCAACGAAATAATATTTTTTTGGACCGATTAAGTGAAATTGGACATTTTCCCACGGCACACCTGGCGATCTCTCACGGCACACTGGTGTGCCGCGGCACTGGTTGAAAATCGCTGCTCTACAGTGTTAATAGTTGCACCTCTGTGCTCACTTGAAATTACAAACTGCTGGACGAGGGTTCTGTTGTCATGGAGACTCGTAAGTATAGTGGAGAAAACAAGGAAGGAAGACCCAACCCCCTGCCCCCCATCCACACACACACACACACACACACACACACACACACACGCCCCTCCCGTCATAATGACAAACACACTGGGTTATTGACAGGGATGGCTCGGTGTGTATCACAGCTACTGGGGGAAACATCACCACGTTTGGCTGAACAGATTGCAGCGACAACATGTCTTTCTCTCAGCGACAGCACACTGCTGTAACACACGTAGCAGCCGCTCAGCAGAACCCTATAATGAATGTGTTGTAGGGTTTCTGGTCGTCCCGCTCAACAGGCGTCACCTCCTCTCCCGCGGGTCTGCATGACATTTAAGGAGCAGGCAGAAATATATTGCATGAGGCTACTTTGCCGTGAGGTCAGCGCTACCCTCATTTATGCAATTCTAAACAGCTGTTTTTTTTTCTTTCTGCTGTGTTTGTTTGCCCACATAAATGTTTCGAGGCCAGCAGTGAGGGCGCCTAATTTGCATCAGAATCTGTAATGCAGCAGAAGCTTCCTTTATGTGTGACTTGAGTAAATAAAACTAATTCTGAGGATGCGAAATAATCCAATTAGCAGGTACATATTTACAGTAAACATCCCAGCTGGCGGTGTGTTGGTGTGAGTTGGCGAGGCATGGGGGACAGTGGAAGTGTGTATGTTTGAGAGGAGGGTTTTGTTTAGGCGCTGTGGAGGGGGGTCACTTTGTCATTCCCACTATGCTCCACAAGTCTGTAATTACAGCGTGACAACTGAGGAGCCAATCGGGGGCACTAATTAGCCAGCAGGCCCCAACTTCCACCTCGTCACTCCGTCCCCCTCTCGTCTGCTCGGTATGCACTCTCTCTTCTCATCTCTTTATAGACTGACCTCCTTAATACCCTCAAACACTCTGCCCCCTTTTTTTATTTTTGAGGCCTTTAATTTCCTTTGTCCTCTTTAATTAAGTTTGTTTCTGTCGAATGCAGGCCCGTTGATAGATATTTACAAAAGGAAAAGTTTTGGGCAACACTCATTCACTTTCTTGCCCAGAGAGATGTTCGATCGCCACTTTGAATATAAAGCTCCCACCAGCAGCCATTTAGCTTAGCTTAGCATAAAGACAGGAATCAGAAGGAATCAGCTGTCCTCCAGCTGCGCAAAGGTAACAAAAGTCCGTCTGGTTGCATTCGTACAATTGTGATTTGTCATTTTTCTGCTTCTGTCAGTTATTCCGTGAGCTCTAGAGGTGCTGGTAGACAGATGTTGTGACCTTTGTGTCTCGTTTCACATAATCGGCCTTTGTGTGTTTCCCGCCTTTGGAAAACGTCGGCCCCGCCCTGATTGTTCTCACCTGTCCCTTGTTATCACTCTCCCTTCATGGTGTACTCAGGCTATCTGCTCTCCTTTGTCTGTGCCAGTTAATCTTTTATGTTTAAGTGAGATGTCCTTGTGTTTTTCATAGTGTTCATCAGTTTATCCCGTACCAGTTTTCTTTGCTTTGTCTGCCTCTGTTCTAAACGCTGTTTTCCAGTAAAGACTTTTACTTTTACAAGTCGTCCTCTTTCTGCTTGTACCAGTTTGCCTCACAGTGCCGGGTTTAAATACTGGAGAGGCGAGGAGCTGATAGCTGGCAGGTGCTTAGGTGAACACAGATCCAGGTAGATTGCGGGACAAGAACCACACGCACAAACTCAGAGAGACCAACAGGGGACATGGCAGGAGAAGGAGACACAAGCGAGCAAACTCCGCGGCTTTGACACAAGCAGAGCTGTGTTTGAAGGAATTGCTGCTTGGTGACAGTTTAATTAACCAACTGTCGTGTCCAATTTGGAGGGTTTTGTTTCATTACACATTGCTTTTATACTCCATCCTGGCATTCCCTGGTCCATAAAGTAATAAACACATGTGTCACCAAGACTTTGTGACTCGTGCGTGTATTTGATATCAAGCCCTAGTAGCAGTGCTTTTATCCGTTTAAAGCTTAAAAAAGTCCCACCTGCTGTAAACCTCAGAGCGCTTTCCCTCATTAGTGTTGACACTCTCCGTCAAGCAACGAGCATAAGAACAAAGCAGAACATGGTATGTGCTGCTCCTTTTCTGCTGTAGATCGTTTATGTGTGTAGCGTTACTAAAAAATTGCATTACCCACTATAAGCTACGCAGTTCTCGTGAAATACAATGTTCAAGTCACTTTTTATTGGCTTATTCTTCAATCTATTTGCAGAGCTACTGAAGTGTGAAGACTGGAAAGTGGAGCTCGTTGTCATAATAAACTGCACTGAAGACACCGGAGTCAAGCGTTGAACTCGGTCCGACAATGCTATTGGTGTATTCCGCTGAGGCAGCTCCCTTATTGGCTAAGCAGCGTTAATTAAAAAATAATGACGACGTACATCGTCCTGTTGCCAGTGGCACCACACAGCTGCTCCCAGGACAGTTTGTGTGTGTGTGTGTGTGTGTGTGTTAGCGTGTGTTTGTATGTTGCCTGCGTGCTGGCATGTGTTCGTGTTGGCAGTCATGTACTGTGCAGTGTGAGAGGGGGTTTGCTAGGGCGCCTCTTATTTGGTGGGTATCAAAATACAATGACGACGTCAGAAGCAATAATTGGAGATTGTTTATGTAAATGGTCTCATTAAAGGCTAAAGGGTTGCCATGGAGAAGAGGAGGAGATGCTCAGCATGTGTTGAGATTGATTCTCAGTTTGTCACAGCACAATCACCTTGTAACATCCCCCAAATAAATTTGGTGGATACGCCCTTTTGGCGTAAATCAGATGACCAGCTGTGTGTCTGTCTGGCAAACCTTTACTTGTCCTTTCAGTTTCACAGCCTTTAGATTGCACAAATGTCCTCCGACCTTTATTGCACAACATTTTTAAACACATTTTACCCTTTATCGCTCTCTGTTCCATTGATTCCCTGCTCTGACTGAGACCCTCTTTAATGTGGCGTCCTATCTTTTATTTCATCCCCATCATTCCTCTGCTCCCTGCGCTTTTGTTGTTTCATTTCCTTGTACCTTCTTCCCGCATTTAATCTCCGCTTCCTACCTCCTCCTTCCCTCCCAGCTCATCAGTATTCAGACTTTATTTCATTTCATGAAGCACACACACACACACACACACACACACACACACACACACACACACACACACACACACACACACACACACACACACACACGCAATTCCAAAACGTAGACATTGAGCTGATAACTGTCACTCATAAATCACGAGCCTCGAGGCCTCTGCTGATAAACAGATTACCAAGCAGTTGCAGAATTCTATTTCTTCCATTCTCCAGCACACGCACACGCACACACACACACACACACACACACACACACACACACAAAAGACACAAGACAGAGGCGTCAGACTGGCTGGGGTCTGAACTCAGAGGACATATTGTGAACAAGTCAAAATGAATAGCTTTCTGTGTTCACAGTGAAAGATGTGTTTTTGTGTAAAATGTATAAAATCAGCTACAGGCTCTGGTGCTGCAGCTGATTTAGTGTTTACACAGCAATTAACAGAACAGCCAAGGTGTTTGTGTTTTTAATATCTTCACAGTTCTTGATCTAACCACAAGAGCTAGATGTGTTGGTTTTTTCACGAGGCACAAAGTCTCACATCGCTGCTTAAAATACCAAAGCTTTTTTCCCCCCATCAGCCACTAGACACAGAAACTTGTGCTCCATTTCCACCGACTGATTTGACGCTAATTAATTTGATGTCCCTTATTAAGCAGCAGACCTAGTTAATGGAAGCAAGCGTGCCCTTAAAAGCTGGGGCACAGACGATGATGGCTGTTGACCCTTGGGCACCTGGGAAATGGAGTTGACAGGTGTCTGTTGGTTACCAGCGCAGTCAGCTAATGTGATGGTTGACATTTATATGGTGGTCGGTCAGCACTAATCTCTGCTGCCTGTTAGGCCATTAGAGATGAAAAGGGGACTTTGTATGTTTGATGTGTGATAAGTAAAAGTCTTAACTGCTTACAGAGAAAGGCAAAGCTTAACTGAGGTTCAGCCTATTGACTGTTCGCTAAACTCCTCGCTCTTTCTCCCAAACAGTGATTGTCCAATCATAGATTTCTTCACGAGGTAATGTGCATTGGGCTGGAGTGAGTGAGACACTTTGCATTTAAAGAGAGAGAAAATTGAAAACACAATGGCAAAAACGTAAGAAATTGTTTAAAAAGTGTCTTTGTCTGCCCAACGTCTTCTGCATTTTGTCTCGCTGATTATAAGTCATTACCAAAAAATCCACTTTGAAAGTTAAAGCAGCTAAACAGGGTTAACAAAATGAAAAGAAAAACGTTAATTGTTCTAAAAGTAAAGTAAAGTAAAGTAGCTCTACACGCCAATACAAGAGCAATGGTGTTTCTTTATTTACGTGCCTGGTACATGCAGCTTTTACCTCAGTCTGTTAGCACAATATCATATACGTAACCGTTAAGCGCAATTTATACGAGTCAGCTGGCGAAAACAGTAAGCATGCAGGGAGACGCAATTTTAAATCAACTCATGCAGCTAACATTAGCTTAATTAGCAGGCTAGCTACAACTGATAAATATGTCAGTGACAGTTGTCAGTTAAGGAGGGAAGTCTACTTTTGTCCCACTTTATTTTGAAATCAAAGTATTGCTGCTTAAAACATTACTAAGATTTCAAGTGGTTGTCACGGTCCTGGGATTTTTCAGTCTGTCTCCCCTTGTGTCATGTCTGGTTCTACTTCCTTGTCTTTGTGTGTTTTCCCGCCATTTTGATTGTCGTCCCTGCTCTGATTTGTTCCACCTGTGTGTAATCACTCTGTTCACCTTGTGTATTTAATCTGTGTGTTTGCCCCCTTTCAGTCTTCGGTCATTTGCTTTGTTCTTTGTGTCTAGATGCCCTGCATTCTATAGTGTGAGTTCTTCTTCTGTTCCCAGCTCTTTATCGGACTCTCAGCTGTACATTGAACTCTGTGAGCTGCCTCCTCATCAGTTTTTCTGCATTTGAGTCCAAACTTCTTGAGATTGAGACAGTGGTCAATGTGGCACAGTTATCATTGTAAAGTGCAGTATGTGCTGCACGACAACCACATCCTTGACAGGCATAGCAACAGTAACTATAGTGAATGGTCACTTGCTATTCCCTACTCCGGGATGCAGACAAATGCAAGGGTAAGCACACACTGTTAAGATATGTGAATTAAGCCCACATTTGATTCTGTGGGTGCAGCTTGCAGAATAACTGAAGTGGTGAGGTCCTTCACAGCCCAACCGGTGAAAGAGCCAAAGCGCTCCGAGCATTACCACTCCTGCACTGAACATCCATTAACCCAACCCCCAACCCCTCTCTCTCTCTAGACAAGGTGTTTATAATCCTGCACAATTACAGCTACATGCTTCTCTCACCCTCCTCTCCGTTCCCCCGTTCTAGCTCACCTCGGCATTAAGAGCTTCCGCCACACGGTCTTTTGTTGTTCAAATTGGCTTCTTGTTCCTCCCGCCGCTCAACCATTTACCTGAGCTGGATTTGGACACGCGCCACCAGCCATCAAATCCCTCTGGGTCACGCAATCTTATCCCCACCACCGTAAAAGCGTAAACACTGATCCCTGAAACACGTACCCCTCCTCACCTTGGCTTTCCTCCTACAATATGTATGCATTGAGCTGTGATCTTTAGCTTGCGGGATTCACGGCGGACGGCAGGAGCTATAAACAACAATCTTTAAGAACGGAAAATACTTTTGAATTATGGTTGGAGGTGAAAACCATGGAGAGGTGAATGAGTTTATCCAAGAGAATATGTTTCATCTGTGTGCGACATTTATGGATCCAGTTTGTTCCATTCAACAAAAGCTATAAGGAAGAGTCTGTACAGGGGTTTTAGAATAAAGTGCCTTTTAAAAAAAGAAAGAGCAAACAATGTCTTTACTCTGTGTTTCAGTTGTCATATTAACAGTATAAATAGCACTTGCCCAACTGTGGTATTCATGCCAACAGTTTCCTGAACAGAAAACAAAGTTAAGTTAAAGTAATCTGAAGGTCTGTGTTTCCCTTTCCACGTCGTGCTGCTCCCGTTGTCTCGGCACTGTTGAGACATGAAAAATAACTAGAAGGGACAGAGCTTTTGCAACCTGGGCCCCGAGGTTCTGTAACAACCTGCCCGAGGAAATAAGGCTTCTGAGTTTGGTATTATTATTTTTTCTCTCTGTAAATTAATATAGTAAAAACATTTTTTCGATAAGGGATTTTTCAGTCCTTCCTCTTTCATCAGAGACACGAGCATGGAAGCGTCTTACTCCAGTAGACAGAGCAATATGGCTCCGACTTCGGTCAACACACATCCTTAAGCCAACTGAAACCAACTGGAGTTGATGGATTCACATTAAAAGTCAAACCCCTAGGCATCAAATAAATCTGGTTTAACTTCAGCCTGCCTCAAAAGGAGATACATTCCTATATTCTAGATAATTTTTATTGTTTGAACAGGCCTCCTAGACATCACATACTTTACATCAGACTTTCATAGCACCGTAGGGACTGTAATTCATCATTAACATGGAGACTTTCTCTTTTCTGTCTCGCAGGCATCAATCAGGGCAGCTGTTACAGAATCAACCATTTCCCTGATGACAATGACTACGACACAGACAGCTCTGAATACCTGCTGCGTAAGTGCTCCCCACTCGTCCTCTTTGTCTGGCCTTTATCTTTCCTTTTCATTTTTAAGGGCATGCAGGAAGTCCACTGACCTTCAGCGTCTTTGTTTTGGTTCTGAAAACAGTCATTCAGTAAGATGGGCTTTAAACGTGTTCAGGGCTGCTGTATCAGAACACAACCCATGATATTTATTTTCTATTGTCTGTCTGGATGTCTGACTTTTCTTGCAAATGACTTTAAAGCAGTTATAGTTTTGAGTTGACTCTCATACTTTAGTTAAATGTTTCTTACTTGCTAATTAATTAGCTCTAACCCCACAATAGATATGGCGACATGAAGCTGAGGCAAAAAAGAAGCTCATTATAATTTTTTTTACTAAGAACTGAAAAAAAAAGACTATTACCAGCGCAAGCACCCTACATTATTATTATTATTATTTTTCTTAATTACTTTCTGGTGCAGGATCAGCAGCTTATTTGCATTTTCCCCAATTTCTGTTCCATGAAGCATATTGTGAGCTCTGCTCACCTCGAGATAGACTGGTTTCCACTGAACTGTGGTGACAGGCATGTAAAATCCTTGTTAAAACCAGATTAAACCATTCTGCTGCTTGGAAAATGTCAAAGTAGTTTTCAGTGAGCGCTGATTAAAAATGGCAATAACAAAGCTCCCACATAGATCGTGATTAGTTTGTTATAATATTTGGATATTCAATCAGCAAAAGACCTTTAAGGACACATACAACTCAGTATCTGCCTAACATGTGGAGAAGAACAAAAACAATTCATCAGACTTTGGATTCAAAACTTCAAAGGAAGGCTTAACAAAATACTTTACAATTGAGTCAGCTCATCCATCCTTGGAAACTTGTAAAAATGACACAGTGATTAATTTCTGTGGAGGTAATACTCAGTGAGAGCTCTTGCTACATTCTGTAGCCGATTAGCAAAGCTGTGTCTCAAGTTGAAGGCACAAAGTATAAATGATGAAGAGGTTTTTCAGAGGAGGAGGTGGGACTGGATAGATGAGGGCTCCACTAAATGAAAATTCAAATCATTTAAATGAGATTTTTCTTTTTAAAAACTATAAAGAAATTCTCAACTTCCACACTTTATTTTCCTGTCAATCTAATATTGTTGCATTTTGATGTCTATGAATTGCTGCACAATTTAATCAATTGGGTGATTCATTAATTTGTATTAATCATGTATTAACATGTCTCTTTATTGTCCTATCAAATATTGGTGAATGAATTGTGTTAAAACCATTTAACCCAGTTAATAATCACGTCATGTCCTTCCTCCTCCGTCCCTGCAGGTATAGTTCGTGCCTCCAGCGTGTTCCCCATCCTCAGCACCATCCTGTTGATGCTCGGTGGGCTGTGTGTCGGGGTGGGCCGAGTCTCTAACAAGACCAACAACGTCCTCCTCAGCGCCGGCATTCTCTTTGTAGCTGCAGGTGAGCTGGAGGATTACGCTTGTCTGCCGTGCTCCCAGTGAGGAGCAATCATTTAATGGCTGCATGTTGATGTGGCACCTCTGATCACATATTGTACTTCATCAAAGGCAATGCAATCATGGTGATGACTTTGATTCCCCCCTGATAAAGGTCAGGATCTCCATTCATCGCACATAAGTGATCAGGACACATGTTATTAAGGGTCTCGGTGGTGATGAGAGTTCCATCATTGTTAGTGGCAAAGTCATCGATGACATTTTCAGTTTTGTCCACACTATTTCACCCACGCCATCCCTTCTCCCTGTTTCCGTTTATTGTTTCTGTTTCTCAGGTTTGAGCAACATAATTGGCATCATCGTCTACATCTCCAGCAATGCAGGAGACCCTAGTGATAAACGCGACGACGACAGGAAGTACACTTACTCTTACGGCTGGTCATTCTACTTCGGCGCCCTCTCCTTCATCGTGGCCGAAACGGTTGCTGTCCTCGCCATCAACATCTACATTGAGAAAAACAAGGAAGTTCGCTGGCGGGCGCGGCGCGAGTTCATCCGTTCGCTCTCTTCCTCTTCGCCGTACTCCAGGATACCCAGCTTCCGGTACCGCCGGCGGACATCGCAGGCCAGCTCTCATTCGACGGAGGCGTCGCGGGAGAACTCGCCCGGTCTGAAGGGGGTGCCATCGTCTAGTGGGCCCCTGGACGAGCTGTCCATGTACGCCCTGGCGAGGGACAGTGTGACGGACAACACGTACAGCCCCGAACACGAAGGGGCTTCTGAGTTCCTCCAGGTCCATAACTGTTTCCCCAGTGACTTAAAGGACGGGGTGAATCGCAGGACCACGCCAGTGTGAGAGGCACCTAAGAGGTTCACCTGGAAGCGGAGGAACATGAAAGGATGAGTGATCAGTGGGTTAATCTGTTGGAGCCCGGGGGCTTGTGATAGCCTGCCATCTTAAAGGCCCAGTTTTAGGAGAGACTGTCCTTGTTGAAAGGGTGTGAAAGGAGAAGAGAGGACACTCAGCTGGATGGAAGATGAGCCAATTAACATAACTTGAGAACCATTTATCTGCTTTTAGACCTCATCAAAGCAGAATAGAGTTTCATTGTCTGTGCTGTAGCTGATTCAAACCCTTGTTTGTGTAATGGTCACTAAACATTGTGGGTGTGACATGTTGTGATGTGCCAATCAGCAGTAATCTACATGTAGATTATTCAACAAGGTGCTAAATGAAATGTACTCTTCAACTTGAAAGTGTTCCATTTGTATGTATGTATGTATATAAATTGTGGACTCTTCTCCAAAGTTTGTATTGTGTCCTCGTAACCAGTTTGGTCTTGCCTTATACTCTAATCAATGGTTTGAAAGAGACAACAGGGTCGGTCTCTCTCTCTCTCTCTCTCTCTCTCTCTCTCTCTCTCTCTCTCTCTCTCTCTCTCTCTCTCTCTCTCTCTCTCTCTCTCTCTCTCTCTCTCTCTCTCTCGGCACTGTTGTGTCCTGTAGAGTAATGAATGGCCTTTGAAACAAACTCCATTTATAAAGAGTGTGGTTTGGGAGTCAGTGTCTTCATCAATGGTTGACTTGCTGAGGAGCAATGTATTGAATGTCTAGTATTTGAGCGGTCTGTACAAGTTGACCGTCTTATCCTCCAAACAATATGAAATTCTTTGTCTCCCTCGCCGTCTCATCCTTATTCTTCTTTGACATTTGTCAGTCGAAACAAAATGTCTGTTTTGTCAGCGGAGCACATCTCTTCAATGGCCCCTTTTTATTCACTTCCATGTCAGTCGGCCGTCCTTCCATCACAGCCCGCCTGACTGATGTGACAGTGTGTGTGTGTGTTCCTGTCACAAGAGACGAGCAGCTGACCTGTGAAAACGGCACAGGTCAGGACTTCCTTTTGCTCTGAAAGAAAACATCCAGAGTGTTCAATGGATAAAGATCAGAGCCAGACGGAGAATGTTTGTCTATCTGTCTCGGCGCCATTGAGTCCATCTGGCTGACTTTCCTCCCTCTCATGTTGAATAGAGGACCCAGACAGAAGCAGAGGGGGCTGTCTGCGACTGCATCCCTGAAGGATTTGGCTCTAAATGTGTGTGTGTGTGTGTGTGTGTGTGTGTGTGCGTGCGTGCGTGCGTGTGTGTGCGTGTGCTGTCGTCTTGCACGTCCATCACTGCTCTTTCTTTTAGTTCTCTCAGGAAATACTGTGTTGTTCTTGCAGGTTGGTCACTTTTGAGGTCCTCCCCCTACTTTATGGCAGTGCTGGGAAATGGACCTGTGATAAAGATAAACCTGGTGAAAATGATTTGAGAAAAAAAAAATGCCGTTACTGTATTTATTAAATGCTGTGAGTGTTTGCTTGAGCTTGCTCCAAGAACCAGCTGGTGTGTGTGTGTGTCTGTGTGTGTGTGTTTCAGTCTTAGGGCTATTCAGTTGGTTCTGGTTTGGCAAGCGAGCTCACCCAACCACAGAGTCGTATTTGATTGTATTTAGTGAGTTTGATATCTCATTGGAGAAACCACTTCATATAATTAGCTTAGCTCATGTAAAAGAAAGCCACCAATATGATCCATTCTAAGTGTAGATCTAACACTTTTATAGTACGATTTGGTTAAAAAATAATCCAAATGTGTTGGTTTGTAATGTAAAGCTGTAAAGTTGTATATAAAAATACAATAAAAATACAAAAATAACATTGAATGTGAAACAGGATTCAAAGCATTTTACTGAACAATGTCTCAATAATAACGCCTTGATACATTCTGGCATTGGTCATTGAACATATTCAGGTAAACACATACTGTTTAAGGTTAATCTATTGAATGTTCTGTGAGGTGAAGTACAGTAAGTATGTGTAGGAGACAAAGCTATATTTATGTATGTACAGCTGTGCTTATTTTGATTTATGGCTTTCTATTGTTATGAAATGACTACATTCTCATTTATTTCTAGAAATTAGCGATTAACATTTGCTAATAGGCTGACTTGTCCACCAAAAAAATCACAGGGAAAGAAACCTAGGCTCTTGTCCTGGTGTATCGAAAAATAATTATCTTTCCATGCTGTTTCACCACGGTAAAAGTATTTTCATTTTTTTGGTAAATATTGGACAGAAGAGTGCCTTTGTTTTATTTTTTATTTCCTGTAGTTCCTGCTTTTATTGTAACAATCAAAACAAATATTTTATTTCATCTGAATTAGATTCTCTCATTTTCGTTTTTTTTTAGTTACAACCCAAAACCTACTGTACATAGACAAATAAACTACATCAGGGTTATTTTGTTGTGCGATAGTGGTGACTTCTTTTTAAGCGGGTTTAATGTTTAGCATGTTAAACCATCTTAGTTTAGCATGTTAGCATGCAGCTACTTTGGCTAGCAAAGTAGCTTACGGCGGGGACTGATGAGAATGTTGTTTGTTTTGCAGGTATTTGGTTTCAAATTGGTCGAAACCTAATTTTGACCTGATGATGGCGCTGGAGTAAAGCTTAATGGATCACAATTCATTCCCGAGGGGAACATGAATGTGTGTGCTAAATGTCATGGCAATGCACCCAGTTGTTGTTGAGACATTTCCCTTCAAACCACAAATGTCAACCTCATGGTGGCGCTATGGGAACCAAATTCGGGATCACCCTGTAAGAATGGTTCATCCTCTGGGAACATTGAATGTCTGTAGTAAATGTTATTTTAATCCATCTAATAGTTGTTAAGATATTTCAGTCAGGATGTATAACAGAATACGGATACAGATTTAAAGGAATTTGTTTCGGATTTAAGCCGAATAAAAACAGCCATAGGTATTGTTGTGGATTCCCATCACAGTATTCACCTCAGAGGAGCTTGATTTCCTTTGAAAACCTTTGATTGCAGAGTTTCATTCATATTTCTGTGGCTGACCTTCTCTGAGTCCTGAATGCCTCTTCAGTTCTGCTGCCTAAGACTGAATCACTTTCATCTCACGATGAGATGTTAGCCTCTTCAGCCTCAGAGTCTCTGTGTTGTTCTGGCAAAGAAATAAATCAGTCAGCATTCTGCTGATGGCATCACTTTGAGATCAAAGTGTTAATAAGCCATCACTGTTGCTCAGAGAGATGCCACCTGACCAAATTAAGCCATTTATTTATTGCCCAGTTGGTCCAATCAGTTCGCAGACTGAACTTTTATTTTCTCAGTGTGTGTGAATATAGAAATATACCGATTTAAGGAAAGAGCAGAAGGCAGAGAAATAGGACTAATCAGGTGAGGTTAAATCCCGTTTGCTGGGTCAAAGAGTTTTCACCTCTCACGGTTTCACCATACAGTAATGCATTTTCAAAGGTTTTTATTTGGCCAAATGCAAGTATGAACCTGCGAGAAAAAGCGGAATATTACCTACTGCATATTGTAGTTGCATAGCTCAAAAGCACTGCATCATATAACTGGATACAGGGCACACTATATGTAAACAAAAGGAATACTGTGACTCATATAAGACAAATTAAAAACTACATCCCCCTGTCTTATATGTGTAATTATGTCAGTGAGATTTCAATTTTGGTTGCTGGTAATCTAGCTGGGGAAATTATCCTTTGACGGGGAAATCTGATGTTGCAGTTAAACCGCTACATCAGCTCCTTGTAATTTCCACCTAATTGAATTTTTCTTCAATCTGTGCTCATTAACTCTCACTTCACTGTCATCAGCTAACCTCTGCTCCATGTTGATCGAAGCCGCAGCTTTTGCTGGAACGGGTCAAATGAGTGAGGATGGAATCCCGTGTGGTAGCCGATCCCGCTGTTTTAGAGAGGAATTTTAACATGACCTTCATAGAAATGGCCTCGGGGCAATCTAATTTAGCTTGAGTAATGTTGCCTGTCATTAGCAAATGAATATATAGTCAGGTCCCTCTGTGCAATCCATTCTGTTTGGGGTAAAATTAGCCACCAGTTAAGGTTGTTTTTCTTTCTGGAATAAAAGAAAAAGTCAAACAGTAAAGCTGGCAGCCGCAATTGAAGTCAATCACTGCTGATTTTAGATGTGTCAATCCTGATTTCAGCAGAAGTGATTTTGTACGTTTCTGACGATGCTCTCACAGTATACTGTAAAGCCTCCCTGGTGATATTTCTGGTAATGTTGTCAGAGATGCTGTTATCTGTTTTCAGTGTTTCTCATCCCTGCTCCACTATGACACACTTGTATCATTGATGACAGTCGTCCACGCTGCTGGCTGTTGCTTGGAGACGCCGTAGCTGTGAGGTGTTTAGTCCCTCCGCAGTCACCGGGGGACTGTGAGCAAATGAAGCAGGTCAGAAGGTCACCCAGAAAGACAGGCCGCGCCAACAGACACCATTATTACACACTTAGAGACAAGCGGTGGCTCTCACAGCCTCCTCCTCCGGGAGAAAAGGCAGTTTTGCTGCAAATGCGTCCAGGTGGAACATGATAATGAACATAACTGTCTCTCCTCTCCTCTCCTCTCAACCAACACTGTGGGGTTTCTTCTTCTTTCTTTTTTTTAAAACTAGCGAGTTAGATGATTTATCTTTGACGATCAATTTCCCGGTTCAGTTAGCAACTGGTGGTGTTTACAGAAAGCACTTTGGTCTCACATTTCATTCACTTTTTAAAAAGTGTGAGGCATCAGACACGCTGTGGTGTTTCTCTCCAGCTCTCTCGTTTTTACACACATGGACGCATATTTTGTATAATTGGCGTAGACATTAAACAAATAATCCAGACTCCCTCTGTGTTGGTTTTACACTCTTACACAAACGATTCTGTCGAAATACTTTCTTTTTACCTCTTGCTCTCTTCCCGTTTAGTGTGTTAAAACCCAGAGCTGCGTGAGCGTTGTCAGAGCTGAAAATGGACCAGAATTCTGTCTAAAGTGGGGCACAGTGGTTTATAAAAAGCATGCCCATTTACTCAAGTATTTCAGAGGGAAAAGGTTGATTGTGCCTTTGAGATGAATCAGGTTATTAGTGGGTTTTTTCCATCCTCAAACTGTGCTCTGTCATTTTTTGAAGCCATCAAAACCGTTTGTGTGTCTAATTAATAATATATGTATAGGTTAAATTAAATTAAAAGTTTTTACAAAAAGGAAAACATGGTATCACACATTCATGTCCACACAACATGACCCAGCCACTTAAAATAGTTTTTGCTGGCTTCAAATGCTCCAAATCAACCCGGTCTCCCTCCCAACTCGTTAAATACGGGGCGGTTGGTCATGTGCCCCACGTCGCTTCGCACCGCGCTTTCAATTAACTCCAATATTCACCCACCTGCATCATTATTAAACGGTCAGAGCAACTGACGTAGGATAAAGATCGAGATAGTCCACTCAGGACAGACGAGGGGAGGTGGACGGTTCAGGAGACCGCTGTTAGTTTCCTGTGAAACTCAAAGTAAACTTTGACGCTTTGTCAAGTCAGTCGTTAGTAACGTGACTCATCTGTAGTGACATGAGTCAGTCAAATTAACATCAGCCATGCTCTTTTCCTGAACCTGACTAAGTGGTTTTGTTTAACCCTAAATCTAACTTCCCGTGAAGACGGAAGATTATTTTGAAAAGACGCTATGCATATAGAGGAAACTGACACGAGGGGGGAACGTACAATGACGTAGTTTGAAGCTTTGGGCCACTGACCAAGCGTTTCCATTTGACTAGTTTGGAGTGATAATGTGTTGGCAAATGCAATCAAATATATATATTCAGGAACATTCAGAAGGCCAATTCACAAGAATATTAAAAGTTCTGAAAATCGATAACTCACTCTCCTTTGCTGAGGAGCGTATTTAAACGTTAGGAACTGAACGTCAAATTTTAGAGCTCCCATGTCGAAGCCCTTTTTCTGTCTTTCTAGATCAGCAATCTAGATCAGCTGCTGGCACCAGGTGGGACCCTTGTCTCACGCCTTAACTGCTGATTGGCTGAGTAAGTAGATCAGCTCATTCAGATGAAAACTAATAAAGGAAACCCCTCCTCCGCCAGAGTCCCCCTGGCACACAGCGCCTGAGACAAATTTGAGCTGGAAACGGAGTGAAGAAGAAAAGGAAAAACAGAGAATTTTTCAGATAAATGATAGATTGATAACATCAGTAGTTGGCAGGGTGATTGAATATTGAATAGCACTGTCAAAACTTGAAGCCGGAAGTTTTCAGAAGATGTTGCAGTTAGAAGTGCACAACTGGCATACTCACAATCAATAAATAGATTGTGCCTGAACTTTAAAACAAAGTGTCTGATCTTGACCCGACTCTGGTCGATACGAGAATGGTGGAGTAAAAGGTGTACTAGGTGTAAACAGGCCCCAGTGCATCTCCATCTCGAAGGCAACTTGGGAGGGAGAGGACGCGAGGAGAGAGGTAGAAACTAGGGCACTGTTATCTGGCCCCTTTTTACCAACCACAAGGCGCAAAGCAGAGAAAGAGAACGAAAGAGCTGTGGGCAGGAGAGCAGGAGAGAGAAGAGGACATCTCCAGTGTAGTGAAGCTGCAGACAAGACGCGGGAACCTCTGGAGTCAACATCCGCCGTCGAGGATCTGAAGAGAAACAAGACAAATTTGACTGTCCGACGCGGTCTTTACGATCACACACACTTCATCTATACACACTCACACACACACTAGCATTTCACATACTCGGCTCACACACACACACACGTGCAAACACGGGCACGTGCACGCACACGCACGTCCACAGCTTTGCACACACATCGAGCGGCAACATGTTTGAGGAGCAGGCGACCAGGGTCAAGATCACGTCTGTGGTGATTGTGGTGGGCATGTCGACGATGCTGGCGGCGGTGGTGACTGACCACTGGGCCGTCCTCAGCCCCCGGGTGGAGAAGCTCAACGCGACCTGCGAGGCGGCCCATTTTGGCCTTTGGAGGCTCTGCAAGAAGAGCATCTTCATCGTCGAGGCGGACCCTCAGGGCACAGGCTGCGGCCCCATCAGCTTACCTGGAGGTAAAGAGCCTTTTGTTCTTACTGTTGGTGAATGAATGTTGTTGTGCTGAAGGTCCACCTCAAGGGGACAAACAACTTATAACATATTCTGACACTTGAATTTGTTATCAAAGTGTATTTGTTGTGGTTGCTGACTAACAGCTCTCATGGATTGAACTAATCCTGGATTTTCAGTCACTGTGAGAAGTTTTCTTCTGCCATATTCATAGGCACAAGGAAAGAAAGAAATGTATATTGTTTGAACTTGGATTGGAACCGGTGAAGAAATTTCTATACTTCAGTTCTTTATGCATCTGTGTAAACAGGCAGGTCAAAGCAGACAAAAACAACAGAACAAATGGACTTAACAGCTGAATATGGTGGTCTGTCTGCTAGCTTTTGTACAGTATCTTGGGACACTAAACCCTCATGTCATTTTAAGAACAGTCTTGGTGGATTTACAGAGGGACCAGTGAGGGGTTGGAGTCAAGTGTCTGTACAATTGTGGTACAATTGAGACCACCAACCAATTAAGCACAGGCGAACAGCTGAAGTCAAGTGCGTAATGGAAGAGCGTCGCTGCTGTACTTCACAGTTAACATGACAAAAACATGAATTCTGTTCTTTCTGGGCAGGTGGATGAGAAATCAAATATGTTTTTACCTCACAGGAAGTGTCATCATACAAATACTAGAATGTATAGATGCTATTTAACTTACTACATCTCTTGTTCAGTCTGGGTCACTATGTCACAGCAAAATCAAGACTGTCCACAGAGCAGTTTTTAGGGAATCAATCTAATTCAAGCAGTGTTTTCTGATGCCACTGATAAACCTTGGTTTGGCCAATCTTTAAATGCACCTAGTGGGAGAGGCGTATTCCCCTTCTTTGCATAACATTGCATACACTAAGTGATTCCAAAAAAAGCAAAAAGTAGTATTCAAACATCTGCTTCTCCAAAATAGCCCTGTAGCTTTAATTACAAGTCCTATTTAAACAGATCCAGCTCGGGGATAAGCAGAATCTCACTGGCCTCATGGCTGTGTGTGCATGCCTTGCAGCCTAACACAGAGATTTCACTCTGACTCTATCATTGACTGAGCCTCTGGCTCCAGCACCTCAGAATCAGTACACGCCTTAATGAAGTGTGGCTTCCCGCTCCAGCTCATGATTAAACTACACCTGGGAGACTCGGGAGAGATGAAGGGGATTGGGGAAGAAAACGGAAGTCTGTGGAGGTGGATAGTGGCAGGGATGACTCTATTGATGGGGAAAAGACAGCACTTTCCTGGTATCCATAGGAGGTGATACTGTACTAAGATGTTAAAGGCAGGGCGGAGGAGAGGCTGGCAGACAAGAGTTGTGACAGCTGCCGGTTATAAGAATGTGACTCACAGAGGGCCTCCAGAACTCCTTCTATCTATTGAGACCAATAGTCTCCAGGTATATTGTAGCTGACAGCCTCACAACTCACATGTGATAAACGATCCAGTTATAACCCCCACAACCTGACAGCAGCAGTAAAACTGTGTCAGAATATCTGTGAAGAATCACAACTTGCTTCTGAGCTACTCGATACGAATGGACAATAATGACGAGGGAGAGAGGAGCCATTTGGCAAACTAAACTTGTCGGCGGCTTACCTGTCCTGCTTCCAGTAGCGAAGGAGCTCACCTGTCAGAGTGTGTGCGGCAAGAAATATCAGCTGTTTTAACAGAGACTCCCTTGGTTACATTCCTACAACCACAGTGGCGTTTCTAAACTGTGATTGTGAGCGAAAATGAGTCATTCTTTCATATTACCTGAAAATGTCTAGGGATTCAGTGCATGGCTAGACAGCGCTGCCATTTGCTTCCACGCAAGGGTGTCGCCAGAAAATGGATCTGTGAGTGCGTGTGTCCTAGTCCTCCGCGCTGTCTTTATGTCAGGATGACATTGGATGAGATGCTGATTGGAGCTTTAGAAAATGAGTTTAAATGACCATCCTCACCAGGCGAAGTTGATTGTTTTTCTCTCGTGGAACAAGAAAAGGCGTCTACAGCTTTCTTCTCTACAGGTGCTTTCTCTACTTGCACCCAGTTGGTCAATCTAGTTGCTGTAGTATGACAGCAGAGAGGACCACAGAGAAATAAAACCGCTCTCTGGCTGCAGCCATTTGCTATCTCCTCGATAGAGGGCCATTAGGACTGGCAGCGTGTCTGAGTGCCAAAGCCTCAGCTTTTGAGTGCAGTTTCTCATTTATAATAGTGTTTCACATGTGGTAAATTCATAGATTTTGTTTTCATTTAAAAAGCCAGCCAACCTCGAGCAACATAGTTAACGACATGATGGCGAGGTCTACAACATTGAGTCATTTTGACTATTTCCCTAGATTTTATATTCCAGTGTACAAATAGATAGTTCTGAATAATTATTAAGATGATTTTTGCCTAATTATCGACAAGTAGTGATACAAAATACACTTCTTACTGATATTTCAAAGGATACTGGAGTCCAAGAGAACTCTAATAATAAAGGGCCACTTTAGAGTCTAATGGAGTGGCTGGCCGGCTAACAGCACCACACCAGCGCTACTTTATCTGCTTTTCAATTTAATGTCCATCGTAGGTCAAGAGTTTATCACATAAGCAAAGTTAAGTTGATCGAGAGTGCACCATAACAGAAAACATCGTTGATGAACATTATACCCAAGCAAACAGCGGTGATTTGACTCCATTACACACATTTGCATTTCCCAAACAGAGGGGGAGTTAGTCGTCCAGATGCGCGTACACAAACACTTTTTCATATAGGCACAATTACACTGCCTTTGTGATGGGGTTGCATAACAACGCCAGCAAAGCTGTGAACCCAAATTACTTTTGAAATGAGCTTTTCACAAATGATGCACGGCAGCTTGAGTGCTGTAAAAATCAAACAAAACCTTTATGGATCGTATCATGCTGCTCGGATGGCAAATTAAGAGTGTAAATTGTGCTTCCATGGGCATGTGTGTGTTCCTACACATGTGTGCGCAAAGAAGAAGAAGGAGAGGAGTTTATCAGGGATGTTTTAGAGCTTCCAGTCCTACAGTGGGAAGAAATTACAACCAGAGCATTTATACCTTCAAATAAAATGTCCTCTGCTTCTTTCAGTGACACGATGCTGGTGCCCCAAATTCATACTCTCAAAAGCCCAGATGTCACCTTGAGCAACCATTTTCCCTTTCTAGACGCCCAGTCCTCTCTAGTCTGCCAGCTTTGGATGCAGAGCCAAAACTGCGGAGGTGTGGCACTGATTTGGTATTCAGAAAACAAGTGTAAGGTTCAATATCTGAATGACTCACTCCCCATTATGTAAATGAGAGATATATATAAAGGGAGCAAAATATTCAGATAGAACATCAACTACATACTGAGATGCTCGGATTTAATTTGTGGTGGCTATGATGATGACGGACTAAAGTTACTGTTTTGAATTTCACAATAATATTCAGGCATACATACTCACAAGAGCGAGGACGCTCCTCTGCTGCCGTGTCCCAGTTATCAGACCTCCCAGTGGAACAGCCATTCAAATACCCCCACCACCCATCCTATTCACATTGACCCAGAATTAGTCGGTCATTCTGAGTGGTTAGAAAAAGAACAGCCCCCCTGCATCGCCTAAAAAACACATCTTCTCTAACACTCCTGCAAATGATATAGAGGCTATTTTCAAGTACAAATTTGAAGTAACTTTAAAGGTAAAAACATGGAAATACCCTACTCAAAACCAATCGGGAAACGACGAGGACAACCACGAGAAAACTAGACTGAGAGAAGAAAGAAAGACAAAGTTATGGTGGAAGAGAGAGACAGGTTGTAATGGGTGGTGGAAGAGCATGATGGTAAAGGAGAAACTGAGAGGAGGGTGGTAGTGGAAAGAGGCAAAACTAAAATGACAGGCGATTCCTCGATCTAATCGCTCTCCCCCACTGGAACTAAATCTCCCAATTAGCCTGACTGCAAGGTCAATGATACGGACCCAGATGTTCTCCTCAGCGAAGGTCCACCATCAAAAGTCACAAGCCAGATCTTTTCTTTTAACCTTTTGTGGGCAATGTTTTTTACTTTAAGTACAAAATGTGAGGACAGAAGACAGAACTTAGCAACAAACGTAACGTTTTCCAACTTTCTGGCCTAGCAAACTGAGGCAGTGACAAGACAAATGTAGCAAAGTGTTTAAATCATTTGAATGAATCACACTTATGCACCTGCACGTCCTGTCCTCTGTTTGTTTTGGCACCAAGGTGAAAAATGGAGAGATTCATTTTTCTGACTGCCCATTTTGGAGACGTTTTGATTCGGCTCATGAATTTGGCCCAATATTTGTTGTCTGTGCTAGAAAAGCTTTTTAGCATTTCAGAAAAACAAATCACATGCTGTCATAATAGAACAGTTTCACCGATGTAGCCGATGTGCCGTGGTTGAACTACACCAGGCTTCAACCTCCAGATCTGAAAAGTGAAACCAATGTGAAAGTGCCTTAAACTTGCATTCTTTCTAACAGCCATCAGGGGGCGACTCATCTGGTTGCAAAAATAAGTCTTGATTGGATTGGCTAGAAGTCTATGAGAAAATAAACCTACATCTCACCTCAGTACACATGAGTTTATGGTCTCAACCGCTAGTTTCAAGTCTTCTTCAATACAGCATGATGTTCATTCAGTAAATTATGGTCACATATGGAGTGAAATGGACCATAAAGCGGGGTATGCTTTGGCTGGCCTGGCTACCTTGTTATGGACATGTCACTACCACGGCGTGGTCCGGTCTGTGAGTTGTCCGTGTTTTAGTCGAACAACTTTAACCCTTTTACAGTGTGTTTTCAGCTCATGAAAGTTAATTATAACATTTTGGTCGCCTGAAAATGTCTTACCCTCTCGTGTCACTTCTGGTTCCAAAAAACAAGACGGCGACGGCCAAAATCATGAGCTTGAGGCTTCTAAATGGCGGCCCACACTCCAATGTGTGACGTCACGTCGTCCATTTCTATACAATCTGTGAACTACACTAATCACCAGAATTATGGTTTTGGATTTCTACATAATTACTTAGAAATCAAAGGTAAATCGGACCGCCATTCTTATTGTAAACTGCACAACTGTCATGGTAGAATAAAAAGCTTTACAGGTGTAGTGACAGCAACTAAGGGGGAGGTGGAACTCAGCAAATGGTCAACTACTCAATCTAAAAAAAATCAACTTTCCAGTAACTAAACTCTCATTTTCTTTCTCTGTTCTATTCTTTGTAAGTCATTGAGATCAAGCAGATAACTAGAAGCTCAGGCTTTTGAAGCTTTCTTTGAATACACCAAAGGCCTTTCTGTCTTGTCTTTGTACCGTGAGCAGATAATAATCTTCATAGAAACTGGAGTACATTTTTTAGCTACGCCCAAACACATATTGGCTTAGATTAGTTTAGCCCCAGAGGGAAAGGCAGCTAATGAGTGAAGACTAATGAAAATAATATTTTTGCAGATCCAAGCTGCTATGTGACCCCGCCTCCGATTCTCCCCACCGCCAGCCAGTCCATCCCCTCCATCACACACACACACACACACACACACACACACACACACACACACACACACACATATGCATGCACACACTCCTCTTGATATGCCTTTGTAAACAGATAGGGCTAGCCAAGACCTGCAGCAGCCTGTTGCTAGGTTACCTCTTTAGTGATTCTTTCTCATCCTGTTTATTACAGCTCCTCCGTTGCCTGGTACACACACGTACAACACACACATAGCATATGCACACACATACAGACATCAACACACACGTTGTCCATCTCTGTGTGGCCAGAGAGAGCACCTGTCTGCTTTATGGGTTTAATCTCAGCAAGAATTGTGGAGCAGAGCAAAGACGGGACTCTCACTTGGCCTTTACCTCTTCTCCAGCGGGCAATGACTGCACCCGGGGATCGTTTTTCTGTATTAGGCTGTATTGAAGATTGTGGTCAAAGGACTAAAGAGTTTGTCTAAGCAAAGTGCAGAAATGGATCATTCCTGTGTGGAAATGGGAGCAGGCAGACGGATTTGAGTTGAAGACGTTTTACTTTAGGAATACAGCAAGTCACACAAGAACACTGCTGTGATTTTGTGGGCGGTGTTGACCGGATCAAACTGGCAAATAGGAACTGTAACAGTTGTGCATAATGATACAAAAAAAGTGGTTTTATCCTGGGTAACACATAACACACTCCATACCTCCTTCTCTGGCATAGCAAGTGCTAAACAATGTCTTTCAACCAAAGAGGCCCAGGTTTTCAAGCATCCACCCTGGTGAAGTGTCCATGAACTGGATGAGTGGATGGAAATTGGGCACACACAACTAATCCAGAAAAATGTCTAAAGTCTAACATTTGTGAGGTTATAAGTGAGTGAACAAAGCAAATTTTTCACTTCTTTCATTTTATAAACTTATAAAAGATACGGTTTATGAAGATAGGAACTTTTACAACATGAATAACTTAGTTGGCTGAACATTTTATTTATTATCTGGGCTCGTAGTGAAACGCCAAGTCTATACATAAAAGGCTAAAATGAATTATAACGTAATACTTTTTTTCGCAGCGGTGTGTTTCATTAATGTATGTGTGTGATAGCTTTATAATGGGATCCGCGGAGAGATTTAACATTTAGGCTACGTCGATTGGCATTGCAAACACACAGGGCTACGAATACAACCTTCTCCCCCCCCCCTCCCCACCTCTCACTATCTCACCCCTTCTCTCTCACTCTTTTCTCTCCCTCCCTTCCTCTCTCCCTCACTCTGCAGCCGAAAACTGTTCCTACTTCAAACACTTTACCTCGGGGGAAGAAGCGGAAGTTTTTGAAGTCAAGACCCAGAAAGGTGGGTTCCTCCTCATTGTCACCTCGACGACGAAGTTACAACAGATCCTGTTTTTTCAGACCTAACTGTTTGTAAGAAAGGTGTACAGTAAATCACAACACTTCAAACATTTAAAAACAACACATCTTGAAAGTTATAAGGAGGCTTATTATTCAATCATAGTATTTCTGTAAAATACAGTTTATTTTGTGTATGTGTAATAAATCTTTTATTAACGGTCGGTATGCGTCATGTGATTTGACTTTGTGATTTTTGGCAGCTATTTACGATTCTTCGTCTTAGAAGTCATTACATTTTAGTCCAGTTTTAGTCAAAATGTTTTTTTCTCTTAGTTTTGTGAGCAATTATTTTTATTAAGTGTTAGTCCTGTGTCAACTATCAAATGTTTTCATCAGATCATATTGGATATTTCAGTCAATCTGGTCAAGCCAAAAAACAATAATCTTATAATTTCTTGCAAATTTATTCCACATATAATCATTATCTGATAAAAAACCAAAAACAACAACAACAAAAAACAGGTTGAATGATTAAAAATGCAGCTTTGGGCTTATTAAGAAAAATAATATTCAAAAATCACAGCAAGCAAGCATTTTTATCGATCCCCAGCATGAAGAGACTTTGACACACACACAAACACACACAGACAACAGTCCTCAAACAGACTCACACTGGAGACTTAAGTGTAAGGTTATCTAACACTTGGTGATACTCCACAGTTGAGGTGCTGAAATGGAATCGGATTATTTCCATCACAGTTGGAGTGTTGGAGAGAAGTAAAGACTAGTTTATCTTTATCGGGAAACAGACGGGAGGGGAGGCGCAGAGATGCTCTTATCATCTTTTTATAAGCCGGCAGCATCTTATCTGTCATGCAAATGGAAATATATTGCCAGTTAGGATAAATGCCTGTTGTTTTTAAAGTGAGGCTAATTTAAAGGCTAATTATCTGTGTCATAACTCGCCCGAGTGCAATATTGAAGCAATTATTCTGTAAACCAGAATGCAACCTCCCTTCTGCTCCTACCCACACTCTAAATATTAAATTGCTACTTTGCCGTCTCTCTTCCCATCATGCACTCACTCTTTCCTCCTCACTGTCGTCTCTCTCCCTCTTTGCATTCCCTTCACTGTCTCTTTCCTACTTCTTTCCTCTTTTCTGTATCTGTCCTCAGAGTACAATATCTCAGCAGCAGCCATTGCCATCTTCAGTCTGTTCTTCATGATCCTGGGCACCGTCTGTGTCGTCTTCTCTTTCGGGAAGGGGCGGGACTACCTGCTCCGGCCTGCTGGGATGTTTTTCGCCTTCGCAGGTCAGACATTGTGGAAGATAATGTGAATCACAGACCAGGCTGTGTCTGGTACTCTTGTCTCTTGTGTTACAGCTCAACTTGAAATGAGGTGTGTCAGTGTCCTCACCTTTTCTTTTGTGATGAATAATACTTATGCAGCTAATTAAACAGAGTTGACACGCTGAATTTTCATCACATACTTTCGGAGGGGGCAAGTGCTGAGATGTAGCTCTGTTAAAGTAACCCTGATGGGTGTAAACTCCTTATTTAGCATCGCATTTATTGTTACAAAGTAAAAATATAACCGACAATCTTGCCGTGTAAATGTGAAACTGTAACAGCACTTGATTATATTGCCATAAATGTGAGTAAAGCATCTGCTTTCAACAACACATTTTTTTCTGTTTTGGCACGCAGGCCTTTGCATCATCATTTCTGTGGAAGTTATGCGCCAGTCTGTGAAGCGCATGATTGACAGTGATGAGACCATCTGGATTGAATACTACTACTCCTGGTCCTTTACCTGCGCCTGCGCCTCCTTCACCCTGCTCATCCTCAGTGGAGTCGCCCTGCTCCTCATCTCCATGCCCCACATGCCACGTAACCCCTGGGAGACCTGCATGGACGCGGAGCCCGACACCTTAGAGTAGCCACAGGGGATTGCCTGGTTAGAGTGACAAAAATACAAGTGTTTTTACATCTTTTAGCTCTTTAATTGCATATCCTATCCCACATATTTATTTATATATACTTTACTGCAAGCCATTTCCCAAAGCATTTAAACATTTTCCAACCTTCCATGTCCATTGATTTTAGATTATCTTAGTAAAATAGTATAATCAACTTGGATAGACTTGTGATAGTTAACCGGCCACAGCAAATACAAGGGGATTGCTGTTACAAGCAGGAATTGCTTTGAAAACTGGTGTGTTTAAAAGCTGAGGAATGATTCATCCTTAGACTTAAGAGTCATCTGTCGTGCACCACCTTTTTTACAACAAGATTTTACTAAACTCACCTTAACATTTTTTTTATAAAGTCCATGTTTAAGTATTTTGGGGGGGGTTTGATTTTGTGACAACATCTATTTTAATTGCATTGCTGTGTCTTAAGTTTAGGATGTTGGAGTTTTCACCAAGCACCTGAACCAAGTGGGCTCTGCTTGTATTGTCATCATAGAGTACCTGTTTGAAGTTAGGTTAAAGCTAACATTGAAGAAAGAGTATACGCGTACGCTAGATTTGCAAAATAATATAAGTGTTGCCAACTCTTCTCCAATGAAAGTAGCTAGAACCACTAGATCCAAAAGACGCTAAATCTAGCAAGAAAGTCGTCAAGTCAGAAACACTGACAACCCGTCCCTTCAGGCCTCCCTCCAAAGCCACTCCCCCAATATGATCATCATGAATGTAAACAAGGAGCATTGCACGATGAATGCATGCAGTTAGGTAGCAGGTAGGTAGGCCATCCAATTATTTAATGTAGGCCGAATGAAATGATTTATGATTGCTGTGGGGCAATAAGGAGAATTTCAACAAATATAACAAACAAATTTAATACTCTAATAAAATGAATTGCCGCGAGTGGATCCCTGGAAGTCAAGAAAAGATTAGCCTTGAAAATTGCAATATTCAAGGGTTTTGATACATGTTACAATGCAAAAAATGCCGTAGTGTTTGACAATCATGTTAAAAAAAATGACGTTAAATTGTTTATGGTTGTTATGGCTAATCTGAACTGTCTCACTCCAGCTATGTCTGTCACTCAAATTAAAGCAAAATTATTTTCAGATGCTGTTTTATACTGGACTAGACTAGAAAAAATAAATAAAATAAAACTACAGTATGACAACAAGCAGATCAAACAGGATTGGACCTGAATATTTAAATCAAATTAGATACAAAAGACCAGGCACGATTTTTTAAAAAACAAACTGAACTACACTGAATGAGATAAAGACGGTGACACATTGCACTGTAACGCTTTGTTTGAAGGGAAGTGGTGAGTCATTATAATGAGCTACAGTCACTGCAGCAGCCTCTTCTTTCCTCCAAGGACTTACAATCAATCCATCCCACCGATTGTCGAGAGAGAAACCACATGCCTGAGACTCCCTTGTTGACGTCAGTCATTTATTTCAGGTCGATGTTCAAGACCCCCAACCCATGCTCTAATGTGCATGTGTCCAGCTAAATACCAGTAACCGAGTAACATAGTGTTATTTCCAAAACCAGCGACATTTCATAATTTGTGGGATAACAGGTTAACGTGCTAGAAGTGAACAGGTTTGGGTTCGGGAAAGTTTACACTCCAGCAATCCCAGCAAAACTTGTTTCCGGAGACAGCGTTAAACATTCTCATCCTCACAGCCTTTTAACTTGTAACTTTAACAGTGAAACAAAGGTAAAACATTGAGAATAGGAATAATAAAGCATGAATTTAGCATCTTGATTGTCGGTAAGCTCTGCAGCTAAACAGCAGCTAAGCTGAGGTATACTGTTTCTTTATTTCCACGTCTTCTAATCTACATGATGGCTTTCCTGGTTCATGAAGCTTCAGCTTCCGTTTTTTTTAGCACATTATCATGAATGTAGCCACCTACTGCAAAATATGGACAGGACAAAAACCCAGCTGAAGATAGTATGAAGCTACGGTTAGCTTAATTAGTTAGCCAACTTTAGATGCTAAAATCAGCCACAGTTGTCATTTTGGCCGACAACATTGCCGACTACAAAGCCTGCTTTTATCTGAGATCAAAGTCTGGACCATTTTATTGCGAAATTGACTAATCTATCTGCTTCAAATTGGTTAATCTTGTAAATCTGCAATAATTGTTATTGCAAACTGAATATGGACAGCTTGACAGGCATAGCAAATGGGGGCGTAGCTTAGCAAATGGTCAATTTAAACTAAATAATTGTGAGTGGTGAAACATATTCCACATGAAATATATCATAAACATCCTCAGAGAATTCCTTTCAAATGTAGAAAAAAATAACGATGTTTTCAATGCTGTATTAAATTGTGTTACTTTCCATTTGGGGCCATATAAAGCTGAAATATATAGGATAAGTTTGACACAAATTACTTTTTCATTTCAGCATATGATTGTAAAATGGTACCTTAAAGCTTGAAGATATTACTGTTCTGTAGATAAATATGTTGTTGCTGTCAGAAGAATCCACAAGGACAGACTTTCTTTTTAGTGGCTTTTTAATTATTTTCATTTTCAAATCTTCATTGTTGTAATAAAAAGACACAAATCACCGGACAGCAGTCATTTTTTATTTGTCTTTTTTCCTGCGTAGATTTCCCACAAGAGTCGTATATTGTTAGCAAAATAACCATCTACGTCTGGCATGTTATTTTGAGTCACTCTGGCCCTGAAGTCATTCAGCTGGTGCAGTTGCAGTGAAATTAAAGTTCCCTAAATGACGTTGTTTCACAGGGGAACACAACAAAGAATGATTAAATTTGCTCCGAGGTACTTCTGTAAAAAACATTTCCATTTTTCATGTTCTGTAACCAATCTGTACTGATGCATACTAATTATATATATATATATATATGAGAGAGAGAGAGAGAGAGAGAGAGAGAGAGAGAGAGAGAGAGAGAGAGAGAGAGATGGAGGGAGAGAGGAAGACGGATGTATCTATTCAGTCTTCTCTTTACTGAGAATTCAACCGTCCCTGTGTCACCGCTCACACACTCACAGAGCCACTTCGGTCTGGGACTCTCAACCAGAACATGAGGTTGAGAGACAAACCTATTGGAAATGCTCCAGAGACCTTACACACTGTAGGTTAGGGCCGGGGTAATAGATGCACAAAGCTCCCTAAATGATTCATGGGACCTTTACCTTAGAGCAATGACAGCAGCATGGGCAGAGCGTACACTATTTACTCTCTGCCGCCCACACTGGTTTTCATCCCTGCTTCCTTTGTGGTTTTGTTTCATATTGTTTGCTCTAACACAATCTATGTTTCCATACATGTGAGAAACAATGTGTTTGATTTTATGCCAATAACACACACACACACACAAAGATGTTGTGCTTATGGATCACACCTTTGGTTGTGCCTTCTGTTAACGTGTGCATAGTCCTTGAAGTTCGAGCACAAATTAGTTGGTAGAATATATGTAAATTTGCAGTGGATGTATTTATTAATTCTGGTTCATTGTAGATGAGTTTAAGTTGAGGTTGACAGGAAACATACCAACATGAAAAGTCATGATTTAAACACAGACAATTGTCCCTAAACAATTTAAACAGGCTTAACAGACCAAAAAGTAGACAAATAAATATTATCTATTGGGAATAAACTTAAATTCACGATGGTATCAAACTTCATGCTTTTATATTTGTGTTTTCAAGGAAATATATAATTGGTGAGAGATTGTGGAGAAAACACAACCACACTTTTTGTATCACGTTATTTATCAATTAGATTAGAAACAATAGATTGCAATATACATCACATACTGATCTTTGGATACTACTAAGAAAAAGAAGAAGAAGAAAAAGAAGAAGAAGAAGATGAAGAAGAAGAAGAAGAAGAAGAAGAAGAAGAAGAAGAAGAAGAAGAAGAAGAAGAAGAAATCTTAATATCTTATCAGACAGGCTTCAAATGCTTACTTTTGTATAATTCTTAAATATTCTACTGTTGCTAATATTATTTTAGAGATCATTTTTCACAGTAATCATCCTTTGTCCTGTTCTTACTACATTTTGTGGTCGAAAAGCTCTCACTAAATTCAAGATACAGTAGTCTACTGAACAAAGCTCTTCACCTCGAGGAGACAGTGACACCGACACTCGAGTTATCCTGAGCTACTCTCTTGTCTCTTTCTCCACTCTGCTACCGTACTGCTGTCTGCCTCTCTCTTCCTCTGACACTCTGCCAGTTTCAGTTCTTCCTCGTCATCGTGTCTCTCTGTTTCTGAATCTCTCTCTGCTGCCCACACTCTTCGCGTTTTGCCATGCATCCCCAATTCTCTCCCTTCAACCACATTTTTTCTTTTGACCTTTTCTTTCTTTGTCTCACTCTTTGTTTTCTAATCTTTTTATCTATCTGCTTCATCTTTCATCTCTCTGCCTCTCTTTATTGCCTGGCAGCAGACTATGCGCCCCGTTTCTCCTCTGTGTTTTCCTTAATTATTCACCCTGTTTCTTTGTTTTCCCTCTTCTCAGTCGGCTTCAATCCTCTCTTCTTTTCTCCTCCTCCTTCTTTCCTCCATTTGCTCGCCTCTCTTTGACGCTTTCCTCTGCAAGCAGAGACAGTGAGTTCTTCTCCACCTTCTTTTTATCAGCTTTTTCCTCTTCTTCTCCCCCTTTCCCTCTCCCCTCCCTCCCCCTCTGTATCTTTCTGCTCCAGTACTCTCTCAAGCAGGCACTCTGCTGTCTAATGACTTGGATCGGTAGTGACTGTTGAGAGGAGATAGACCTGTAATAAGGCAATGCAACCCAGCGCTGAGAGTGCAACGCATACCATATGCCGCATACGTCGCCCCTGGCCTGGAGGCAGAGGAGCCGACGAGGCATGGATGTGGAGAAGAAATGTCCTCTGGTTTGAGAGTGCTCGACTAAATCACATGTGTTTACTGGAAAGAAAAGAGGAGGACAAGTGATATGATTTTCTAAGCAAGGGAGGATTGTAAAAGAAGTGTTTTATATATGTCAGCCAGCTTTATGGCTTTAAGGTCCATGTATGTGCAGGCTATTGTTCCTTACAAATCTTCCAGCAGCACATTTCATAAATGGACTTTTCCACTTTGGTTTGGGGTGAATTAAGCAGAGAAGCCAGCCGTTGTGTCTGATTTCAAATCAATTTAACACCAAGAACGCCATTATTGGGAATTATCAGCTCCGGTAAGTATTTCCCAAAATGTTTTAATGGCAAATGATTACAGAAAGTGCATCTACAGCAACAGATGTCAATCATGATGCTCACACGGGCAAATATCATACAGTACATTTCTCATAGAGTTTAGAGGGTTTGAGTTGGTGTGAAATATATATTTCAAAACATGCAAACACATGCTCTGGTCCTGCTACCATGGGCAACAGGAGTAGTCAAAACTCCTACTGTTTTTTTTTGTGAATTATTAATCCAAGTCTGTTTTCACAATCAATAGGGAGGAGAGGTGGAAGAAAAGGTCAGGCAATAATTGCCCAAAACACACTGGCACAAACACACACACACACGCACACAGGAAACAATTGTTAAGAATGATGAGTATGGAGGCGTTATTCAGTCCTGTCCTTGTGGAATAAAAGATTGTAGCACCGCCATATAATGTATTTTTTTTCTCCATTATGTAAGAGAGAAGAGCAGAGACAGGGAGAAATGAATAGTACTCTGACAAAGCCGGCAACGGGTTATCACTGAGACGACAACCTATCTGGGAAAAGTGTTTTTTAAGAGCAAACAGCAATAGCGTGACAGTCATTTGTTTGTTTCCTCTTGTCTAAGGTTCTTTGTCTTTCATTTTGTTGCTCTACCTGTTGTCATTTACTTTCTTCATAAGAAAATGAATCAATATCAGGTAAGAAATAACAGGAGCCTGATATTAGTTTGCCTTTTAAAGCTTAAAGTTGTGACAGAACAAACAGGGATTTAAAATGAGCTACGTCAACAGAGAAAAACTACGCTATCCACTCTCAGTCTGTTCATCTTTTTAATTTGGAGTTTACTGTTTACTTCACTCCAGTTATCTAACTCCTGTTACCGCAGATGCTGCTGGAAGAGAGGACATTAGTCTGAGCATAACATTTCATGACAAAACTTTTATGAATGAGTCAGAATTATTTTGCAGCAATTAAGTCCACCTGCACAAAGAAGAACGGAGCTCTGAAGTTGAGATCTCGTGCGATGCGCAAAGGGAAAACTTCACTGTGTTTTGATCGTCGAGGGGGTCTCAGCTCTTGGGCGACTTTTGTACCCTTAACTTTTGTCTCAAGGTAAGAATGAGACGTGACCTACAAAAAAAGAAAACTACATTCGCCTTTCAGGTGCGATTTAAAAGAAAAGAATAAAAATAAAAGTGTCCACTGAACCTTTGAATGACGTTTGCTGAACGACAATTTTTCTCCCTCTCATCTCCATGCCGGCCTGTGAGTCACTCGTGGGCAACGTGGGAGGCGAGCACATAAGTACAGCCAAAAGTTTTCTCAATCTTAATTTTACTTTTTTTCTCATTATACAGTATATGCTCGCTTTTCATATGAGCTTCGTAGTCTCCATGGTGACCGTGAGAGAGAGGGAGAGAAAAAAAAAAAAGGGGCACGGTGTCATTAATGATGGCTTGTTTCCCTCGAGAGGTTTGAATTGTTAGAGTTGTTGGTGCCTGTGGGATTTTTTTTAAGTAAAATATTGAGCATCATCCTTTTGCATGTTTCAGTGCCAGTGAACAGAAGGAGAGTGTGGGAGAGACGCTCCCTTCTCCCCCACACAGATACTCACCTCAGGTCCCCCATAAAACTACACTCCCTTTAGGGTCAAACACAACGCAGCGGTTTCTCTGTGCCTTCAGCTGATCAGAGCTCACACTGCCAGCCTCTTAGTGTCCTGGTTCAGCTTGTCATAATCCCCTCTCGTCCATCAGCCGTCCCACAGCCTCCTCTGGCGACCATGACCAAAGGGCATTTCCTGCATAACACGCGTAGCTGTCTCAGGGTTGACAGAAGTTGTTAGTTGCGTATCCAATAAAGAAAATGTGAATGGGATTAAAGCTGGCTCACTATTCCATCATGTTGATTTATCCCACGAGGTTGTCCACCCACGTATGATCAACTCTGTTTAGCACTGGTTTTATTTTTACTTTGTCTCGATTTGCATCAAGTTTGTGCGTCACGGCTATGAGTACTGTATGTGTGCAGCTCTTTAAAACTCTAAAAACATGTATTTAATTCCATCTGACTGCCTATTGAAGGTGTTTTTTTAGGTTGTCATTCACCTTTCTGTCTGCGTACTCGCTCTATTTTTAACATTTTATCCTCCTACAATCTCAATTCCATAACCTTGTAAAGACACACTGTGACATTTTCAAATGTTGCCTGTGAAAGGAAAGTAAGCTGTGATAAAATGGACTTTCTATTTACAAGGTTATGCCATTCAAACAAAATGCACTAAGCTAAAAACTACATGCTATTCTTAAGTAAATATGTTGGGAAAGTGACTTTGGACCTTTACTGTACAATTCTAAGGTACTTGTTCTCTGCTTAAGTATTCACATTTCATGCTACTTTGACTTCTACTCCACTACATTTCAGGGGTAAATAGTGTACTTTGTACTACATTTACAGTATCTGACTGCTGTAGTTACTTTTCAAGTTAAGATTTTAAATTTAAAAACATATGATGAGCGTATAAAAGACAACACAAAACCCCTCACAAAGAAAGCAGTGTCTTCTTGTCACAGGTTTCAGTTATCTATGTTAGTATGTCTATGACTAATTGTTCGCAATTCCGCTGAGGGATGTTTTGCTCTCTAAACTCTCAGATGGCTTCATTTAAATTACATACCATAAATGCTTTAATAATGTTTGAATCCTTCATGCTTGGATCATGAAACTGCAGGGCTTACATTTGTGTATACTGTTCGTTTAGAATCTAGATCTTATGTGTGACACATTGAAAATTATTTGGACTTGTTTTTATCATGCAGGTTAAAATGATTATGAAACAGCTGTTGCATGGCAACATTCTGCATTGGCTGTTGTTTTTACTTCTTATATGACTTTATGATGAGCTCCAGTCAGGCCAAACGTGTTGACGGGAAGCCTAACCTCAAACTTTACTCTTTTGGCATGAAATGACACGTAAAACGACAAACTGAAACTGACACAGAAACAGGCAGACAAACAGTTACCTGATACATTTCTTAGCCGAGTCCAATAATCATCCACTCCCACAAAATAAAAATTGAAAGGTTGTGTGACATTTTCTGCTCTGTTATGCTTTGTTATTGGTGGGACATTTCTTTATCTTGGTCACTTGAAAGGCGAGTCACGGAAACATGTGAAAGATCAACACAGATTCAATTTAATTCATTTTCCACTGGATGGGATTCGACAAAAGAGGAGAACGTCCGTGAATAAACAGACACATGTCACATTTGCCTTTGTCTGGGCAGCTGTGTGTGCGTGAATATGTGTGTGTGTGTGTCTCGTGTGTTCATTTCCTAACATCTAGTATGTGTCTCCAAATGTGACATGCATGTATGATCATCTTTACGTGTGTGTGTGTGTGTGTGTGTGTGTGTGTGTATACACTATGTTTAAATGGAAGAGAAGAGGCACACGGAGCGACAGCCAGATTTTAATCCAATCATTGGTGTTTCTCGGAGGAGCGAGGCGTCTACATTATTAATCCGCTGTATTTGGGGCTGATGCACGTGAGTGGGCCTGGCTATCAAAGACAACAGACCATCTACAGTGAGGCGATGGCCTCACCTCCACCTACATCACCATCACCATACTCATCGCCACCTCAACTCCATACACGCCCAAATGTAATTTCTGAAGCAATTTAAAAAAAAGCGGAGGATGGAGCAATGGTGGGTATTAAAAAAACATTTCCTCGTTAGAAAATCTGTCTCTGCGAATCAATTACAAGACAAGATAAAATGCAAAACAATTGAGGCGTATTGGTCTACCACTCACAGTCAAAGAGTCAAGGAAGGATGAAAGAGGTGACACAAAGCACACTTTCAGTGCATTAACATCGACAAGGACAAAGAGGTTCTGGTCACACCAGGGTTTTAAACTTTATGCGACCTTAATTCTGTTAATAATAAGCAGTAGTTGTCTAGCTGTGCCCAAGCCTGAACAGCTAGGGGCAAGCTGTTAACATCAGTGATACTGGAGGAAGGAACTCATCAATTCATGGTGTGTCTTTGTTCCCACTCCACAGGTGAGAAGCAGGAGGAAGGCTGAGGGTGTGTGTGTGTGTGTGTGTGTGTGTGTGTGTGTGTGTGTGTGTGTGTGTGTGTGTGTGTGTGTGTCTAACTTTCATCAAGGTCTATACAGCTCCTCAGATGAACTCATTAGCCCCATCTGAAGGTTCATTAACTCACCTTTCCCATCTCTTTCTCTCTCACATCTGTACTTGTTTGAACTCTTTCCATTCTCCCCCCTTTTCATCTCCTTTGTCTTTCCCAGTACGTCTTTCTTTCTTCGACTTCTCTTTCAGCTTCTTCCTGCCGCTCTGCCATTGTTCTGTACTGTCGCTATCCCTCAAAAGGCAACCATAATCCTCTTAATGGTCAATTCATTATTGTATTTTTTTTATTTCAATATAATACCAATTTACCTAGTTGCCTGCTGAGATGTGGGGTATCTGCAACATTGCTATTGAAATGAAGAAATTGATTACATTTCAGTGTGCATAGATCTACAGTGTGTTTGGTTGTTCAAAGTTGAACCACAAAGTCACAATGCTAAATTAAATCAACAGTTAATAAGTCAAACATATGTACATAATACAAATTTAAATAAAAGGCAGAGTCAGTTTTAAGGTACATGAAAATTCAACTCACCTTCATATTCATTATGGCAGTTTGTTCACATGGTCGTCATGTGATCTGAGCTCACTGGACACAAGGCATGAAACTGACTAAAGGACTTGAAAGTAGGACGGAGACAGAAACCGAGAGACAAGATACGTTTTCCATCCAACCATCAGGTGAATTTTAACTTCTAACTGAACTAACTGTGCCAAGTCAGTCATTATTTATTCATCAGAAAGTGGCATTCTGCGCTTCTTCTAAATATTTCTTCATCGACAAAACAACTTCCCCTCTTCAAATGGCGGTAAAAAGAAATTCATAATAATGAGAACATTGTATTGAATATTTCCACTCTGCCTTTCTGTTTCTACACATCCTAATATTTCAAAAGAATAACGTGGATGGAAACCCATCAATGGAGAGGAAAAAGACATAAAACTGACACTCACAGCGATGACAGATTAACTTCCCTGAGCGTGCGCCACACAAACAGAAACAGTCTTTAAACAGACTCACTTTTTAACATCTCCTGCTCTGCACTGATTGGCTGATGTATAGCAACCAGTGTCTCCATAGTGACATGAAGCAGTAGCTTGGCTGTGAGCAGGGGATGAGCAGCAACCCTGAAATGCACTGACTCCCATGTGACAAAGCAAAAACAAAATGAAAAAGAAATGTAAATTCAGTTACATTCTGGTCATGCGCACAAGCACACATATGTGCACATACACATGAGGAGACAGACTCATATGCATGTATAGGCACACGTCTCGAAGCGCTCTCCTCCCCTCCAACATCACACCCTAATAGCTGTGATATTGAGCAGTTGTCGTTTAATCTTAGAGGAGAAATGCAAGCTGAGCCCAGAGATGAAAAGAGAGATGCCACATCTCTCACCGCAATATCTCTGCACTGGCAATAAGTTCAGATTTCATTATACATTATGCAAGAGACAATCTTCGGCTCTAAATGAAATGTGCATTACACCTAGATGGCCGTCTGACCCACAAGATTGTGAGAAGGGAAGTTTGAAATTACCTGGATAAAAAAAGCACATTATGAGTGCCTGGCTTATACGATTGGTACATTTCTTTTCTTGGTCCTGAAGCCCCCTACATGGTTGGGTTTTTCGACCAGCAATGGGGAACGCTGAGAAGCGGATTGGATTTCACTGTATCCATGGAAACAGTCTTGACAACAATGAATCAATCCTTGTTCTAAAAGGCTTCATCTGCATGATTGATACGGGGCGAGAGCACATGTGGCAAAAGAAAATGAGCATTTGAGTGCGATGTGCTGGTAAAATCTCATCTTCAGCTTGTAAATCAGCCACAACTGAAGGTGATGACGGGTTCCGCCAGTCGATGCTGCGTTCTCACGGCGCTTTTTGCCTTCTGTTGTCTCATTTCTGATTGTGAACAAGTGCGCTACGGCGCCGTCCCCACAGTAATAATTCTGTATTTATATCAAATCAACACAGCTGCCCTAATGGAAAACTTTTCAACTGGAAAAAAGAAAAAGAACTATCCTGCTGCTTTCATCACCAGATGATGCTTGTTATACTTTTGGTTAGACATCCCTTGATCTCTATATTTATTAGAATGTGTTGCAGCAGAAAAGAAGGGAAGGAAATATAACAGAAGAGCCCTTTGCAACCTTGACAGAAAAGGAAGGTGAAGACATAAATCAGATGCACCTGTGAGGTGGGGGAAAGGGGAAGAACAAACAAAAGCAGCAGCATGGAGGAGACAAGAAAGAGGAGTGAGTGAGAGCTGAAGGAGAGACATAAAAGTCTTCATTCAGTTACTTGATATCTCCGCTCAAAAGTAAACAGAGTGGCAGTTGTTTCAAGAACCGACTGGATTTCCTGGTTTTCGTAGGCAACAAGGTGCTGCTGGAATCGGGCTGATCCTGAATCTTGTTCTTATCTCTTTTCAACCTGCTCGGATGTAGCCGTGGACTTCCTTGTCTCTGTTGGACCTTCAGAAAGTTAAGTCTCCTTTTCCACAACCCAGGCTTCTCCCACTCTCCTGCCTCAGGTTAATGAGCATTACTCCTTCCTTAATCATAATCTAAATAATTAAATCTAATTTTACACTGCTCTTTGCCCTGCTTATTGCCTCCTTGGACCCTCTTTATTTGATCTTATCTTATCTCATTTTTGTAGCCTGTGTATTTCTTAAACTTGACAGGTGTAACATTTAGATTATTCTGCTGTCTGGCGCCCAACTCTTACTTAGAATATTTGAGTAACCTACAATACAGTTTGTACTTTAAAGTACCAATGAAGGTCAAAGTCTCTTTCGTCTTCTTTTTTAACATCAGGCCAAAGGGAGCAGAGAAGATGCAGAAAGGGCTGATTTGTTTCATCCAAGCAACGGAGAAACACAGTTTATCTGAACTTCACCTCATAAAAGTCCTCATCAGGTGTTCTGTCTTCAACATTTCTGTCACTGTTAATGTGACCACTCAACTCTTAATTACCACCTCACGGTGACACATGACAGCAGGCCTACATTGAAACAAGTGTACTGAAGTTTGAGTATATACAGTGTGGGATGTGTGTGTATAAATGTGTGTGTATAAAATCATATGCTGATGAGCGGCAGTCACATATATTCACCTCACACACCCTCCAGCCACTTCATCGTTCATACGCCACTGATGACTGAATTTTCCTGCCGATAGGTTTAAAATTTGAGATGGATCGCACGCAACAACATTAGACGACTTAACTAAAATGACACTAAAATGTGCACAAGCACAGTTTGTCTGGATTTTTCCGTGTCCCCGAATGTGTTCCCAGCCAGAGCAGAATAGGATGAAAAGCAGAACAGCCCACGGACAGCTTTTCCACCAAGCAATAGGAGGATCAGAAGTCAGAGTTTTGAGCCAGCTGAGCCAAAAATCCTTGATGTGCACACTGCGTAGCCCAATTTTGTAAAGTGGTATGTTGAACTTTTCAGGAATTCAATCATGCCCTACTAGAAATTCCCTGTTAACACAAATGAAGCGTAAAAGAAACCCCACCTCCGTCTCCCCTCTCTCGCTCCCTCTCCCCCTCTCTCGCCCCGCTCCATTCACCTGGATGTAATGCAATCATTAAGCCGGACTGTGACGCCCATCTCAAACCAGTGTTTTCTTTCCCAGAGCGATGGCTCCAATAAAGCCCTTATTAGTTTTGGCACCAGCACAGCCCCCACTATTGGACAAGCTGAGAAACGAGCTCCTTTCTCCACAGTAACAGTGGACTGACCGGGCTGAGAGGTGAGGAAAGTGACAGTAAAGGCCAACTAATGATGTTGAGCGGCAAGAGGCGAGGAAGCCAGGTCTCTTAGCAACAGTTTCATCCTCTCCACCTACACTGTGATACCGGCTGGAATAAACAGAGTTTGGTGTGTGAGTGTGTTTGTGTGAGCAGGCATGTGTGTCTGCCTAACTGTAGCAGGTGTCATTATAGCACCACAAAAAGCTTGGCATAATGTCTTGTGGCAACAAAAAAAAAATGGCTTCTGTTTTTTGTGTGTTAGAGTTTGCCTTGTGTGCGGACATATAATTAATTCAGCTGGGGAACAGTACAGAGAAGAGATTTCAGACTGTAACTTTAACAGTTGTTTGGCCCTTTAATGACTCTGTGTGCATGTGTGTGCCCTGCATGTATTGGGCCTGCATAAAGTGAGTGCATGTTTTGTGATCATATCGGACTAAATACACTCTTTAATTCACACACTCTGGTTCAACCAAAACAACAGTATGTGCTAAAGTTGAAATATATATGTACGTGTGATAATGTTATATTATTAATTATTACATCACCAGTTTGTTTTCAGCTGCTCAGCCCAATTTTAACTTGATCCCATAGCTTCTGTGAGTGTGTGTGTGTGTGTGTGTGTGTGCGTGTGTGTGTGTGTGTGTGTGTGTGTGTGTCCTTGGGATAATGGTGGGAGAGTTGCAGTTTGGATCATACATCATGGCCTTCATGTTTGAGGTTGTATGCACTGTGCACCAACACAATCAAATATGATTATACGTCTGTGCTGGTGCCTCTGCACTGTCTTGTTCTGTGACATTGACAGTGTGAGGAATGTGTTTCAGATACACATTTGAGTACATTGCACCCTCTTGAGTTGAGACATAAGAACTTCTGTTTCCTTTCTGTCCAGCAAAGAGGGGAAAAGTTGACTGACAGTCCACTGCTGCTTGATTTATGCAAAACAAATGAGAGACAGTTTGACTAATTCTTAATTCAGGTGTCATGACCTGAAAAAAAGAACCAACCTCAGAAACTAGTCTACTGCTGGTGTGAAAATCAAACATATTGTTTATAATCTTAGCGGGTAACGGTCCTCAACATACTAAAACTTACAGATGCTGTGGGTCCACGCTGCAGTGAGTAACACATATCAAGTAACTCAAATTGCTATTGAATAAAAATGAATTATAGCATTAATAATCATGAGTATAAATTATTGTTTCTTATCAGTAAAATAACTATTACCTAAAGTTAAGTAAATTGACTATGTATTAATGATGGTTACTCAGGTGCTTGTCTTCCCTCCAATTCTGATAACTAACATTACGGTCTCTGTCGCCCTCTGCCGTTTGAAAAGAGTACTGCATGTAATAGTGTTCCGCTCTGTTAATGAGTTTTCAGAAGTTTAAATAAAAGTTAAACTACAATATAAAAGTTTAATAACACATAATGTGATGTGTGTATTAACGTTGTTGCATTTTTTTTGTTCTTCTGAATTTAGAATATATTTAATGTATTATTACACAGTGTGAACGTGGATATGGTTGCTAGGTAACGTTAGCTGGTTTAAGGTTCCGTTCGAACGCCGTCTGCGTCTTTGAACAGCTTTTGGGATGCCAGGTTGTGTCAGGTTCATCCTCCTCCATCAGAACAATTGCATTGTCTTTTTTTGGCTCTTTAACTCATCAGAGGATTTCCTACAACGACCCTTCTTTAACTGAACGTTTGCTGTTTCCTTAATTGTAAGTGAGAAACTCATGACCCTTTATTAATGATTGAATGATTAATAATCTAAATAATGAATATTAATGACTCAACAGTCAGGGAAAGTGTTCCCAAAGTTTTTTTTATTACTTTATTTATTACTTTATTACTTATACATATCAAATTAATTAATTTAACATAAATAAAGCCATTAGTTAAAATTTATAAACCAGTTTTAAAGGTTGACTTATTTGAAGGTGGCATTAAATTATGTTTAGAGACATGAGAGGAAAAAGTTGCTTTAGTTTTGTTTGAAATCATCACATAGCTAGCTAAAGTTATGTGGAGAACTTTTACACAAACAGCAATCTCTAATTTTTGGCAAGATTCAGAACCATGGTCAGCTCCAGTTCAGAACCAAGGTCAGCTCTAAAACTAGGATAAATCCCAGGTTAGAACCAGAGATTGGGTTCAGTCTTTAGTCAGAACCAAGACATAATTAACCTTTATATAGACTTAGACTCCCATCCTATTATCCTATCCTACATTATATTCTATGTGATATGTTGTCTCTAATTTTATATAAACACGAACCAAATGGTTATATAATAAAGGGGTTCTGTTTAATTGATGACAATACAGGAAAGAAACAAACAAGCTATCACTCAGATATATAATTATGAAACATATACAGTGCTTCCATCAGCTTACCTAAACCAAAGGTTTTCTGAGATACAAATGCAATATATCATACAAATGGTTAAACATCGGTTCACTTATCTGACATAAAAGTTTTCATCCTTTTTTTTGTAAGGAAATTGAAAGATCCTTGAAGTCCTAAAGCTCCGAGTCTGTCCGTGGGGGGAGAGTTTAAGTTAAACGAGCGACAAAAACACTTTCGTCATTCACGAAAATAAGATTACAAAAATAAAAAAACATCCACTTTTAATATTACTTAATTATTATTATATTATTTAATATTCAGTTTTTAATTGTCACACTTTTACAGTGAAATCCTCGCGTTTCCGGTCCACTGCTCTCTCTCTCCCTCTCTCTCTCTCTCTCTCCCCCCTCTCTCTCTCTCTCTCGCTCTCTCTCTCTCTCCCCCTCTCTCTCTCCCTTTCTCTCTCTCTCCTTCTCTCTCTCCCTCTCTCCCCCCTCTCTCTCTCTCCCCCCTTTCTCTCCCTCTCTCTCTCCCTCTTCCCTCTCTCTCTCCCCCCCCCTCGCTCTCTCTCTCTCTTTCTCTCTTTCTCCTCCCTCTCTCTCTTTCTCTCTCTCTCCTCTCTCTCCCCTCTCTCTCTCTCTCTCTCTCTCTCCCTCTCTCTTCCTCTCTTCCCCCTCTCCCTCTCTCTCTCCCCCTCTCTCTCTCTCTCTCTTTCTCTCTCTCTCTCCCTCTCTCTCTCCCCTCTCTCTCTCTCTCTCTCCTCTCTCTCCCCCCTCTTCTCTCTCTCTCCCCCTCTCTCTTTCTCTCTCTCCTCTCTCTCCCCCCTCTCTCTCTCTCTCCCTCTCTCTGCTGCGCATCCCTGAGTGGAGCTGTTGGGTAAACTCGAAGGCGCAGCAGGAGACACGCTTGGTGCATGCGAGGAGCTGCTTTCACGTGCGCACGGTTAAATAAACGAGGAGTGTTTATGTCTGAGGAGTTTAGGGTGACAGCGACGACGGCAGGCTCGATCCGGGTCCGGGACTCAGAGACTAACGTGACAAGAAGCTGCGTAAAAGCCGCTTAAAGGTAGTTTGAAGCGACTTGTTTTGGAGTTTGCTGTGATTTCGGAACACTTTCCACACCGCAGACCGTCATCCGGAAACACATGTTATTGCTGTTGGATTAGTTTACTAGATTAGTTCCCAGCAGGGTCCATTTAGCCCCTAAACGCCTCCCTCGTACTTGGGACCTGGTGTGTGGAGACTCACGTAGGCATAGCGCGTTTCAGGGGGTCTCTGCTGATGCAGAAGTGAGGAAGGATCTCGTTCCATTGGACACATGATTTCAACTGAATAACCGACTTGCAGGATCGCACTCAAGCCTGAAGCCCCGGCAGCCTCCCACCTTCCCTCCGTGCAGCCATCCCCGTTGTGCGAGGACTATGTTGATGAAGGAGTACCGCATCTGCATGCCTCTCACGGTGGAGGAGGTAGGTGAAGTTTTCTTGGGTTTTTCCTGATGCTTTGCATCCCGCTCCTGTCTGCTGACTGTCTACTCTTCTTCTGCGCGTTTGTGTTTAAGTTGTCAGTGATGCGTTCATCGTGTTGCACCAAAGGACATAATACATTGAGCTCCTACAACCGAGGTGGGGTCAGGGAGCCACCGCCGGGGGGAGCTGCTGCTGTCTCCCTTTGAGCCTCAGCGGACTCCCATGTGTTCAAGGGAAGTCATGCAGTTTAAGAGAGGCCACCACCAGCAGCAGCAGAGGGGGGGTCTTATTATTGGTAGCAATGGAAAAATCGTGCATCTGTTTCCCTTTGAGTGTCTGGATTGTGATTTCATGCTCTGTGAGTGCTCATAAGTAATGTGTGTGGATGCAAATTGCTTTTTAATACCGTTTTCACAGCCAATACTCGGTCTCCCCTCCTCCAAACAACGTTGTGTTTTTATGGGCTACACGGTCGCATATTAAGATTACTTTTGTGTTGTTGCCTTTGTACTCCTTATTTTTGTTTTGCATGCAATTTGTTTTATTTTAATGCAGGAATTGATGCATGCAATTGTAGGCCAAATGACTCAATAATGCAGTTTTAATGCACATTTCTGATCGTATTTTATCTGTAGAGACACTTTCACACACTTCTGTTTGGAGACGGGTCGGGCTGGAGAAAGGATGAAGGGAGAGAAGCATCTTCTGGCTGAAGTTGCCCTCAGTTCACAGTCACACAGCAGCAGCGTCACAATCAAGGGATGCTGCTGTGTTTTGACATTTTAGGATGCAAATAAGACAATATGTTTCACATTTTCAGGGGTCAGCTGAGTTGTGACTGTATTTCTTGAGATTTTTTGCGTTGTCCCACCCCTGTCTCTCTCCTTTCTCTGCTTCAGCGTTACCTTTTAATGATTCACGCCTTACACACACTAACATAAACAACAGATGTTCCAGCTGAAGTGTTTTATTGAGATTAACTGTGACAAAAAGGTTTCACGCATCATTTAACTGCAGTTTACGATGTGACACGGGTTTCCACCTCAGGGGAGTCGGTGCACTTCTGAATAAGTGTGGTTGAAAGAGTCACTACCGCACCACCATTAAATTGTGCCTCAGTCAGCTGTTCTGTTTGTGAACATAAAATCATTCACTGCAGCCAAGCTCAAATCTGTACCTTTTTTATTCAGAGAGTCTTGAACAGCCTCTCCTGAAGGCTATTGATCCTGCCCTGATACTGATCTCGCTCTGCGTCCCACTTCGTTTCAGTGTTTATAATTACCAGGAGGCCGCTTCATCACAGCGCGTCCTCGGGCTGATTGGCTCTTCTTCTTTGCTTTTCGCTCCAACGGTGATGGAAGACCCTGTTGTCCTCTGTGGCCAGCTAAAGGCTATCACATCTGTCGCTGTTATGATAATTACGGGGTCCGACCTAATCTATTAATCCGTCAGTGACTTGACAAATGAGCATTTGTAATCTATAAATTTTTGCAGCATGTAAGTACTCGCCCACACATACAAAGACACATAAATCATGTGTGTGTGTGTGTGTGTGTGTGTGTGTGTGTGTGTGTGTGTGTGTGTGTGTGTGTGTGTGTGTGTGTGTGTGTGTGTGTGTGTGAGAAAGAGAAAGAGAAATGATCTCAGAAGAGTTTAAAAACTGGTGATGGAAAAAAATTTCTAATGTAAACAAAGTCAAAGTAAGAAAAAAAACCGCGTTCTGTTCTTTCTTAATTCAACACAGCAGCAACCAATGACATTTAGAAGTAGTCAATCTATCTTTCAGTGACACTGTCATCTTGACATGCAAATTACTGCTGTGGGCTTCTATGAAAATTGGATGCCTGATAAAAACACATCTTCATGTCACAGAGTCAGTGTGCAGGATCCATGATGAGTAATGATTCACGTAGTGCATTGGTGTCCTGGTTACATTGTATGCACTGCTGAGTCAACACATCATAAGAGTCACGAATCAGAATCTCCTTGAATGGCATCGCAGCACGAGGGGAAACAGGCGGCTCTTCAGTGCCCAGTTGCATAAACTACCTTAAGTTTCAAACTTAAGTTTGTCCTTCATGCTACAATATGTCCCCACGCTCAGGTTGTCTCCTTGCCGTTTGGTTTTCGACGAAGGCTTTCATGGTAGTTACTGTCATATGTCAGCAAAGGTCTATGTGCACTTCAGTTGCATTGGGTACGCTTCACTCTCATCATCATTTTTTAATGTTCGCAATATTGCCACCGTAAGCAAGCTTCTCCAAAGTTGATAACAAAGAGAATACGAAAAGAAAAAGAAAGCCAAAGTGGACAGAAGATGAGAGCGTTGTCCTCCTTGAAGAATATGGAAAGTACATAATCCAAAGTAAAGTAAACCCAGTCGTAACTGAAAAAAAAACAATCCGAGAAATCTTTCTGTGAAACGAACCGTAGATGACGTAATGAAGACATATGAAAATATTACTGTGACATCAAGAAAGGCGATAGCCAAACATGAAAGGGAGGCGACCAAAACTGGTGAGTTTCAACGAAACCATATAGCTAACGTCACTACATGAGACAGAGGGACGTTAACGTCTGGCTGTAGCTTCCAACAAAGTTTGCAAGTCCAAACACTAATGTTACGTTGACAGTCACTATAACAGCTGTCCAGTTGGTTTTCCTTGTCTGGAAAAAAATCACCATAAATTCAGCCATTGTGTTCACTTGTAGGAGACTGATATGGGTCTCTTCGGAGTTTCTGTGGGAAGTGGTTACCAAGGATGTTTGAGCAAAGCATCGAGGATTACTTGAGTAACTAAGGCGAAACACTGAGAGATCAAACGGTTTCCCTAAAAACATCCGAAGAAAGCGTTACAGTGGTTTTATGCAATGCAACGCATCTTTTCTAAGGCATCCTTAAATGAGGTTTCATGAAACCGGGCACAAATAGATATGAGTCTGTTAGTGGAAAAATATGTAACTAAAAATATTTTCTTCTTCAACGCAAACAATATGTAAATGTTAGTTTGGAACTGACAACTTCAGAATAAATGTAAAAAAAAAGGATGAAACATGTTTTAATCCCGGAAAAAACGTTATTAGACACGGACTATAGTCAACAATGACTGAACAGATGTGCAAGGCTTTCTCTCTGAAGGATCTCTGCATTCCTGTGTGAAGTTTTCGAGCGTGTGCTGATAACACTAAGCCATGGAACGTGCTTACTGTACCTCTTGTTTTGATTAAGGTGACATGAGCCAGTCAGTGTAAGGTCTCCGGGGGCTTCCATATGTTTGTTTGTGTCCCTGCATACTGAGACGCCAGGCTCAGACCCAAGATCGTTACGTCCCCAGGGTGGAGACTGTGTGCTCGGACTTGTAGCTCAGCCAGGCAGTGACCTGGCTCTCTCGCACCAGATGGAGAGAAGCATGCTCACTGAGATGATCTGCCAGTCGTCGAAGAGTCTGTGTAATTCAGCATGATTTGGTTTTGGCCTCTGGAATTGTTATTGAGCGTCTGTACTTTATTTATTTATTTTTCTGCATGACTGGGGCTTTAAATAGCTTTATGGTGCTTATTCTACTGCCAGGAGTAAAAAACGTTTTAATGTCATCATGTAAATATTGAAGACTTTGATTACTATACCGTATGCTTGCCCCTCTCCCCCCTAAAAAAAAATTATACAATATATGAAGAAATCAGAATGCATGAAATGGTTGCAGAATAAGCTATTTCTTTTTGTGCACACTGCATTGTAGTAAAAAAAAAATAACAATTTAAAAATAGATAAGTTAGATTTGCCAACAGCTTTAACTTTGCTTCCATTTCAAAACAAAATATTTTAAAATAGTAAACACTATAATTTGAATTAATGTTAATAGGAATCAGCACGCTATTCAATGGTATGGCGATAGATGACAAATTCATATTGTTTAGGAAATTAAAACCGGTATACATGATAGATCGACATACAGGCCAACACTGATCTTCAGTACCGCGTAAAACAGATCCCACATCCAGCTATGAAAGAGTCCTTCTCACATTCATTTTTTCAGACAACACCGAGCAGAGCTGTCACTGCCTCATAAATCACCATGCCGTTTATTCTGCATTTAATTATCCATTGACTGGTGAGAGAACTGAGAGTGTCTATTCTGCACCTGAGCAGCAGTTGAATTACTCTCAACACTTGCTTGATCACATCCTGAGAAATGAGCTTTGGAGAATACTCTGATAAAAGACAGGGGAAGTGTCTGCTTGCCATCTTTGTTTAATAAAGGCAGTAAATTAGCCCCCCAAGTCATTAAAATGGAGCTTGATTACCCTTTAAATCATGGCTAGTGTTTAACCTACTTATCAGACTGGCCTTGGATCTTCATTGAAAATCAAATCAACAGAGCCATCAGTCCAGACCCGTCATAGTTCATTCAATACTTTCACTCAACTGTTGTCTGCTCCAACATCTACTCAACTGAGGTGCTGGTGTGGAGTACATGTTTAACTTTTGGAATTGGCACGGGTGGATTTCAACATGAAATCAAAGAACAATAATGCATGATGGGGCGACTGTGGCTCAGCGGTATAGCAGGGTCGTCCTTCAATCGGGGGGGATCGGTGGTTCGGCTCCATTAGTCGATGTGTCCTTCGGCGAGGCGCTGTGAATGGGTGAATAATTACATGTTAAAGCTCTGTGAGTGGTCAGAAGACTAGAAAAGCGCAGTACAGTCCATTTACCGTGACAAGAGTACAGTGCTGAATCCTGCTGTAGTTTTCCAATGTGAATTTTTATTCGTTGCTTTCCCTGTTGGACTTAGTTCAATGGTCTGTACTCAAAGCCTGCAGTTTACGTACATCTTCGACAATCAATTCTATATTGCTTTTGTAATGTTCAACCTCAGGTCGTAACTGATAGTGATCAGTCAGTTATGTTATCTATCCCCATACCATTTCTTAAATTGCTTCCATTTGCCTGACTTCTATCCAGCTGCCAGCCTGCCAGCTCATAAGACGGCGCTGAATGGGGACCCGCTGTGGGGATAATTGAAACCCTGGTGGTATTTTCGAGGTTGCGCTCACAAGCTTTGTCTGAGATTATGGCTTTGCTATTAAAGCTAATTCTCTGCTCTTCTCCAGCTGAGAACTTCTCTTTCTGAGTCCGACTGTTGCTGTTTTCTGTGTCGTACATCATTTTGGGATCCAGCAACATTGGCTTTAAATTTGTCAGTGCATTACATTGTGGTCGGCTAATCTTTTGGCAAACTGTGGGCAATTGCAGACAATTAATGCAATATGTTTCATATCCAGGCTCCTACATAATCATTTTAATGTGCTTCATCATTCTGCATGTGTTTGTTATGAGTTGGGGGACTGGGAGGGATTCAGATTTTGGTGCACTGGATTAGTGAAGCAGTGGCAAATCATATCATATCCAGCAGAGAGAGAGTCAAGCATTCACTTACATGCCTTTATATCTGGTATATTTGGTCTGTCTGACTCTTAATGAAAGGCTGTGTCTCTCTCTGTCTTTCTCTTCACATTATAACCCACACATTATTTACTCTCCAGATTCCAAGGTTTTAATATACAACTAAAGTGTTTGCTGAAGAGTAAACACTACAGCTTTAAAAAGCAATAACTTGGCAAACTATATTTGTCCTTTAAATGGATTGTGTAAGAGTGTAATGCAGTCTCGGGAAAAACTGCCACCGACAAGTATGGGACCTTTTTGTCTATTAGTTGGATGGGTTTCAAAAATGCTCCCAAAGATATCAGATAAATTCCCTACAGATGGTGATGTGGTGATCCAGTGGTCTAAAAAGCAGAGCATATAGTTCTCATGCTTGTGGTTAGAGTTTGGTTGGGGAACTATTGCGTTTTCACTTTCCTGTCATGTTTTTTCTATTTTCTCTGTTTTCTCAAAATCTGTAATGCCTACTTCCCCTTCAACTGCGGTCCATGTCACCGCCTTCTCTGCTGTTGGCCTGGGGAGAGCGTGTAGACAGACATGCACAACCTCCGTGATGCAAAGTTTTGCCAGCTGCTTCTTTTTCCTTGCCTGCAAGGGGCCACACCGGACGGAGTAATGCACAGAAGGCTTCCCAGACCCGGCCTCCATGTGGGTTCCCTGAATCAAGAGACACTTCTAGTAATCTTGTTTAAATATATGCAACGTTTTTAGTTTTTTTCAAACAGAGCTCGGTGGAGTAATACACATACAGTAGACGGACAAATACCCACAGAGAAAGAAGTGCAAATCGAGCCACCGACCAACAAGGGTGCTGAAAGCCTCACGTGTAGATAAGCCATGCAGAGTACAATTTTTGAGGCAATTTACTGAGAAGGCGTGGCGGTTACATACTGAAACAGACAAACTGGGAGAAATGGCCCGTCTGCAATGGCTACGTAGCAACATTAATGATCTGGTAAACATGTAGGGTCAACAGTTTTCTATTTATAGTAGAGAGCTATGGACTAAATTAAGAGCAGTCAATGTACAAGAACAGTTGGTCAGGTGACTGGAGGTTGTGAGAACCAGGGTGGCTAGTGGACAGGTGAGGGGGGAGAGGAGTCCATGCCTGTGCCACCATTACACAAAGAAACATTTAAACATAAGATTTGGCAAAGTTTGGAATGATGCAGCCTTTGATATTGGCTGGATCACAGTAGCCACAGTGCATTCATTAATTTTAAAGCACACAATTCATAAAGGACAGACAAAAAGACAGAGGTGAGCTGGGAAGAATAACAGCCAAACATGGGGATTAATTGGGCAATATGCCAGAGCCAAAAAGAAAACAAAGTTTCAACTGACTCACAAAAGAAATACAGAACACATCAAATCACTGAAAGGGTTAAGAAACTATTGAACACAACTCTCACACACACACACACACACACACACACACACACACACACACACACACACACACTCACGTGTAGCGAGACAAAGAGAGCGTACAGTACAAACCCAGAGAGGGTGGCACTTGCAATTTAACAAATTATCCAGTGCACTGCATCATTCTTTTCTTATTCTTTTTAATATCTATGTAGCTGCTCGATGATTTAGAGCGGGAGATCCAGACAGAGAAAAAGAGGGATGATGACACTCACTGAGGAGAATTATGGACAAGGTGAAACTATATTGAGAAATAGACTTCCACAAGCACTTCCACAAGAATATTAGGTTTCTACAGCTATTTGGTCAGGGACTTAACAATAAACAATAAAGGCCCAGTAGGGTCACACATTAGATACTTCAGGTGAAAAAAAAAACACTGATGAAGTTGCAGTAATTTAGCAGTAAGCCTCACTACCGAACCTAAACAGTCAAGTCCTTGGACGGAAAGGGTGAAGCACGTAAAATAATCAGTGGGACAGATTATAAAGCTCCGGGTAGCCCTGCTCTAAAATTATTAACTTCACCAAATATTTACCATAGACAGATATTAACGGAAGAAAGAAAAGATATCTGTCGGTTGTTCCTCGTATCATGAGATGTGGTGAGCAAGGCAATATTCCAAAATGTATTTATCTAAAAATAGGTGCTTGGGAGAGCGTTGTCAGCTGGACGGCGTTGCTCTCCGTTCCGCTCGTCTACATTGACAACAATGGATTTGAGGCCCAAAAAACGCCCCATGAGTGCACTGCAGAAACAGTGGGGGTGCAATGGATCATAAAACTCACATGCGGATCTTATCAGGGTTTTGAGTCACAGACCGGAGAAGCACAAAAGAAAAAAAAGAGCAAATATAATTTTAAGAGATGCCCCGATTCCGTTTTTTCCCCCCACTGATACCAATTGCTGATTGTTGATGATCCTTATCGGCTGATACAGACTTTTCGCCCAATACACATTTTTACTGATCGGGGCCTGACCTTCATAATGGAACTGAATGGAACCGCCGTACGATAGCGGTGAGCACCGGTGCCGCCAACGTTACTAGCTCTATTTCTGCTGATTCAACATAGATTGCTCACAATGTAACATTATCAGGGATCAGCGACTAGAACGCGTTAATGACGATCTCCTGATTGCATATTTTTTACTGATTATCGGCCAATAACAATTTCACGCTATGATGGTTAAACTGAAATTAATCCATGGCACACGTGTGTGCTGGCTGAACCGTGAAGGGGGGGGCGGGGGGGGGAGTTTGTCACACCATTGCTTGTCATCTGTTGTGTCCTGTTGCTGCTGCCTCTGGCTATGTGTTTGAAACTCCACATATTGCAGCACTGAGCTTCAAACAGAGGTCCTGTGGGGTTAGAGGAAGCAGTGACACATTTTTAATGGTCCCTTCCAGGCACATACACACCGCAGGCACACAAGCGTGCCCGCACACACACACGCGCACACACACACACACACACACACACACACACACACACATTGACACTTTCTGAGAACCTGGGTACACTACTTTAATTCCAGGAAAAATTAGCCCCAAATATAATATTTATTGCAGTATCTAATGAAATGTGCACAGCCAATGTGAGGAAATATCTGATCTGCTCATTTTGCTTTTAGCTGGATAAGGTTAGGACATTTAGGTCAGGAAAATCATTAACATGTCCCTTATAAATAAAGACGTCAAGTCCCTTACTACACATTACTGCAAACGTACAATAACAATTGATTAACAGCGACCTGTCAATCACAGTAAGCCAACCCTAAAGCATACTCTGCTTTATGGTCTATTTTACTCTAAATGGGACCATAATTTACTAAATAAACATCATGCTATTGAAGAAGACTTTAAACTAGCGATTGAGACCACAAACTCATGTTTATAATATTTACTGAGGGAATAAATCAAGAGAGACGTAGGATAATTTTGTCATAGACTTCCACACAATCTGACTTCTTTTTGCAACCGGGGGAGTCGCCCCCTGCTGGTCAGTAGAGAGAAATGCACATTTGAAGACACTTCCGCATTGGCTTCACTCAGCAGAACCAGAGGTTGCTGCCTGGTTACACTCCCGTTTCCATCTTCAGTCTGACATTGTCTCCACTCTAATTGATTTCTATGGAAACACTTAAAACACTAGCAGTGTTTTAAGAGCGGAGCAAGTTAGAAGAGAAAGTAAAAAAAAAACAGAAGTAGCCTATGAAGTTGGGCGACATTGAGAAGACATGCCGTATATGTAAAACCGTGGCATCGGGGATTAAGTGACCCAAAATCTAAATCTGCAAACTTCTCAACAATATTAAGACACGCTTTAATCTCCTGAGTGACATTTATAGTTCACATACAGCAGCTTTGCTAATCTTTCCATCTGACCTTTTAGGGGCCATTCACATGTTTACTGCGCCCTCAAATTGATTGTTGTCGACGTAGACGTGCAGACGGCACGCTCGGATGCGAGAGCGAGAGCGTCCACATCAGTACCCAGTTAGGACTATTTATAGCACATATAGTAGTAAATCTACTCTGAGGGATTTGCGGTGCTGGAAGTCCATTTACCTTTGATTTGACTTTGTTTAGTTTAGTTCGTTAGGCTTACTGCTAAATTACGGCAACTTCATTATCGTCATTGTCCACGCAGCGTGCAGGCTGTGGTTGAACGAACGCAACCTCCGAGCACCTTGGAGAAAAGGATGAAAGTTGCACGGCTGCCGTTTTCCACACGTTCTTAAACTCAACATGTGAACACGACAGGATACATTTGCTACTCTTCAAATAAATAATTGCACATTTGAAGACAGATATTATTTTCTCTCCCTAACTGAGTTAGATATTAGACTGAGAATTGATACCACTCTCATGTCTGCAATTTAAACATGTAGCTGGATTCAGAAGCTCGTTATCTTAGCTTAACACAAAGACTGAAGGGGGGGGGGTGAAATAGTATCTGCTGGTTGCCTAGCAACCTCCCGATGAGAACAAGACTCGAGGAAGTTAATATGCCTTGTCAACATAACCTCTCGCAACGCGCCGCTTTTAATGAAAAATGTATTTCGTGATTAATTGTTTTAATAGGATTGAATATAATTTTTATTAGGGCTGCACCCACCAATTATTCTTTCATTGATTAATCGACTGAAGATAATCTTTTAGATTTGTCAATTTATCAACAAATGTATTGTTCATTTTAAAGATTATTTTATAAATTCCTGATTTGTATAACAATTAATTTACCAAAGAGAAATGTAAAAATGTGTGTGATTAATTTTTCAATATCTTATTCAATCACCTGAAAATAACAAATGTAACAAGACGTCAGATGTCTGATCAGAAAAATACTGGACCTCAAATTCAAAAGGATTTCTATGACAAATAAATGAATGTAATCGCTGTATGACATAGCAACCCTCTCCTTGAACTGGAACATCAATATTTTACTTGAGTGCTTGCCTTAAATCTTGTTTCAACAGGGATTGATTTCCTTATTGAAACAATATGCAGTTAAGATAATCAGAAGAAAATGTATTTCTACATCAGTGTGGGGCAGGAGAAATTTACAGATTGTAAAAACAGCCTATAAGGTTTGTTTTTAAGGCTTTTTCTCACTCATGCATGGTCATTAAAGTAAAGATAAAAGATAAAGCGGCTGAATAACAACCTTGGATGAGGCCTGGTCTAACGGTACGTTACCATAACAGCAGGAGTGCAGACATTTTTTACATCGAGGCGATGAAGAAGCTTTCATTGTTAAGTGAAAACTACGAACAGAAACATGTTTTGGTGGGGACAAAAAGGAAACAGTCGATGCTGTCTTGCTGCTGCTGCTGTCTTGAAAAAGCACTCTGGGATGTTATATACTCTATATATACACGTGTATATATATATATATATATATATATATATATATACACGTGTATATATATATATAAATATATATATATACCTTTGAATATATACCTTCTAATATATATTTATTTAGAATGCACTTGTATTTGATTGGTACTCGGTATCAGCCGATTAACAAGTTCAGGTTTGGTGACACTGGTGTGAAAAATGCTTATATATGATTTTTTTTTGTGTGCAGGCTGCACTTCCACCAGTTTAATGGGAAGCTATCATCATTAACCTCATCATAACAGGAAGCTCTTAATCGCCTGTCTCTCCATTTCCCCCTGTACCCCACCTCCTTTCCTCCTTTCCTCATACACCTTACTTACTGTCAACATTCTGTCTAAACAAGGAGAAACAATGGCTACTGAGAATAGAAGCTGTGCTGACACACTGTGAATGTGTCAGTAGAGTTATGGGGCAGGTGGTAGGAGAGATGCTGTGTGAGAAGGGGACCAGCTGGGCATGCCACACTATAATGTGATCACAATGTATCAGGACGCATTGCGCACGCTGATTGGTGATGCATTGTTTATGTGATCAGACTCATTATATGATAATGGGGAGTGACGTGCATCAGTCATTTGCTTTTTTTTTTTTTTTTAAATGACACTGATTTCCCCAAAGCAGCTGCCACAGAACATCCAACTCAACAAGTAAGTCTCATATTCAGCCTTAAATCTGCCAACTTTTTAAAACAGAAATCATGCTTCCGCTGAGATGGACGTAAACATGCTTGACAACCTAAGAAGCACCTCATTGATAACCGTTAATTGGAAAGGCTCACAGAGGGTCAGACGATTGTGAGTGCGTTTGAGTATGGCGCTACATCAAGTGCCCTTCTAACAAAGCATAGGAAAATAAATAACACTTCAAGGCACTTAATCACCATCCATCTTGTCATTGTCCCGTCTTTTTTATGTTGATGAATCCATATTCCATCGCGTTTGCTTCACAGACGTCACGCTGTCACCGGGGTGAAATTAATTTCCTGAGTTCTTTGTTTTCTCTGAATTATAGTTTGCTAAACACGAGACTGCTCCCGAGCTGACACGTACGTTATAACCCCGATCCGTACAAGTAACGCGTACATGAATGTGTCCGAATGACACCTGACTCTATGAGAGGGTTGGCTTTCAAAGGAGAAGTTCACTGCAACTCCACTGGCATTAAACCCAATCATCTCCCAACCAAGACACAATTAAAGTAAAGTGAAATGTAAAGCTGTACCCGCATGTGCCAGTAACCTTTACTACAGTAACCTCCTTACCCTTCTACCGTATGTGGGGCTATGCACGTATGCATGTATGCAGAGATACACAGTGTACATACTATAGCAGGTACACTGTGTCCCTGGTTGCTATAGGAACATTAGCAGCTCACAACTGATTAGAAATCCCTTTGATGATGAAGTGGTCTTTTGTGTGCTGTAAGTGAGCACATGCGTGTATAGGTGTGTGTGTGTGTGTGTGTGTGTTTGAACCCAATTGACTCTCACAGACAACTGGTTCCCTGAGACAGAGGAAGAGAGTTTGCTAAAGGGCACACAATTAATAATTAATTGTCACCTCATATGACGTTATTTTAGTTTAAATTTCACACACCTTTAATGATTTATTATGTGTTTTGAAAAACCTAATAATCAAATAAGTGAAGAATCAAAAAGAGAACGACTGTAACTCATAGATATGCACATAGACTGTATGTGTAACAGGCCAAACGCCTAGATTGTAATTATCTGTAAACTCATATCTCATATTCATGGCCTACTGCATTGCCTTTGTACAAGCCCTGTAAAGAAAGAAGTAAAGTATTGCATACATTATAAGGACACAAAGGTTGAATATCCTGGAAACAATTTGATTTGGCTGGCAAAATATATACTCACATGAAGATTTTTAAGAACACTTGTTTGTTTCTAAAGCACTTAAAAGTGAATTGGCCTTCTTTGTAAAATCCCTCGACGTGTAAATAGTGCTTTTATCAGTTAACTATTTGTGACAGTCACATGATCTCCTGATACTTGCCTGTTTTTTTACTTGTAGTTGTCAGATAAAAACATTGTATAATCTACCTGCTGCCTCAACTTTCATCTGCATTTGGGTCCAAACCTGATACCTGAGATTATGACAACTTGTGCCTGAACAAGCAAAAAATGTACGATTCTACTTAACAAAAATATAGACAATTACAATTGAAATATGAACAAACCATTTACTACAGTTGAACTCAGTTGACCTGCTGTAACTTAGCCTGAACTCAAACCTTCCTCCTGGTCTTCATGGACGTAAACTGGGTGCTCGCCTCTACCTCATCAAGGGAGATTGCTGCAGAGGTAATTTCATTAGTTTATGCTTTTTTTTTGCCTCGGGCAGATGACTTCTCATTGCCGTTTTAATTTAGTTCTGATACCGAACCTGCGCTCTGCTGCAACAATTACCGGCGCCACTTCCTCCGATGTTTTTATTTCCGCTCAGCAGGTCGTGTTCCTCCATTTTGTTCTGGAGCTAATTTCGGTGTCTTTGAAAAGGGTCGTTTTTATAGAATGTGTATACATTATTAAGAAATTAGACTGGTACAAAAACACTTCCTTTCCCTTGAGTGACTCAAAATCGGTGTCAAATATACACACAATCACACAAGGACAACATTTCCATCAAGATGACTTGGGCTTGTTTTTTCTTCCAAGCGTAATCAAGATTTCCTTCGACTTATTTCATGAGGGCAAGCACGCGAACAAAGCGTAAGAGTGGTTTGAGGTATTTTAACAAGCTTTTACATGGCAAATCATTTTTTTTTTAACCACCCACTCAGACTCATGTGATTATGTCATTCTCCAACACTTTCCGTGAAGATATTTTTTGTCTTTTGTGTTTGTTCCCGCCTGCTTTCTCTGACTCAACGTTCCTGGGCCGCTAGTTAGTGCCATGGGTGCAGGTGGCCAGCAGCATGGATCCTTTTCTCTCACCCTCTGGCGTCTGTTGCTTTAGTTAGCAGACCCAAATTATCCGGAGTTATTCTCTATTCTACAAACTGCTATGTAATTGCGGTGATGCGACTTGCAATGGCTGGAGGCATTATCTCTTCACGTTGTCCGTACGTACGGCCGAACCAATCTCGTTATATCTCAGGAACGCCTGGAAGGATTTATTTTGATATATTTGGCACAAAAGTCCACCTGGACTCAAGGATGATCTGATTCGATTTTGGTGGTCAATGTCACTGTGACCTCACGTCCGTCCCATTTTGGTGAACACGATATCTCAGGAACACCTTGCGCAATCTTTTTTCAAATTTGGCACAAACGTTCACCTGGACTCAAGGTTGAACGGTTCAGAATTTGGCAGTGAACGGTCACTGTGACCTCACTAAACAGGTTTTTTTTGCCACAATTTCACACAAATGTCTTACAGGATGAAATGGTGATGACATTTTGGACGAACAAGAATGTAAACTGTAACGTGACTGAATGGTGGAGGCATATAAGTGCAAGTCGGTAATTCTAGTTTTTGTTCTTTCGGCTCATTGCAAAATTATATTTGCCTCAATGTTCATGTATCACTATAAACAAACATAAGACAAGGTGACCTTGTGTCCAAAATCAGTCTGTGCTTATAAAGTTGAGTTATGTGTGTTCTGCAAATGCATTCACGTGTAATTGCTTTGTTTTCACACGTGTTAAAGTACATACACAGTTTATGTTAGCTATTGTAGACACAGAGGTCATGGCTATGCCCTCATAGTAAAATATCACCAGCTGACTGCCTTTAAATAGTGTGTGTGTGTGTGTGTGTGTGTGTGTGTGTGTGTGTGTGTGTGTGTGTGTGTGTGTGTGTGTGTGTGTGTGTGTGTGTGTGTGAGGGTCCTGCAAAACCTTTATGGAGCTGTTGTGACATCAGCCTAACTACTGTATGTTTGCATCAATGTCTCCCATGTTTCTCTCATTCACTTTACAGTTTCTGCATTTAAACCGACTTCTTAAACGTCATGGATGTGACGTTGTCACATAGATTTATTACCTGAGTAAACTTGTAAACAAATGTTCAAGGAGTTTATGGTCTCAATCGCAAGTCTTCTTCAATACAGTATGATGTTAATTTTTTTAATAAAGGTCCAATTCATATGGCCCACAGCCACACTTTTAATGAAGAAGGCTACACGACTGGACCTTAAATAATCAGAATTAAACTGAATGATTATTGAATAGTTAATTCTGTATGCTGCACCTCAATTTGGATCATATGTGTTCTATATCGATGAAGTTGAGTGGGAAATTACAGCTCTGCCGTCTTACTTAGTTGCAAGTTATAAAACAGAAAAAATTAAAAACATAATAGTTGTCCTTCCTGTCAATTCAAACTGTATCCCTGTCTGGTTGAATACAAATGTGAGTACTTAATGTACTAATTGCACTCCTATACACAAGCTAATTAGCTTTGCCATAGGGAATTTGAATAAAGTGTACACATACAAAAAAAAGTGTTCTTCCTGTTTCTAAGCAGAGTGACCTGCAATAGTAAAGTGAGTATGTTTGGTCATGTTATTTCATTGTGTTTATTCAAAAAGGAGTATCCACTGCTTTTGCTGCCTTGAACCAAGCCTCCCAAACAACACTGTTTCACTGAGATAATGAAAATAACACTGCTTCGGAATAAGCAGCGTTATTTTCATCATCTCAGTCAAAAAGCAGATGATTTTTCCACACCTCACTTTCTATCATGCTCCATCAGCTCATTCCTCACCCTCTCCTCCCCAAGAACAGAAAAACCTTACTTTGCAAATATATTCGCTCGACAACCAGCTTCTGTTTTCCCACAGCACTGCCCTAATCCATAAAGATTGCCTGCCCTTAAAGACCCTTTTACTGCCAATGTCATCAATAATGTACGTGCACATGTTGTGCCCCAGCCGTCAAGACGAGTTAGCAAACGTGACACTTTTAATTTAAACTGTTAGCAGCCTCGTAATGTCTGGTAGTTGCATGTTTGGTTGTCAAAATCGATACTCCAACAGAGGACTCAAGTTCTACAGGATTTTGATTGGATCGCGACCGTCAGAGCAATAGGTGTTTCAGTTTAACGAGTGAAGGCGTTAACTCGTGATTTTCAGCTGAATGTGTCCGTGGTTGCTCGTAGCAACTAATGTAAATGGTCGGCGCAGCTAATAAACACAGATTAGATTATAATTAAAATGTATTAAAGGCTTTTATCAGGACATCTACATGGTCCGTTTGTGTGTTCAACAGCTGGCGTCACTACGAGCAACCACGGACACATCCTACTGAGAGTGTGTCACAACTCTTTAAAAAGGTCTACTGCACCTGTCACTGCTGGTGTGATGTCATGCCAACTTTTTAGTTTTTTTTAACAAGCTTCTCTTTTTGCAGTTGCTTACCCTGTTCCATCAACAGGGAAGCTGCATAGCTTCCCCCGAGGTACAGTAGGCTCCACCAAGGCAGATAAAATAGGAGGTCTTAGAAAGCAGATGGAAAGGCTGATATTGTATGCAAGAACAAACCAAGATAACCCTTGTGGTCAGTCCTTTTCTCTCTCATTCTTTCTCCCTTGCTCTACTTTTCGTGCTCACTTTTTTCTCTTTCTGCCTTAACGGGGCTGTAAGAAATACACTGTGCTCTCTCTATGCATAATAAATGAGATGGTTTTCCCCAAGCAACTTGAAATTCAAGTTGTACCAAAACAGAGTGGAACAGAGAGGACAAAGGCTTATGTAACCTGAAGGGAGAGTTGTTTATCAACCAACTGAGCAATGGGAATAAAATCACCTGCTTCTTGCTCAAGGCTCAAGAGGTATTGACAAAAAAATAATGCAGGTGGAGTAACTGAAGTGGCAGTCAGCTGCACATCATATAGCTCCAGAATGAGTTGAAACAGAGTTTGGGTGCGTGCCCACATATGCATGTTATGTTCGTGACACAAATTACATTAATTAAAAATCTGCGTTGCTACTAATGTATGTCACACCTCAGCATCCACTGTGGGCTCAGCTTGTTCTTTGTTCTCCACAGGGGGTTTGATTGATCTCTCCCTGCTCCTGCTTTTTATCGACTGAGAATTAAGCTTTGCAGGGACTGAGATTAAAAAAATCTCCTGAACATCACAACAGGTCAAAAATGTGTTTGTGAGTGTACCAGGAGTATAGGAGTGTCCCAACTAAGACTTTACGTTGTCAAATCTGATTGTTTAAGTCTTGCTCGTCGACTGATCATTAAACATGATCATTGAACATTAAACTGATCATTAAACATGATCACTGAATCATGTTTGGTTTCTTTTTTTCTCATTGATCCCACTGTTTTAGCTAAAATAAAATAGCAAAAACTGGAAAAAAAGATTGGCCTAGGTACTTGTGACTATCTTTAAGCTGTGTTTCTGAACAATGGACAACACTGATTGTTTTGTGTTGAGGGTGTGTTTATGTGTGGCTTGTCCATATTACTGAAACGGATCAATACACAGACTTGTATGAGGAAATTAATTTAATCCGACATCACCATTTAACCAGTGAACCAAAATAATTTGCCAACATTCATTCACTTGAATTGAACTGAGTCTCTCTCTGACTGTTCTCTCTTACTATCTCACATTGTGTAACCGTAGGGTCTTCAGAGTTTCTGGGGTATGGGAATCTCAGCCTTTTCTCACATCACATGAAGATTGACCCCATCTTTCAGGCTCCTTCTCACCAGAAACACTCCCTGTACTTCAGGATTTCAGTATATTATGTGAACCAACATCACAGAGTGTCAGCAGTCAAACATCAAACACCAGATGCCAAAAAAGGCACTTGTTCTCCTGCTGGTTTTTGATTGAACGTGCACACTTACGGATCCCAAGTCTTGAGGCGTGCTCGTGGCTCTTTGAGACTGTACTCAGGCACAGCGGTGCTTTGAGCTAAATGCTATTATCAGTATGCTGAAAGGCTTACAATGACAATGCCAACATGCTGACGTTTAGCAGGTGTAATGTTTACCATGTTCACCAGCTTAGCTTAGCGTGCCTGCATGCTAATTAGTGTGAAATACAAAGTACAGCTGAGGATGATGTGGATGTCGTTATTTTGGATCCAGTATGGCAATAAATGCTTCGATATTTCACATCAACCACATAGAAGTCAGAGGATCACCTGAGAACCATGAATGTCTTTGCCAAATTCTTCTATGAGATAACATCCGACATATGTGAATGCATATAAATGTAAATTGCATGTAAACATACACAACATACATTATGATCCGATAATATTTTGTTTTGTGTTCATGGAGGCATTTGTCTTGCATCAACGAGTCTTTACAAGCTACATGGTCATATACTGCTGTCACTGCCAGCCCAGTCAAGGCCTAATGTGATTCTGAATATGGTTCTGAAATATTATCAAGGGTAATATGGCAAGGCTTGAAATAAGGAGTTCTGCGTTCTGGTAAAAGAGGTGAAATGCTTTCATCCACTAGTCTCAGAAGAATGGATGACATCATGATGCTCTCCACCCTGGCTCACGGAGACAAGAGGCAAAGACGGGGAGGAAAGAGGGAAAGAGTTAGTGATGCGAAGAAGGAGAAAGTGACATGCATCATATGAAAGGGAAGAGGATCAGGAGTAGTGGGCAGGGCAAGAAAGAAATACAGCTGCCCTCAATCAAGTCCAGTTATGTAAGAGCTCAACAGTCCTGTCAGTTTCTTGAACATCTTGCTTCTCAAGCACTGCCCTCTTTTTCCTTGTCACCGTCTTTACCTCTCTCTGCCAATCTACCTCAATCCAATCCTCTCCTCACCCCTTTTCTCTCCTGGTTCACGGATGCATAGAAGCGCATCTCTTCAGTAGGCCACCCAGTGTGCTGCCAGGCGGGGAGTAGAGATGATGCATACTGGTGTGATCCGTAGTGAGTGATCTTGACGTTATGTAATGTTTGGTTCAGTGACCTCAGACACTGCAGGGCTGCAGGATGAGAAGACGGGTGGGGAGCAAGAGAGCGAAAATGGGTAAGGGAGGGATGAACGACAGGAGAGGCCTCCCTCCCACCTGCAACGATCAGTATTAATAATTTATGTTTCTCCACACGTCTTTGACATGGTTTATGTAATGCAGTCTTTTGCTCCTGTCAAGTGGTGGATCAGGGCTGGTCCCATTTCCACTTCAATCCATTCAATATAGCAGTTGGACACTACATACGTTTGTTGCCACGACTAAAGTGCAAGTAAATGTCACCCATTGAGACAAATTACATAACATTCACCTCTATTGTAGTGAGGTGTAGGCAGAAAATCTCAAACCCTGGTTACATAAAACCAATACATGTACAAACATCTGATATTGTTGCTGTGCATCAACCATGTGGCAGTTATACAGAATATGTTATGTTGGGAAATGGTTGTAACTCATCTAATGGGTGATTTTCTTTTACAACAGGTTTATATTTTATATGCCCTCCCTTCAATTTTCTCTTTCAGGAAGCACACATAACTGCTGTATAGGGTAATATGTGGTCTGCTCCATCCACATGATTACCTTGGCATTTGTTGTGTAAGAGCTTTGCCATTTTTTTTCAAGTGTCCAAAATTACTGAACAAGTTCGGCATAATGAATTCCTGTAACACTTGACTACTCAAAATGCAAAAGGTCGACTCTGGTAGAATCTGAACTTCCTGCTCCGCATGAAGAAAAAGGCACTGGCTCTGAAATCAGGAACGGCAACGTGTGGCACGACATACACTGGTGTTTTGGCTACACACACACACACACACACACACACACACATGGCTTTCCTGAGCCTGCTGCCATCTTTGGCATCCTCCTACGCTGCCTATGTGACCCACAATGCTGAGTGGATTTATCAAACCTTTACAGGGAGTCAATGCTCACCTTCACATTCTGCTGAATCAGCATGAATGGAGCAAATATAGTCAGTCATATGCACTCACTCTCAACAGCATGCCCTCATTTCTGCTGAAACAGCAGTGTGTATATGTGTGTGTGTGTGGGGTGGGGGAGGGGTGGGTGTGTTGTACTTTAGTCCTTGTGGAAAAAAAGTTACTGTTGATTTTAAGACTGCAGATTTTTTTTTTGCAAAGCAAATTAATCTCATCTGAGTTAATGTTATAATTCAGTTGGGAGAACGTATTGAGGTTAGATTAGTAGTCGTGGGTGGGAGTTGTGTCCCCGTTAGTACAGCCACATGTATTTGTGTGTGCGCCGCTCTCTCTGACTGACTGATTGCCTTGATTAAGTTCAGCTGGTGATAATAGCAGTGCATTATGTGTGTTTGTGTTAAGCATTAGCAGCACCACAGGAGTACTTAGACAAAGCTGAAACATGAGTCCTGTACCTTAACAAGCTCACCGGGCTTTCCTTTGTATCGCGTATATTCGTATATTCATGATAGATTAGATAGTTGAAAGATGTATGAGTCCAGGGGCAGAGTATTAGTCTGTTTGTATTAGTCTCGGTCCGTTATGGGGAAGCAACCTTCCTGTCCTGACGCAGAGGGGGCGGCTTGTTGTTGGCAGGAAGGATCCCCCGTAGCGGTCCTTGTCCCAGCAGAGCCGGATCAGTCCCTCACTGAAGGTTCTCCGCTGTCATGTCCCATTGGCCGTGCTGACCCATCAGTTCTGTGGTCCATTTGAAATTAGCAAGAGCAGCATTGTCACATTAATGCCCACCACAACGTTAATCACATTAGACTTTCTTTGTTCACACATTTACTCCCACTCCTCTGACACAGCTCAACCCTGGAGCACAATGTCATTTATGATTATAAGCTTGTGCACCTCTGTGACAACCAGCAGCAGGTAACGATACGTATATGGAGGTAACATCCCGAACAAGATCCCGAAGAAGATGTCAGTTAAAAATAACTTTATTGTTTTTAGCTTTTTTTTTTTACTATTCATAATAATTTATCATTTTCATAATAATAATTTTAATTTTATATTTATTGAATGTATTTGTGTTTAAGTTTTGAAATGTGGGTGTTCGCATAGGGTTTGATAAATTAGGATCATCCTTTGCCAACGTAAACAAATATGTCTGTTAGCATTTTGAAAAATGTTCATTTGGCCACTGTTTGTGTGCATCTGCTGTGAGAAGAGGGGTGTTTATATCTGTGCACCCTCAGATGTCAGAATAATTCATCCACCATATGGGCAGATGAGATAATACAACATGGATGGATTTCACAAATATTTATCTGTGAAGGAGTAGAGGGGATAGAACTTAATAAATAACGCTGAAAAAGATGCCGTGGGGCTTGGGGATATGGCCTAAAATGAATGAATCTCTTCTTTTTTTCACATCACACCCGATTTAAAAAAGACAAAGGAAATATTCCCTTTCACTAGGCTTTATTTATTTTTTAATAAATAAAAGATGCCTCCTGAAAATTAGAAAGGTCTCCTCCAGATGGGTCTGCAACAACCATTGCGGTATTGTGTGATTAAATTAACACAACCCCCCATTGGCTAACCCCCGTCCCGTCTAGAGTACCTAAGTGTATCTGACTTGTTTTTCACTCACACGTCTCACACAATAGAGAGACTTTCATTTTAGTCGATGCAGATGTCTGCACCGGTTCTGTGTATGCTTGCTTCTCAGCTCCGTCTGACAGCTGTAACCCAACTTCAAGCGTTTATTTATGCCTCAAGTCTATTTTTTCCACAATACGAGTGTAAATTTGAGGTTGATGCTCAGTAAAAAGGCACGGAATGACTGTCTCTGGCCGCAGATCGCTGGTGATGCCGTCAGCTGTGAGTGTAGTTCAGTTAGCCGATAGCCAAACACGCTGGTCAAATCAATAAAAGTGGGCAAACTGCCACTTGCGGCCCCAACTGGCCGGTGGCGGGTTAAGAGTAGTGAGCAAGGAGTCAGCAGGCAGTCAATGGCAGTATAAAACAGCCAATAAAAGGTGTTTTGAAAGCATTTAAGTCAACACAACCACGAGAGGTCCTTGAGCATGAAGTCATTACTGGACACCCAAAATAATGTGCAGTTTGCCGCAGCAGAATGCGAGATTAACCGTGGACAGACACGCACACATAAAATAGATTTTAGAGAAAGAATTAGTTCATGTTTAACTTCTTAACATTAGTTTTAAGCAGCTTATGATATATGACTAAAACTGGCAAATCTTATTTTTTTTTGCAATAAAAATAGTCTTTTCTGTGTGTTTTTATGCAAATATCCACGAAAGATGTCTGTAACAAAGAAAAAGGATTACATTTAGAACTTCTCGGATTCGTGACTGAAAACAGTGATACAAGCCGAACCGTGAGTTTTTATAAACCTACACACAACCCTAAAATGGACATCAAACAGGAACACAGTCATTTATCCAAGAATACAGAGCGCTCAAAGCAGTAATTACTCTGTCTTTGGTTAAATTTTAATTACATGTATGCATTGTGCCCAGTATTGTCTTATGCAGAAGTGTGTGTTTGTGTGTGTGTGTGTGTGTGTGTGTGTGTGCGTGTGTGTGTGTGTGTGTGTGTGTGTGTGTGTGTGTGTGTGTGTGTGCATTCTGACAGGATTCTTATCTTACACTCACACTAACACACTCCTTGGCTGCAGCACAATGACAGCTCCCCACCACCTGCTGTGGTGTTAGAACAGAGAGGCAGTAAGCGACACAGTTTGATCATAGAATTGGTTCAGTACTTTCATCTTTAAATAGCATTTTACTTTTCATAAATGCATTTCAAGCCATGGCAACTCTTTAATGCACTGTAGGTTTTTGTTATTGATTTTTTTTTTTTTGCATTCGCTGGGGAAAATACTCTCAATTTCCAAAGAACAGGATGTGTTTCATTAATTCATATGTGTTGGGCACTACATTTAAATGTAACCAGGACATTGCTGCCATTACCGTGAACTGATATTGTCATGTGATATTGTTATTGTCATCTGCTTATTAACATAAAAGTTTGACATTTTGGAAATTTGCTTATTGGCTTACTGACGGAGAAAAAAAGGTGGAATCATGCTTCCCCAGGCTGCACAGAGGGGTGCTTTGAAATGTTCATGTTTGTTTTATACTTGTATGTAGTAAGTGTCTCCGGATTGGAACATTCTCACATTTGCCCTTTGAATATAAGGCACCAGCCAGCAGCTGGTTAGCTTAGCTTAGCACAAAGACAGGAAACGGGAAAACAGCTAGCCTTGCTCTGTCTGCAACTAACGATTATTTTCATTGTTGATTAATTATTATTATTAATTATCTTTGATCAGTGTTTCCAAAACCCCAAAATGATGTCCTCAAAAGTCTTGTTTCGTCCACATATCAAAAATATTCAGTTTACTGTCATAAAGGGGTAAAGAAACAAGAAAATATTAACAATTAAGGAGAATTTTGACTCTTTTTTACAAAATTACTTAAACCAATTAATCGATTATCAAAATAGCTGGCAATTGATTTAAAAGTTGACAACTAATCGATTAGTCATTGAAGCTCTAGTCCAAATTAAGACAAAATCTGTCTTCCAGCACCGTAACCACACGCTTAACATTCCCTTTTGTATGATCCAGACAAAAACTACAGTGTAAAAATGACAATTCAGTATTTCACGGCGGGTTATGTCTGGGACTATTTCTGGGTTTGGGACAATAATGCTGAATTGTAATTTTTGCTCTCCAGTTTTTGTATAATATTAAACATATGAAATTTAACAAACCCTTGTTTCCATTCGTTGTGCTGAGCTAAGTTAACGACCGCTGGCTGTAGCTTCATGTTGGACAGATATGAAAACGGAGGAGTTTCACTAAAGGGATTGAAAGAAAGGAAGTAAAGGGACCAACTTCAGGATAATATTTTTTCTCCCTCTGACAAGAAAATAAATAAAAAGTGTTTAGCTCTCAACCTCCAGTAATAACTGGCACCAGAGTTAATGATACAGAGGACTGAGTGCTGAAAGTGACTGAATATGTGGCTTTAACAGATACCACATAATGCGGTTTGGTGGAGAGTGAAAAGAGGTGTTCACAAAAGGAAAGGTTAAAATTAGGCAGAGACATAGAGGAAGGGTGAGGATAAAAAAAAGAAGCAAGAAAGAAGGAAATAAAGAAAATTGAGTGTGTAGATAAATCAAATGACAGACGTCAACCCGAGCCTTCGATGAAACATATTTTCTCCTTGCTGTCAGCCCTTCATGCAAAGGCTCTACTTTCTTTAGGGAGGAATAGAAAGAGATCCATCATTCATTCATGGCCACTCCAACCTGAGCAAGGGCCACTTCTCCCTCCTAGTCATTAGAGCAAGATTTCCAAAGACAACAATGAAAGCGGCCTCTCATTCATCAGCAGCAGCCATCAGTCAGACCGCACACACACGGGCTGAATACAATGGCAGGTAGGAAGGACACCATAACAGCCGGCGTGTTTACACAATATACCTGAGCCATGAATGAGCCATGGGAAACATGAAAGATGGTGCTTAATGTTAATACGCTGTTGCTGGCCATCAGTGTGATCAGAGTGGGATTCAGAGGTGCCCTCGAGTGGGTATTACGCCTTGATGCTTTTCATCTTGCAGGAAGATTTATGTGTGCTGTTCACCTCTCATCTTTGTTTTGCCCAAACGGGAATCTCTGGAAATGTATTTATTGATTTGTATGACAACCTCATCCTTCTTCTTCTTCTTTCAGCTGTCTGAAGTCATGGACCTCCTCGCTCTCCATCATAATGACACTTACAGTATATATTAAATACACATGAACTATGCAACAAATGATACTGAACTCAAAATAATGTCACCTCGTTACGGCGATCACTACGCCTTTGAATAACTAACTAACTTTAGCAAACACACTGACAAAGATGGGTCTAAGTTGTTATTAATGAGTTTCTGTTTCACATGAAACTGCTGTATGCAGTACGCAGCAGTTTTTATGTATGTCCTTTGTATATCCCTGGTGTTTAGTTTCACCTTGTGACAGCTATTCCTGTCTGTCGATGCTGTTTACACAAGTTGTATTTTGCATGTGTATGATTTTTTAGGCCCTTGTCCATCTCCTCATACATATTATAATAACATTGCAATTTTGCAAAGATCTCTAGTAGTAGTAACAGTAGATCTATATTTTTCATTACAGTTGTCTGTCTGCTGTTTGGTCTGTCCAGGTAATGTACTGTTCATTTTTTTAGAGTGCATCTTTCTTAAAACAAGCTGCCTCTGAAAATGTTGAGGGCCGTAAAACCAAAACATTGAGTTCACTGATGCTGAAACACTTCACAGAGCTGGGAAGAACTTAAGTCAGGTGATAATCCCCTTTTACAAACAGATATTCATTGGATCCATTAGTAATAGTGATATGGATTAAAGCAGCTTTAAGTTGTAGAGATGAAGCCTCTTTTCTTCCTTATTGTTGTTTCGTTTGGACAAATCCTTCACTGCCACTGTGCTTTGTATGTGTGTCGTGTGTTGGTGTGTGCCTAAGGACACAGGATCCTCCTGCCTGGCCCGTGACTGTGTCATCGCAGCGGAAAAATTATGCCAGACTCCAACAGCTGCTCAGTCAGAAACGTACGGCCATCAACATTCCAGCTGGGAATACTTTGCCTCAGCTTTTTTTTCCCATGGTCGGCAGATGGAAGAATTTGGCATTGTGATAAAAACAAGTGACACCCTGAGCTTGTGTACTGGTACACATTGGCTTTACTGTTTTCCACTACGCTATCACATTTCCTCTTCTCTCCATTCCTTGCTTTTTGTGGCTGGACATGGAGTCACAAGTCAGTCAGGCCCTCCTTGTCCCTTTTTTTTCCATTAGCTTAACACAGCTATCATTGGTTGGCTCTGTTTGTGTGTGTGTGGCAGTTGAGTCCTACATGACCCCTTGGCATTCCAGCAGAGTGGCATAAGTCACCATCAAGGCCGTATCGATGTCCCCCGGCCCGGAAATAGGCCTACAAGCAGTCGGAAATCTCCCTCCTGGAGCACTCTCGCTCTAATGCTTGTCGTTTTTCAAATGTACGGAAAATAGTTGCAGTGTGACGAACCAGCCCGTCAAAGCGACCGAAAGTGACATTGTCTTTGGGCCAAGTGGGTCATTCAGTGATGAGAGAAAGATGTGGGTGTTGACTAATGTGCCACAAGAGGCCGTGGTATCGGGTCACCTCACTGGCTGCTGCTGCTGCTGCTGCTGCTGCTGCTAGTGTTACTATTGTTGTACTGCTTGGTCCTGACCTGATATGAGGCCCGTGTCACGATGCTGCAGACAGCTCATAATACCCCAGCTTTCTTTCGCTATGGCGACTGTGTCCAGGTGTCGGGACCACTCAGAGATAGCAGTAATCCTGGTATTTTCCCTTCTGTGTTTATTTTTATGGCTGCTATAAAATTATACCGTTAAGTCCGTTGTTGGACTTCAAACGAAGAGCATGTTGTTTCCATTCACATTTCCCTCATCAGAATCGAACTCCAGATGCGTATAAGGATAGTTTGTTGCTATGACGATGTTAATATGTCAGCGTGACCTCCTCCTCCTGCCTTTAATTTTAATTGATTTAATAAAACAATCAATCTAATATCAAGCTTCTCCTGTCTGTCTTTCAGTACCAGATTGGCCAGTTGTATATGATCAGCAAACACAGTCATGAACAAAGTGAACGTGGGGAGGGGGTGGAGGTGGTCCAGAACGAGCCGTATGAGGACCCTGAGCACGGATCAGGCCAATTCACCGAGAAACGAATCTACCTCAACAAGTGAGTGTCTTCCTCTTGCCATTTAATTTATGTTCAATATTAATTTTAAAGAAGTATTAACAATGTGTATAAATGTGGTTTAATACGACATTGATCCCAAAAAAGAGAAACCTGTCTTTGATTTTCTAGCTCCAGAGAAATGTAGACTTGATATACTATATATATATAGATATATATATATCTATATGTATATGTTCATATATATATAGATATATATACGTATATATATGTATATATATGTATATACATATATACAGGTGTGTATATATATATATATATATATGTATATACATATATATACACGTGTATATATGTGTGTATATACATACACACACACACACACACACACACACACACACACACACACATATATATATATATATATATATATATATATATATATATACATATATATACAAATAAATGTATATACAGTATATATATGTGTGTATATATATAAACAAATATTTCTTCTCACACTAATGATCCTCAGTATTCTATCACAGGTCAGCATTTGTTAGGCAGCTACTGATAAAGCTATCAGGAGAGACCTTGATGTTAAGATTAGCCATCGCTTAGATATCTTATGTGTTCGTGTCATCATCTGTCTTATTCAAATAAATACAAGACACATATAGGACATGATTATCCAGTAAAATGCTAATTTTAGGTTTCATAAGGCTTTGCAAGCTGCACTAAGCATTGCTGTTGTGTTTCAGGAATAAGCAAAGGGACAATGAAGTTCGGTCTCCCTTTTCATCTCTCTCCAAGCCTATTTTCCTGTGCTTTGTTCAACTTGATAAGCGTGAAATTGCTTATTTCATTTTCTGTTATGTAGATTGCAATTGAATTCTCCTTCTGCAGTCTGAAGTGTGGTCTCCTCATTCTCATTTGTGAATTTGCTGTGAATGTGACCCCTCATCACACACCTGCATCAATTTAGCTGAACAGCATTACAGCAGTAAAAGAAATAGTATGTACATTTGCACAAAATATAAAGGACAGTTGGACTTTTTATTGAGTACACTAATGAAATGAATCAAGGTGAAAGTCTGGTTCAGTACTTCATTGATTTCTCTTATTGGATCTATAACGATTTCAAAGGATGAGAGGTAAACAAACACAATGCATGAGAATGGATGGAATAATTATAAAGCTTTTGGATAACTGAAAGAGTAGCCTGCAAGTTGAGTGGCCTCTTTATCAGGTACACCTACAGTCCGATACAATGCTGCACAGTTTTTGGTGACATTGTCGGGAGTATTTAACACTAAGCTCATAGTTAGTGGCGTGTTACCAGGACTATCACACTGTCAGATATAAAAGGGACAACAAACAGCCATGACGAGGCTCGGCTTACACGGAAAACAGCACAAGAGACAAAACAGGAGATATTAGCAATGCATGGGGACACAGTGGTAAATCAACAGGGCAAACTATTACGTAAAGTAGGTCTTTAAAACTACTTGGCCATTTTAGGTGTTAACTAAGTATTGTGTTTACGGTTATAGATCAATAATGTAATCAACAGTAATATTAATGGGCCCTTCGGTGCTCTTGCCCCATTCACGCCACTCATCTTTAGTTCTATAATGCTCAAACTGGAGAGCGGTGTACAAAGAAGAAATGACTGATAAGATGAAGTCCACATTGATTAGAATCAAATACTGTTGTCACAGACAACTGGGTCACTCAATCCCAAAAGTGAGACAATGAGACAGAGATGAAAAGAGAGCCAGAGAAACAGAGAGGGGAAGGTTTCGTGGTCGGGAGTGACAAGTAAGTGGGCCTTTGGGAAATGGGAAGCGTCATTGACAAACTCAGAGGACGAGAAGATTTAGTGCCGTGTGTGTGTGTGTGTGTGTGTGTGTGTGTGTGTGTGTGTGTGTGTGTGTGTGTGTGTGTGTGTGTGTGTGTGTGTGGGCAGAGGGAGATAAGGTAAGTGATGGATAATTTGAGCAGTCACTGTCGGACGTCTCGCCTGCCTCTCTCCACCCACAGACCACCTGTTACCGCGTTATAGCTGCAGTCTGTGTGTGTGTGTGTGTGTGTGTGTGTGTGTGTGTGTGTGTGTGTGTGTGGCTTGTGGTGAAGGCAGTGTGAGGACATGTGACCGGTCTGCTGTGTCTACACACTCCCCAGTCTGTTTGACAGTCCATTGGAGAGAGACCAGAGGGAACCGTCCGTCTCGTTCCAGTGGTCTGTACAGACTCGGTATAATTTCCACATTCAATTACAGCTGCTAGACACAGAATAAAAAAGGACAAGTGTGATAATCTGGGAGCAAAAATAATCAATGGCTGGTGTAAAAGATAATTATCCTGAAAGTGGAATTTGGTATAGCTTAATGTTGGCGTTTTGTCCAATTATGATGCTATTTGCCTCGCTTGATTGGCTGAAATTCAGTCAGCAGCGATATGAACCAACTGTGATCTGCAAGGCAGAGATGTTTCTGATGGGATTCAATAATGAGACAGGCTTTACTCAATTTTCTTTCTTGCTAATATGGATTCACTGTTCAATTGTTGAAGGCATTACTGCCACAGAAATCTGGTCTTTTCACCTGTGAAATCGGGCTTTTTTTTCCAAATCTTTGCCTCTGCAATCTCCCTCCAGCTCAGGAAGGTTTGGCTCCTGTTGTTTCTCTTCCTCAGTAATCGTTTGCATTTTGATTGGACGCCCAATAAAATGCCGACTACTTGGCTGCAATTGTTCGCATTTAGAATCAATTTGTGCTGAGTAATAGCTAGTACTATGTACTTTCCGCCCACCATGTCCCCCCCTGTATCTATCACAGTTCAGGCTCCGGTGAAACTCCACTGCAGGGTGGAGCATGTAATCAGGGTAATCAATTTCCCCAGAGGCCATCATGGCTTCTTTGTAAGGCCTCCATGGCTCCAAACAGTTGGATGCTTGTCATTGCTTTTTCTGGGCGATGGGAGTAGAGTGGAGCAACCTAAAGAGAGGGCTACTTTTTATGTACAGTACGCAAGTTGTTTGTATCATCAGTCCTCTAACTTTTCAGTTTACAAATACATCCGTTCTTTTTCTGTGTTTCAGCAAGCTCCCCAGCTGGGCCAGAGCAGTGGTCCCTAAAATCTTCTATGTCACAGAGAAGGCTTGGAACTATTACCCCTACACTATCACAGGTAATGATTTAATTACACATCCTTGTGCTACAATTAGCTCAAATATGCACTCAAAATGTATACACCTTCATGAATAAGCATGTGTATACGTGCCCATTTTGTCCCACCATTATTACCTAAAGAGCACTATGTTATGTAACAAATATTAGCATTGGTTTAAAAAAAAAAATAACTAGGCAACCCCTGTCTCTTTAAATAAAGATATCTCCCTCTGTAATAGCATGGCTTTCTGCAGATATTTACTTGAACAATGTACACACACATAAATTCCCATTAATTTCCTGCAGCCCTCTACAAACATGGCTCTGTTCACCTGCTGGCAGCCATCATATGGGATCATTTGGAGGGAAAAGGGATATAGAAGCAATATCCTATAATATTCACAATCCACACTGAGCAGAGGGCAGCGAGGGATGGGAGATAGAGGTCATGAAGGACGGTGGGAGTGATGGAGAGAGGACAGGCAGGTGTAACTGAAAGATAAATGGTCAAATCGAAGGCTAAACATGAACGCAGGCTTAAGAATAAATACTGACAGGTTAATACACCATCATCAGTCTGCGGATATCACATTGCCTTGTGGTGATGTTGAACTTTCAGTAACTGGAAGCACCGCAGCATGCAAAACAGCATGGTAGCAGCTGCACAGGGAAGTGCAGCTCTTCTGTGTGTACAGTATGTCCATAATGCTTTTTTTTTTATGAGACTGTGTCATAAGGGCTATCCCTGAGACTGAAATGCTATTGCTGAAGCTTAATGGTCCTTTGTCCATTTTGAACTAAATTGTTTTTTTCTTATCTCTCGCATACTGTTTCATTCCTCCGTTATCTTCTACCTGTCTGCACCCATCACACACCTCCCATTCCACTGATGGCCTCTGCTGGGAATATGGTCAGAGTACACGGTGAGTACTCTCAATGTGTCTGTATCCATGCACATGCACGCACAAAATCACACCTACGAAAAAACACTTTGATCCAAAAGCTGACATGTTAATCTTTGTGGTGCGGAGGTTAAAGGGCAGAGTGGTTACACTCCCTGAATGCTGATGGGCGCTGGATGCCAAATGTGAAAATCCAGTCTCCAGCAGGAATTCGTGGTTCTTTGAATCGTGACATAGGAATGTCTTGCAACACCATCTGTCACACTGTGCACGTCTGTGGTGTATACAGGGTTTACGCTGTCGTCTATTGGGAGACAAAGTCTTGCAATATGCGCCAATATTACCTTAGCAGATTTCCTTCTTTTAAACCTTTTTCCTGTAAAAGACTGTTTAGCCTTTTGACAGTTACTAGCTGGTTGACATTTGAATGATGGCACGTGTTCATGTTGCTGTGTGTTTGAATGCAATGTATTACTGCGCATACTGATTGAACTTTAGATTGAAGTCATATGATGCATTCCATAAATAAATGCTTTTTGGAAAATATTTTGAATGGTGTGTGCGTGCGTGTGAGATTGTGTGCGCGCAGCATAGAGAGAGAAAGATAAACGTGTTTGTGACATTTCTTACCTTCATTCATCAGATGTGCACAAAGCAAATTTCTTCTAATCCAAACAGTAACAACATCTCATCTCTGATTTGAGAATTTCCCATACAGTGACATTTAGCTTCAACCATCCCATCTTTCAAACACGTGTGATCTGGAAACTCAATTAAATCCAAAAGTAATAGTTTTTTTTTTCTTACTCTGTATTGTTCTCCTGGTGTTGTACATAATTATGTACACCCAATTAAAAATGGTACCCAAGAGACAGAATCAGCATCAACCATTCATTCTCCACTGCTCATCCGAGTCAGAGTCATGGTGGCAGCTTGGTAAACAACACAATGTTCTTCTCCTTCAGTTCTTCCTTGGGACTCTCAAGGTGTTCCCAGGCCAAGTGAGATATTTAATACCTCCGGTGTGTTTGTGGGTCTGCTTGGGATCAACTCCCAGTTGGATATGCCATGAATAACTCATTTCAGCTGCTTGTATCTGAAATCAAGTTGTTTAATTTACTACTCTTGAACTCAGGACCATAATGAAGGTTGAAATGTACAATCAGGATGTAAGAACTTCCCCTTCAGGCCTACATCGTTCTTCACTGACTGTTTGGTACAATCCCTGCACCCCTGCTGCACCGCTCCTCCTGGAAATATTAACTAATTAAGCTTATTTTCCTTTCAAAACATTAAGCTCTCAGGGGTTTACGACCGTTTAATTTACCGTCACTGAGAAAAAGCACTAATGATTTGCTCGGAGACATTAGAGGAACATTTACCTGCCCACCTTATGTCAGGCATCAAAGAAACATCAATGAGTCACAAATAAAATCAGCGGCAGGCCGATCATTTCCCCTGAGACTGCGCAGATACAAGGAACATCTGGGCGTTGCAGGAGGTCATGAAGGTTAAGTCACAAGAGTGTTTGAGGAAATTGGCAAGAGAAACTTTCCCTGGAAAAAAATATGCAGTCGGTGTACAAAGCCGCTCACAGTATTCTCAAATTAGCAATCATCGTGATTTTGATAAGAGCCTCTCACAGAACTGATGTCCAGATGTACCTAGTATTTATAGTCTGTGTCGATGGTGCTTGTGTAGTCACGCTGCGTCGTGGGACTGATTATGCTTGGGAAAGGTTGGTCATGATTAGCCAGAGGTGGTTGATGATGCAAAAGATGAGGATAATGATTGGTAGGGGCAATGACAAGGACTTTGTTATTAAAATAGGTTGTCTTCATGTCTCTCTACTCGCCACCAGCAGGTTGACTTTTTGGGATTTTAGTGACATATCATAACTATTTGATGGATTGCCAGGGGATTTAGTACAGATATTCCTGTCCCTCTCGGGGTGAATCGTAATAATATAATGATGATGATAATTTGACATAATCTAATATGATAATCTGATTTGTCAACTAGCACCATCATTTGGTCAACATTTTAATTTGTCTAATACTTAGCGCCACATGTCTGAGAACAAATTCCTATTAGCCTCAGCTGTACTTTGTGTGTATAATTTGTGATATTCATTGAATATCTAATCGCGGTCAGCTAGCTTTCTTATCTGTGTGTGCGCTAAAAAAATACAAATCTGTTGTTCATACACAGCCCTGGTAACCTGACCCGCCAGATGGTTTGTTACACAAAACCATCTGAGTACCCGTCATTGGAAATCATTCCTCTCTTCTTTTAATGAAGAAATACTCAATACAGTTCTAATGTAACTGATGCTATTGCAGCATCTACGCTAACCTCTTAAGGAGCCGCCATTGTTCAAAACAGAGTGTCGCCTCTGGATTTTCATGTGACATGTGATCCCGCGATCCTACTGTGATCTCTTGACATCGCCAGAATTCAGCTGTCGTGCAAGGTAACGGCCCTGGCTCTGTCAATAACATACAAACGACTATTACAGCCAATCAGCAACAGGGAACCTTCGTGCTTGTGCAAAGGTCAGGGGAAAGGCCATGGATGTACAAAGAGGAGCGAGAGGGATGGTAAATCGGGAGGGGTGTATTTGTTCGGGTTTTGAGTTCAATCGTCAACAATCTTTCTTCTTTCCACCTTTAAGTCCTGACCTCGCTGTGTGTGAATACAGCCTCACAGAGCTGCTCACGTGGCTTTAGACTCTGTTTTTCAGAAGTGTCTGCGTGAGAAACAGGAATTTCATTAATTAACTTTTGTAAGAAAAGCTAAAGTGAATGACAGCAGATTAAAGAAATAAAAAAAGTGCATGCTCACAGCACATCTTTGGGAAGTAACCACTTCATGAGCACGACACACACTGCATGAAGTGTGTGGCTGCGTGAGTCCATAAAAATACTGCATACTGTATTATGAGATTAATACTCAATATGGTATTGTAGACCAACCAGAAAGAGAGCATCAAATTTGTGCCCTTGACAAAATACCAGTGGGATTTTTTCATTGGATTATTGCAGTAAATAAACTCTGTGGTTTATTTGTACTTCCACATTTTGTTCAACAAGATAATCTTCACAAATGAACACCACCTTTATGATTCTTGAAGCGTGAATGCAACGGGCAGAAGTAAAAAGCTAATGTTCGGCTATAGACGAACTACACCAGGATCGTGGGAGTTTACACACCAATGCTGTAAAGGCGGCCAGTCGGCGTGATGACATGTTGTAGTCTCATTTAGCTCCTTTAAGGCATGTAACCAAAAAGCCACTGACTTTGAGACAAAGGAACCGGAAGTGCAAACAGGCTAACTCCTTTTTGTAGGTGTTAGGGCTCATTCCTGCTGCACTCTATAGCTCATTCTTTCCTCATCCCTCCGGCTGCCTTCGTCCTGCTGTGGCACACATGAACACGCATTCACAAACACACGCACGCACACACACACACACACACACACACACACACACACACACACACACACACACACACACACACACACTCACACACACACACCAGCTTGTACATCAGCAGCTTATGTAACCAGTATTTTTGGGTTGTATAATAATAGGAAGTGTTCAATTTTAATCTAATCAAACTGCTGTGTTCAAGAGCTGATGAACGGCAGTCAATACAAAAGGCAATAAAGTGTGTGTGTGTGTGTGTGTGTGTGTGTGTGTGTGTGTGTGGTGCTCCTGAAGAAAGGGAGAGGTGCAGTAAATCTACACAATGAAAGAGTAATCATTATTGCTCATCTGGTTTGGGCGATACAACACAGACATAGAGACACACAATTAGTCTCACATCTCATCCTGTGTGATGCGATCGGGTCCAAACCTAAACTATGTAATTATCATCTGTTCATATCAATTTCTCACTCTCTTGTCTTTTCTTTCCCCTCCAGTGCTCCTTCCTGCCCAAGTTTTCCATCCACATTGAGACCAAATACGAGGACAACAAAGGGAGCAATGATAGTGTGAGTAGAGCTCCGAGTGTCGTGTGGTTGGGATTGTATTGTCTGGGTAGATCTGACAAAGCAACAGGAGTCTCAGCATGGCTTTTCAATAGACTCTCCTGTCTTGTACCTTTGCAAGTCCCCTGTTACACAACGGTCCGTGTATTTTATTGCCTCTTTTTTCTTCCCATATTTTCACCGATCTTCTTGCTTCCAAGCCTCCAAATCCAAGCTGGTGAATTCTCCTTGTCAGAGGATGACGGCATCATTGTGCCATCATTTCATTGTGAGATTTTGCTGATATTTTAGTTTTATGAAGTGAATGATGCAAAGAGAGGTTTGGCATCTACTATGTTCTCGGTCCTGTAGATAGTTTTTACTCAGTATGATCAAGCCTTTGGGAACATTTATGTGACTAAAAGTATGACGTTATGAGAGTTAGCTGCAGGTCAGTCAGAACATCAATAGTTAGACATAAATAAATCATAAACTACCTGCTGTGGTTCTGTAGCTCACAATCAACAGCTAAAAGTCAAAGGCTTCACAGCACCATTACATCATTTCAGTTTAATATAATGAATGCTGTTGGCTTGAACGTTTTTTCAACATTATTTCCAACGCCTGGAGGCTCAGCTCAATTACATATTAATAAATCATAACAATAATAATGTTGTTGAGTCTTAATCATTGTTAAAAGCACATAGCTTGATCTCCACCTCTCCCTCAGCACCACTTAACACATTGGTCTGAAGATTATACAATACTGCCTCGATCCAAACTGTGGCTGAAAACAAAAGGCCGCAGCGCCACTTAGTGGTGGCTCAGTGGAGATGCAAACCCAGTACGGTTTCACAGACGGTCCTAGTTTCACTTTTTAAGCTGATCTTGACAAGTGGAGGTGTTTTTAGAAGTGTTTGCTCCTTCCGCTCTCAAGTTTACCCTTCCTGCCACCGCCTTCACCATTTGTGCAGTCTGTCTTTTTCTCCCTCCATTCTTCTCCCTCGTCCCTTTTTAATAACCTTATCATCCCACTCGCTGCCCTTCCTCCCTTCCGCTACACCTGCATGAACGTTGTGCAAAGTGTGGTCAACACTCTGTGACGCATGAGCGGGGAAATTGTTCTAAAGAGCGGATAACTGTCCGACATTGCTTTGCTGTTCCTGTGTGAGTCAGACACAGGAAGAAATCACAGACCACACGGAGTGAGTCACAGTCATCCTCACAATTTGTTTAGTGCATTGAAGCCAGAAGGAAGGACACCTCTGCTGACCAACAAGACATATTATGTTATTGTCAATCCGCCAAACGCCTTTGAACCTCTGCTTTCCTGTGACATATTTAACGTTCTTTTTCTCTTTCTGTAAGTAAGTGTGTGAAGCTGTCCCAATACAACCGTACCAAGAGACAGGGGACATTTAATATATGTTGATTTAAATGTCCTCCTCACACATTGAACTGTTCCCTGTTCCTCAGATCTTTTGCAGCGAGCCCAGAGAAGAGGAAACAGAGGTGTGTTTCGTGGACATCGTCTATGATGAGATCCCCGAGCGCCACTACAAGGAGTCCGAGGTGAGGGGAGTCAAGACATTGACCTCGTGATACAAATATATATGTTTGTATGAGCGTAGAGGAGCACGGGGTGAATGAATAGAGGAAGGAAGGATGAAAAGGAGAGACTAGAGGAGAGAGTATGGAGACGAACAGAGGAACAACGGGGGAGCAAATAAGTCCACAAATGAAAAAGGAAAAGAAGGAATGACGTGTGAGAAGATAGACAGAATAGAGTGTTATCTTTCTCTTGCAGCGCTAGCTCATTTTTGACCACCAGCTGGCCATCTGCCTCTTCAGAGTGATGGAAATGCATGTTTATGTGAGGGGGAGGTGATGGACATTAGCTGTGGTGATTTGACATGTGTGTGTGTGTGTGTGTGTGTGTGTGTGTGTGTGTGTGTGTGTGTGCCCGTCTGTCAGGGTGTGATTGTCATAAAAAGCTGAGCTATTAATAATCACGAGGGGCCATGATGTCACTGCAGTGGTGTTTTATTATTGACACCCCCCCACTTACACACTCACTTACACACACACACATACACACATACACACCTCCCACCACGCTTTATGGTCTTCTGCTTTTATCCTGTCACATCTAAAAATAGCACAGAGATGCTGTCCAGGGCTAAACGTGGATGTCACATGGCCAATGTAAATATCATTTGATTTTAAAGACAGATGGTTTTTTGGAGTCACACTTGGCAATGCACAACATAGACCAGTTTCATGAATGAAGTTAGATACCTCGAAAGCATCAATGAACTAATAGCAAGTGTGTTGTTGTTTTTTCTTGCTTTACATGCTGGACTCACAACACCACAGAGTTTTCTTATACATATTAAATCTAAGAAATAAAAGACAATGGTCACAGACATACGTGTTTCATATGTATTCCACAGCCTGTTAGCTTAGCTTAGCACAAACACTGGTAATAAATGGAAACAGCTAGCCTGGCTTTGCCTAATAGTAACAAAAGGCCTACCTCGACCTCTAACATGTTACATTGTTTGGTTAATCCGTACAAAAACTGAAATGTAAAAACAATGCGTTGTAGATTTAACAGGGGTTAGTTGTCTAACTATTTACTGGCCTAGGTCACTTCCTAAAGTGTACCGTAAGATTGCCAACAAAGACTCCAGGAGCCAGGCACGTTATTCCCCGTAAAACCTAACTGACTGTTGGCTGTAGCTTCGAATTTAGATGTACAGACATGAGAGTGGTAGCGATTTTCTCATCTAGCGCTCAGCAAGAAAGCAAATAAGAATATTTACTAAAAGTATTCAGTATATCAGTAATAGTGGTATCTTGTAAAATAATTTACAGGCTTTTCACCTCCAATGCAAGTGTTTTTCCAGCAGGGCTGAAGAGTATCACTCCTGCACACTGTCACAGTCAGACACATGACCCCAGGACAAATGAGCACCACAGCATAACTAGTCTATAGGGGGCAGTGATTAATGCACATTGAGTTTGAGAGCAGGGACCCCCGCTCATAATGAATGCAGGTTCCTGTCCTTTAGGCAGGGAGGAGGAAATGTGTGTGTGAGAGATAAATGATGGGAAACAGCATTTTAATAAGGTACAGGTTGTAAAAACTGTTTTGGTCTTACCTTTTCTCTAAACTGGTGTCTCATGGCCTTGCAGGACCTGCATTATTTTAAGTCGAAGAAGACTAACCGAGGCCTCCTGGAGGAAGGGTGGATCAACAACCAAGAACCCATCATGTGCTCCTACAAACTGGTCACAGTCAAGTTTGAAGTCTGGGGCCTGCAAACACGTGTGGAGCAGTTTGTACACAAGGTCGGGATTAAAAAAAGTTATTTCCTCTCAGAAATACCCTTTCCTTACTCAGTCAAACTGTTTGACCCTTGTAGATCAGTGTCGGTGCTTGAGGCGTTTCTTTTTCTGCTCTGAAAACAACCCACCGGTTGGCCATGAACCAAATCTGACGCTCCATTTTCCCCTTTAATATATACATATATACAATATCTGCCCTGTTCACATCCCACAGGTTACCTTGCACGGCACAATTTAAACTCCATATCTCCTATTTCCCAAATTAATTTCACCTAGCCCTCCATAGCATCAGTCCCTGAGGTGAACCGTCTCTGTGCTCTCCTTGCCCGAGGCACGGACACACACACACGCACGCACGCACGCACACATGCACACACACACCGTCAGGGCCATTACTAACATGGTAACACCGGTAGTGACTCATATTAATCACGTACCTTAAGGGGTGAAAGGAAATATTTCGAACATGAAAATGTTTTGAAACGACCTTCAGAGTTAACGCATTGTGATTCACATCCTCTCTCCTTGAACTCCCTCTGTCCCTCTTTATTTTTCTTCCTCCGTGATCTTGTGCCTCTTTTGAGTCCTCTTCCTCTCTCTGTCTCTTTTTCTGCTCAGGTGATTCGAGATGTCTTGCTTTTAGGACACAGGCAGGCCTTCGCCTGGGTGGATGAGTGGATTGGTAAGTTTATTAGAGATGGGACTGCCGATGAAACGTGGGTTAGTTTTGTGTGTAGACACTGACTCATCTCAAGATTGTAGTTAGATAATGTGGCAAAAATCAGAAGTCAGCAAGTGGACAAAGGTTTCTTACTGTTTTAGCCCAATCTGTGTGGGTCAAATTCAAAGTATACCTCATAGAAAGTATAAAACTGATGACAGCTAATGCGAATATGTCTTTTAAGGGTCCAGCAAGGCTATTTTTACGCAGTACGGTATCTTTAAGTACACTGAAAAGCACTAACAAACGTTGATATTTTGCCTTGTGATATCAGGAACTGAGTAGTTTACCCAGGTGTTTCATAGCTACCACTGTTACTTATACATTATTTCAACATATTCTCTTGTTGTTGGCTTTAAACATTTATAAAGATGACAATCTCTCTGAATGGATGGAGAACTCTATAACTTTTTGTGCTGTTGTTTAGCATTTAATCCAACAAAGATAACAACATGGTGGTGCCATTTATATTAATTTATATCAGAAATCCAGTGAGCACTGTTGTCATTCCAAAGGCAATGCAGAAGTGAAGACCTCATACTTCAAGCTTACATTTTTAGACTTACATTTTTTGCCTGGTTCCTGTTGCTGTCACTACATTCATAGCTGAATCATGTTGTTTTTGGTATTGTTAAGCTTTTTGTATTTCTTGACAGTGAAGCATCTTCTAAATTAATGAGGTTGTCTAATTTGATTTGAGTTTTTCATCTTGATTGAAACATTCACTGTTCAACTGCGTACTCTCTTTTCATCGCCGCTATTTCATGATTCATTTCACGCCTCCTCTGAGCCATTATTATTTAATTTGCTTTCAAACCACTCTGCTACAGGCAATCTATCATCAGTGACAGTCTATTACTGTCAGTATTTATGTTCCTGCTTTTCTCTCGTTACTTTACATAGAACTGTGACACAATAATTGGACTGTTAGTAAAGTATAACCATAGCCAACGTTCATTTAGTTTCCTGACCACTTGACCTTTTCGATGTTAATTATGGACAAAGTGTCACTGCCTTCTGTAGAATGAAGTCCTATCCCTCTTTTGAAGTGTGTAATCCATCCCCACAGACATGACCATGGAGGAAGTCAGAGAGTACGAGCGTGCCACACAGGAAGCCACCAACCTGAAGATTGGCACCTTCCCCCCTGCCATCTCCATCTCGGAGACCCCCCTGCCATCCAGCGCCCGCAGCGGCCCCAGCAGCGCCCCGACCACTCCCCTCTCCACCGAAGCCCCAGAGTTCCTGTCGGTGCCGAAGGAGCGCCCCAGGAAGAAGTCCGCTCCGGAGACCTTGACCCTGCCGGATCCGGGCCGGAGGGATTCACTCTTCAAACTGCCCAACTTTTTCTCCTGGAACTCCAGTCCGCAGCCAGAATGAGAGCGGGGCTGTGCCACTGGTGAACGCCTTCGACCTGTGGATCAGTGGAGGATGCCCAGCACATCCCACAATGCCCCCTCAGCCAGCTGAAGTGAAGGAGACTTTTCACTGTCCTGGTGATCCAAGCCCCCTTGGCAGACTCGCCGGTGTTCCAGCAAAAGCCAACAGGTTCAGACAGGCAGCCTGATCTCCATAGCAAAAAGTCCTGTGAGGTGTAAAGGTATAGTGCGTCCTATTGAGAGTCTAACAAAAGCAGCTGGAGGCTCCTCATTCTTCTTTCAGACAGACGGCATCACGCATCAGACACTATTAGTCAGATTGAGTGTAGTGTACATTCCTGAAAATGTTTTCATCCCACAGATTATCACCTTGCTTTTCTGTGTTGACAAGGTATGTTGAGGTTCAGTCCCTGCACATAATCTTTACATGTACAGAATTTGTTTTTGTTTTCTGCTTCAGGCATCGGAGTCTCTGGCTTTAACTGGACCTAGTGGTTTGACGTATCTATTTATGTGGTTAGGACTTGGCGACAGATTCTCGTTGGCCACCGTATCAGTTGAGTATTATGGTTTTCACAGTCAGGTGTAAGGTGATTGTGTATTCTTGTATATATTGTATGATCGATATCTAACCGGTGAATTGTCATTATTTAAAAAAAGAATATCATATCCAGTAATGATGCTGCTATGAAATTGTATTTCTTCTTTAAGTGTTTATTATAGTGAGTTCTGTCAGCTACCACGTCTTTAAATGACTTATGTAATCGCATGATTTTAACTGCAGAGGCTGAATATTAAATGTTCTCTGTTTTCTTTATTAGCTTGGTCTCACACTTGATGTCGTGTTTGAACTGAGTTTTTACAGACCGGTCATGTGGTTTGCATGTTGTTTTGCTTCTTTATTCATTTCAACTGTATTCATATTTTTTGTCATACTGTTGATGGGTTTTGTATTCAGTAAATTTAATTAAAACTCGAACCTGATATATCCATAATTGCGTGAGAAGTCTTTCCCTTGATTCCTCAGCTTCTCATTACAACAATACATCCTGAACTAAGAAGTGCGGTTTGATGTAAGTAAGAAAAGACGAAATGGCAATTGAATATTTATGCGTCAGAACACAAAAGCAACATTAGGAGACAGGATCTGATCATTTTCTAGGGCACAGCCACACAAGGCATTGAGGAAGCGTATTGCAATAAGCAATCTGGACGTATGTCTCCTGAAACATTAAGCATTTTGGATACATAAACTAAAAACACTATCTCCACACGGACTGAAGGAGGAGCTCAACTTAGATGTTTCAAGTACAACTGTTATTTAGTTTTGATATCATTTGTTGGAAATAAAATTGGAATTTGAACTTTGTTTTGTTCCTTTGGCTGAAATTAATTTAACCACAAGTCGGCGCCATAACGTGTAAAGCATACACAGGAGGCAAGGCAACGTAGGCGATACATATGTTGACTTGATTACCGTTGATATGATTATCCTATTTGATGCCTTGTGTTTGAAAATGTATAAAAAAGGGGTTTGCCACCCAGCGTTCTTGTTCCTGATGAAGACACATGTTGAGACATTGGGCTTAAATTAAATTAAGAAGCGTGTGTGCGGTTCTCCTCCTTCTACAAGTCATAATGCACTTCTTTCTAATTTAATGCTACAGCAATCTGTGAAGACCATTTAAAAACAAGTGAGTCTGACTCAAATTCACACCTATGGATCCTTCTAATACTACTGTATAGTTGCTGCACAGGTAAATACTTTGCAAAACACCGACGGTGTGTTTTTATAATTTATAATAATTATTTTTATTATTTTATATATTCATGTATCCTCTTGACAACTCATTTATTACAAAAAATCTTTTATTTAGAAAATAATGACCTGAAAGTGTTGGCCAAGCAGCCACTTTTAAGAGTTTAACGTTGAACAAACTAACTCTAAACTCTTAATAAGCAGCGTATTTCGCCTACAGTCAACAGGATGCCGTACAAAATAAAATAAATATTACACATTTTTGTCACAACACATTTGACCACACAACCAAAGCAAATGTTGGTGAGCACTCATCTTCTAGATGAATGACTAAATGTCAAGAAAATGTGAGTCAATATTGGCAAAATCAGTAATAAGTCAGAGCGTACAATGTGCAAAGTTCAGTTTGATCAGAAACTGTTATGATATTTATCTTTTAAAAGCAAGAATCTATACCTTTTTTTTTTAGAAACTACTATAATATTAAATACATATAAAAAAAGAAATTCCCTGCTTATACAACACAAGGTGGAACGACAGTACAAAGACAAGAGAGATGAGGTTATGTTCTCCTTACATGTAAACACAACAAAAACCTCCACAGAATCGACCCAGTTGATCCAAAGTGTTAAGTGCAAGCAAAGAAGAAGGGTCTATTTCTGATGTGCGTGATTGTGCCTCCGTTACTTTTCTTCCCTTCACTATCTTTCCTCTCGGTCTTTGGTGAGGCCATTTCTTCTCCGGCTCTCCTTGAGGTTACGCATGGCGTTGAGGAACACCTCATACCAAAAGAAGGTGAAGCCTGTTGAAAACGCGGCCTTCACAAGGCTGGGGGAGAGGCCTTTGAAGAAGCCTCGGACGCCTTCCTCTTTGGCTATTTGAACCATGCAGTCCACCAGGCCGTTATAGCTCCGCACCTGCACATGAGACACCGGTCATAGTACTCACACATGAGACGTAGATGTGCTCCGGGTACGTGAGACATGTTGTCGAGGAGCTTACCTGTCCAAACTGAACTCTGGCTGCCTCAAAGCCCCCCACCTGCAGTCTCTTCTTGAAGAGGTCAAAGGGGTATGTGATTGTTTTGCTGATCATTCCAGCTCCACTGCCACAGACCAGGCTTCTCAGGTGCCCTTGAAGAGGGGGAGGGTGGAGGGAGGGGACATAGGAAGAGATAAAAACACACTTCACATGCTTTATGAGGTGTTATTAATGCCACCGTCTCCACTGACCTCCTAAGTTTCCAGTTTCTTTGGGAGGTGGAGGCAACAGTTTCTTAAAGACATTGTAGAAGAAGAACTGCAGCCCGGCGTAAGGAAACACCGCCACCAGCGTTGGACACAGGCCGCGGTAAAATGTCAGCACGCCCTCCGAGCACCACATTGTGGACACGGCGTGACGCAGGTTCCTGTACACCTGAGAAGAAGGGAGAAGCGTTACACAGGGTTTGGGGTTCATGGAGTTAAATACCGGCCAAAGTTAGCAAACTTTAGCCTGTTTTTTTCCCCCCCAGTATTTCCCAGCAGTAATAACAATAGTTCCTTATGAATTATTAATTCAATTAATGGGACTTTGCAACAGAAAATGGATGGATGGATTAGACAATTACAACATGATTCATTTAATAAATTCAATATCTGCACTTGCCTATAATGAATCAATGAGCTGGCTACTATAGCTAACAGGCAAGAGAGGACATTCAAGACTTTTGTTCATTAAACTTAATATTTTTAAAATAGAGGAAGCTAAATTCACAGGGTCTTGGATTTCAGTACAAACGGTGGATGTCCAATAAAATCAAACACGTCAAATCCATTTAAAACAAACGAAGAAAAAACTATGACGCAAGAAATTCCTGACTCCTATCAGCATCTTCCCACCTTGGTTTCTCCCTGAGCTGCAAAGCGTGTCCGCAGCGTGTCCAGCGGCTGGCAGACCACAGTCGCCGAGCACGCAGCCAAGCCGCCACATACGAAGTGAACTCCCGCTGTCTGGCCGTCGTACAGCGTCGACTTGTGGACCACCTCCGTCAGAAACTCGAAACTGGCAAACTGCAAAGCACGCGTACACGGTTATTTAAAACACGGAACTACAGGTTGTCGTGTGACCAGGTGGGTTTTGAAAAGGGTCTCCGGCTACCTGGACAGCCCCGAAGCAGATGGAGAGGAGCTGTGCAGGGACGTGGCCCTTCCAGAAAGCAGAGAGTCCCTCCTCTGAATAAATGCACCGGGATGCCTGAAATAATCCCCGGTACTTTCCCTCGGGCCTCCATGAAGACACACGCTCAATCTGCAGCTGTGGGGAAAAGAAATATGGATAAACATACAGGAAGCAAACTGCACTATTACCCACGATAGTTCAGCTGCTGAGATACGAGACTAAGAGGGTAAAGAGTCAAACCAACAACTGATGATACACTGATATACTTTTAATCTACGTTATCACTTTGTGAGGCTCCAAATACACTTTAATATACAAGTTACCAAATATGAATATAAAGTATATTTTACAGCTTGAAATGTGAAAATATTGAAATTGAATTGTCTCACACATCATTACCTGAAATCTGATTTTAAGCACATCGAGGGGGCTGATGAGCGCCCGGGTGACCATCCCAGCAGCTGACCCGGACAGGGCGGCCTCCTCTGGGGAGTGGGCCGCACCCTGAGCCCCGGGGTCATAACCCACCATGTCGCCACAGGGTCCGATTCTTGTTAACACTGCAGAAGGAAATGATGAAATACACTATTATTAGTGTTTTGTAATGACAAGAAAAGACTATGTTTGGTGTCCTTTACTTAAGTAAAAGTATAAAAGTATATATATATACACATATATACATATATATATATATATATATATAACATATATATATATATATATATATATATATATATATATATATATATATATATATATATATATATCACATATATACATACACACACATACACACACAGTAATTACTGCTTTAAGCGCTCTGTATTCTTGGATAAATGCCCCTTTCCAGAGGACACAAAGCTTTATATTGAACATCATACAGACATCTGCTGTTCAGAATTATTCAAAACTTTATTTTATTGACTTTTAGACTGTTTGGAAATGAAAAGCAGTATTCTGGATCCGTCTTGAATGAATGTGGGGTGTCTTGTAAACCCATTAGTCGTATGCATAACACACCATTAACAACATCATTCATTCATATGGACTCTGCAGTCTGCAGAAGTTTGTGGTACATCTTCTTCCTCGATGAGCGTTTTTAGAAGCCTAAACTATTGTAAAAGCATCAATATCTGGAGAAAATAACATTGTCAAGACAAAATAAAATATTAATACTAGCAACCCGCAGTGGGGACCATAGTATAATTATGATTATATACTATATAAAGTCATGTAAACATGTAGAGGACATGCAGTGGGACCTTGGGGCGAGATAAGCTAACAACAACAACAACTGGTGCCTTTGAGCTGCAGCTGTGACGCAGGAAAACTTACCTTAAAGTTAAAGTCCTTCATGAATTAAACCGCAGCCACAGTCCTGACCCGACACGTCCAGTGCAGCAATAAGAGGACAAGACAGGTTTCTACTCACGGATGATGCACCTGAACGTCACGATTTGCGAGCATCACTTCCGGGTTAGACGGACCCGAACGCCACCTTTCAAAGCAGAAATATCGCGACAAGATGAGTCGCTGCCTCGCTTCAACGCACCGGAAATAACGCAACCATCACCAACATAAGCGTGACATCTTTGGTAACATCCCTGTTAACTCCTATTAATAGCATGAATATGGAGCAAATTATGTAGAGTTGCAAATGTGGAGCCATTTTTTTTTGTTTAAAGTTAGATTATGTGACTGTGCAATGCTGCAAAATAATCTGTATGGCATATGCAAATGCTCATGGGTTAGGGTTATTGATAAATAGTGACTAAACCTGACTGCGAAGTCATGTTGTCATTAACAACACCTCTTTTCATGAATCTTTATAAATGTATTTGAAGTAGTTCAATTTAATTTATTTATTGTAATTAAATTTATGTATTTTGTCTTCAATATTTTTTTCAACTTCCTGTAATTTAATGTAATTATTATAAAACGTATTTATATATTTAATGTAATTATTTATAATTATATTATAATATATATAAGTCATGATGTTACACACTCCGGTACAGTAGGGGGCACAATGCACCTTAAACGTTAGTTTGTAGTCCGCCAATAAACTAAGAAGAAGAAGAAGAAGAAGAAGAAGAAGAAGAAGATTAACCAGAGCCGTTTATTGAGAATCACGTCATCTCTCTTTATACGGCTCTGGGATTAATGCTACCCAAAATAACATGTGTGATGATAACATTAAAATAAAAGGTAGAAATGTAGAGGAGCGTCGTGAGAAAGAGAATAGGGACTTTACGGCTGATACAGATGCAAATAGCCCTCTTTTCGTCCGTCGTTACGTTATTTTTGAAGAGAGGCAGGGGTTTATCTTGCCGTGATACTTCAGCTTTGAGAGGCTAACGTCTGCTTACATCCACCCAAGTGGGATGATCAGTCTAGGTGTAAAGAAGTGGAGTAAATTCTAGGTATTTTTTTGCGCATATTATTTTCGAAATGTAAGTAACTGGCCTTTTCTGTCAACTCTTTATGAGACGTAAGCGAACGTTGGTCCGTGTCGTTCTTTCGGCGGGCGGTTGGAACGGAACAAATAAAGGTTCGATATAAAACTTGACGTTAAACTCGTCTCAACGTCAGCGGTCACGTCGTTTACGTCTACAACATAAACGTTAACGTCAACGTTCGGTTTCTGCACCTGAGCAGAAGCACACGCGCTAGATAATTTTATATCAGTCAACTGCAGTTAGTCAAGTAGTGTGTTGACCTACAGCTAAACTGTTTCACGTAGTTATACCCAAATATACCTAAATAACGTCCACGTTACACACGTTGACGTCACATGTGATGGCCATGTGGTTAATGGTATAAACACCTCCCAATGTAAAAGACCACTATGTGTTAAAACTGTGTTTTTGGGGTCCTGGGTGACCTTTCGGGTGACCCTAGCTGCCCCGTGTAATCCCTCCTATCCCTCAGTGAATGAGCTGCGGGCAGCAGCCAGTTTGATGACAGTACAGGATTTTGAGGTTATTGTTGCTACACAGATTGTTCTGCTGTCTCTGTCTGTGGCGTTAGTGCATTTCGTGCCCTGGCTTGAAGCAGACCCTCACTGTGTGTGTGTGTGTGTGTGGTTTGCATTTCGTTTTAACACACCAGTTACATTTTTAAACCCTCTAAAAATGCAGTAAAAAGTGTTGTCTGATCTTCATAGTGTGACCGCTCTCGGGTGTAAGTTGGGTGGGATGGAAAATACTACTGATGACTACAGGATCCAGTCATTCGACCTGGACACACAGATGTTGCTGAAAACAGCCTTGAAAGGTGAGCATCTTATTAGAGTTTCAGCATCGGGTCAATGTTGCAAACGACTTTAATCATTTTCAAAAAAGTTTCCTGCACTCAGCGTCGTCCGTGTGTATGATCAGCATTTTTGTTTCTTTCAGATCCAAGTTCAGTGAACCTGGAGAAGGTATCCAATGTCATCGTGGATCAGTCTTTAAAGGACCAGATTTTCAGCAAAGAGGCCGGACGCATCTGCTACACCATCGTGCAGGTCCAAACTGTTTTTGTTACTTCTTTTACCTCCATGGTTGTCCATTTAACAGTATTTGTTGTCCACGTTAGTTTCTTTGATGAAGACACTGAGCACCAGTGAGACAGAGGGATTGAAGAAACCAGAGCGGAACTTAAAACATCTCATTAAGTCTCTTAACCAAATTCTTAATCCTCTTCCCTTATTAATGCCTAACTGGTAGTTTACACTTGAGCAACAGGAGGCTCTTAAGCCAGCTTACCTGCATCGCGGTTGTTTCCTGACTTTTTGTCCATACTCCACTTTCTATCTTGGTCACCTCGTGCAGGCCGAATCCAAGCAGAACAATGGAAGTGTGTTCAGGAGGAGCGTGTTGAACCGCCTCCAGCAGGAGTTCAAGAAACGCGAGGAGACGAGGGGGCGCTCGCTGCAGGAGTGGGTGTGCTACGTCACGTTCATCTGTAACGTCTTCGACTACCTCAAAGTAAGTTCCTGTTGCTTCCCCTTTAGATATGTTTAAACTGAATCACGTGAGCATGTTGTCTTCATCAATAATACAGAGCGACGTTGCTAAATGACTCTGGATCAAAGCGTCTGTGAAATGTCTTTTAGCTGTCAGCTCGTGATGTCTTTGATCGCATCGGATGTGAAACACTTTACATGTGCCACGTATTGTCTGTAAGTGTGGTACTATAAGTGTTAAATATGTCGGTGGTGTGGCCCCAGTTCACTTTCACAGTGACTCAGGTTTCATCCTTGATAATGGCCATTGTTGTTTTGCACAAGTCAACCCTCTAAGGGTGAGTCAGGGCTCATTTTTCACTTTGGTGGAAAGGGAAGTTAAATTACGGACATAACACCGCTGCATCTATGAATGTTTTAGTCTTTTAAAACTTTTTTTAATCTATGTTTTCTTGACATTTAGGTGAACAACATGCCGATGGTGGCACTGGTCCATCCTGTGTATGACTGTCTGATCAGGCTGGCCCAACCAGATGCTCTAATGAATGAAGAGGAGGTGAGAAAGAATGTGTAGTTATTTCTTCTTTTGTTATATTCATTTCATTAGTCTAGATGTAAAATATGTTTTTTCTCAGTAAACTCTTTTTGTTTTTGTGTTCTTATTAAAGGAACAGCGATAGATATCCTGCATGAGCTGTAATTGGTTTTGACACCCCTCCCAGTCAACCTCAGCCGGCTGACATGGGAAGGTCGTTAGCTTGATTAGGCTCACCTGGGTCCTTGAGCTATAAACGCTGTCCTTGTGCTCGCTCATTACGTGGTTGACATCCACCCTGCCTCGTTGGTGTTTGTTTTTGTGCCTTCAAAACCGCCACACAGCCCACATGCCACACAGCCCACATGCCACACAGCCCACATGCCACACGCCACACATGCCACACAGCCATGCATTGTTGAGTGATCTACACAATCCATTGTTCATTTGAGTTAACCTTTGTCTGATAAATTGTGTTGGTTATTAAGTGTAACCTTGCATGCTCTCCTTGTTACATTCCCTAAGTTTGTGGCTAATGGGGACTCGGTCGGGATGCAAACCCGTTTGGTGAGGTTAAATCTAGCCTTTGTTCAAACTGTCATTCCACCCTTGTGGAGGAAGAAAAAATGTCATGAATCTCCACTCACCATGCCAGCGTAGCTTGCGCCTCGCTTAGCACCTCTTATCTTCGAGTTAGTATTTATGGTTGTCATGCCGGAAATCAGCTTAACTCATGCAGGGCTCAACCCCACCCTCCCTCCCCTTCACCAGCCTTGGGCAGCTAAAAGCTAATCACGACTTTGTTCACGGAAGTGAATAAATGAAAAGGTATTCAGCTCATTACATTACATTTCATTTAGCAGATGCTTTTATCCAAAGTGACTTACAATAAGTGCATTCAACCATGAGTTCAAACCCAGAACAACAAGAATCAAGAAAGTACAATTTCCTAAAGAAAGCCAAACTACCAAGTGCTATAAGTAAGAGACATTTAAGTGCTACTAAAGTACTATGATATATATATATATATATATTTTTTTTTTTTTTTTTTTATTCCAGGTATAGTCGGAAGAGATGTGTTTTTAGTTTGCGGCAGAAGATGTAGAGACTTTCTGCTGTCCTGATGTCATTGGGGAGCTCATTGCACCATTTAGGAGCCAGGACAGCGAACAGTTGTGATTTTTTTCATCATCAAGTAACGTTAATGTTTGAGACTCTAGAATGTTATCGGTCCGGGGCGTTAGCTAATAGTGTCATCAGGTTGGCAGGTTGGCCATTTCCTTCCTGTAATAAAACTCTCATCAATCCGTCATGTGACTGATAAATCACCATAGATACAAAGTGTCATCCTTTTCTTTAAGATCACGTTGCTCGAAATGGATACAAAAATTCAAGAGAAATATGAATGACTATAAATACAAAACATGTAATTTAATATTTTAATCGGAATATTCTCTTAAAAATGTATTATTTCATCTTAATTAAATAAAGATTGGATATCTATCTTTTCAATACAATCAAAATTAAATTGAATATTATTATACCTTACTTTGATTCAGAGTAATTTTTTTTATGTCAAACATTGTCAAATATCAGCCATAATACATTTTAAAGAAACGAAACTTGACGAGGGTGTCTTTTACTTGCGTCCGAGTCGCTGACATCCCCCCCCCCTCTGCAGGTGGACTGCCTGGTGCTGCAGCTGCATCGCATCGGAGAGCAGCTGGAGAAGGTGAACGGCCCGCGGATGGACGAGCTGTTCTTCCTGCTGCGGGACGGCTTCCTGCTCCAGGAGGGCCTCACCTCGATGGCCCGTCTGCTGCTGCTGGAGATCCTGGAGTTCAGGGCCGGAGGCTGGGTGCTCAGCGGCACCGCCCACAAGTACTACTACAGTGAAATTGCTGACTAGGATCGTCGCGTGGACGACGGGTGCTGCTGAGCAGCTGTTTCTGCAGATGTGTTAGCCAAACTTCAAGGGCCTTGGATACCTCTCCTTAGTCACCTCTGGTTAGACAACCAGCAAATTTCTGAAGGACATCAACATCCTCCAGGAAAACAGTGGAGGGTTTTGAGAAGATGGCAGTTCATAAACTGTAAAAAGACTTTTTGATTTGTCTGGATTATTCCCTGCGTTTGATATTACCCAGACATGATGCCGTGGATGTGGAACGTGCAATAGTTCACAAGGCGTTGAAGTTAAGTTAACGAGGTTTAGCCACATTCAGGTACACTTTGTTTTAAGGAAGCTGAAGATATTTTGTTTGTTTGTTTTTTTATTGATCTTGCAGGCATTCCTGTTTTTGAAGAAGCATTTCAAAGTCCAACTTATTTTTTACCAAATCCAAAGGACTTGGAACAGACATTCCAGTAAGATACGAGCTGATTTGGTCTTTGATTTACTTTTTATTGTTGTGTGACCAAATTTAATTGAAAAATTTATATTTTAATAATTTAGTTGACCATTTTCTTTTTGTGTGGAATTGACCTTTTACAAAAGGTTTGAATTGCTGTTTCGAGGAATTTTCTGCCTCATTTGTCCTGTAGGATTCCTGTGTTACTGTTTCGTTACACGTTGTAACACGAGGCTGTTTTAATTACGTAAAGTGATGTGTCTTAAGTTAGGGACCTTCTTTTATTTGAGTTCTTTGTTACAACTCAACTAATGCATAAAAGACCAAGAGCTTAGTTACAGTTCATATTTTAACTTGTTTCTACAGATAAATCAGATATTCAATACATTTCTGGATTCACAAGTTTCATTTGTCAAACAACTCGTGCCAATATAACAGCATTAAGTCTTAATCAAACAGAATTTATTTGTTGTTCATATCTTGTATTATTTATCTGAATCTGCAAAATATTAAGGAAGTAAAATGATCAAATAAATGTTGTGCAGTAAAAAGTACATTTACCTCAAAATAGTTTTTCAGTAAATGTGCTTAGTTACTCTCAACCCTGCTGGAGGAATGTTTATCTATTCTCCTTCACGCATACGCAGGTCGGTTCTAAGTATGAAACCAGTAGAGAAGTCCTCTCCAGCACCAGCAGCACTGGTTCCACTGGTATGTAGCTGAGCCTCACTCACTCACGGCTTTACAGTCTTCAACCAAAGCGGTGCCTTTTGATTCAGACGGACACGAGCGTCGCAGACAAATGTCATGTGGTAAAAATGTTACATCTCTTCGAAATGTCATTATTTTGAAAAGCTGTACCTGTAATTATGTGTAAATAGTTAAAGGTTAATATAAAATTGGCAGACACCTCAACCTCCAATGTTAGAAAATGATTCAGTTAAAAGCCCAGCCATGGCCAAGATTTAGGAAATGTTGTATTATATTTCCCTAAATATTTTTTTCTAGTTGTGTTTTGAGGATTTCAGTTTATGGTTTAATATTTTCCACCACCTTTCAGACCAAGTTGATGAAACAAATGTGACGGGTTCAATGATTGTGTTAAACTGATCCTGAAGCGTTAAATTAGTCTCTTTAATAAACGGGGCGCAGTGCCGACTGCAATATCTGTTCATATATTTTATTACACTGTTGTAACATTTTTACATTTCTCAATTCCATTTTTTATGGTTGGGTTGTACATTTAATGCAAATGTATTTGTTCTAATAAATCTTGGAAGTTTTTCCTTAATTGTGTGTTTATTAACAATACAGTTGAGCACGTCTGTATATTGTACGCGATGCGGTTTCTCATTACAAAAAGTGACCGTGGTCCAGGTCACCCTTCATAGTTCACTGCTGTCGTCCTTCCAACAAAAGGAGTTTCGTGGTGTTCGTTATTTACAGAAACGCCTTGAGGAGCAAAATGGGTCCCTGGATGTCTGTCCAGTCTTATTTGAATCTCAGTCCCGAGTGGTTTCCTTCTACCACCAGCGGTAGTGAGCGTAGGCTCTGTTGGCTTCGGCCATCTTGTGCAGCTCAAACTTCTTCTTGATAACGTTGCCCTCCTTCACAGACGCTGCCAGCAGTTCCTGGGAAAGTTTTTCGTACATGTGCATGCGTCGATGTTTGTTGTCCCTGCACTCTGAGATCATCCACTTCATGGCGAGGAAGCGGCGCCGGTTGTCCGAGAGAGGGATGGGCACCTGCGTGGAGAGGGGGGGGGGGGGGGGACCAAACGGAATATAATTAGACTTAATGTTTATTCTCTCGGACCGACAAGAGCATTGCTCGGCCTCGTCACTCGCCTGGTAGTACTTTCCACCTTTCTGGATGCTGGCCAGCCCAACGACAGGCTTGCAGTTCTCCAGAGCCTGGTGGAAAATGGCGTAGGGGTTACACTCGATCTCCTCCTTCTTCCCTTCTGGAGCTTTGTGGTATTTCTCAACCTGTTTCCTCTTCATGCTCTCCAGGGTCTGGAAGCAGAGAGAGAGATTTATTAGAGATGCTTCTAGACACACAGCAAATCTTTGAGCTGCACTCTGAGACTGCGTTGGCTTTCTTACGTCTGTCATGATCTCTCTGGCCAAAATCTTGTTTCCGTCCGTCATCATCATGTTGATGAATTTACTGAAAAGCAAAGACGAACGTTATCGCCTGACATGAACTCTCAGATGCACCGCTTTGACTACAGACCCTCCTGCAGAGAGCTGGGTGTCCGTTTGTTGTACCTGAGGACTGGGTCGCTGAAAACAGAGCTGCTGACTCCGCTGGTCGCTGCCTTGATGGGTCGGAGCGCTTTGAGCTCCCGCTGCTCCTTCTCCTCGGCACTCAGCTCCGTCTCCGGTGTGCTGTAGGCCTCCTTCCTGACCTCTGGCTCCAGATAGTACGGGTTGTATCTGCTCCACCGCACCAGGAACACCCTGCAAACACAAGACACGAGAGAGAGAGAAAGAGAGAGAGAGAGAGAGAGAGCGGAGTTTCACAAATTACTCAAAGAGTTTGTGTGTGTGTGAGGACGGGAGATCCATTTCAAAAGTAGGAGACCAAACCAAGTGGTGTATTCATTGAGAAATATTTGGGGCATTAACTTGAAATAAAAAAAAGTTAGTCAAATCATATACAATTTAAAAAAAATGTTGATTTCACTTGTGTGAAGGAACGCTGGAACTAATAGTTGATCAAAAGAAAATGAGCTTTTTAACTGTCAATTGGGATTTGCTGCTTTGTAAATTACAAAAACTTTTGGTTTTATAATTGATGGAACACGGTTGAAGATGTCCTGTCAGCATCTTGCAACATTTTATATATTAAACGATTAAATAAACAAAACAATGTTATTATTTTAGACCCTATAGTGTAAATTATCCGTTGGCTGATTAAACAAACTTGACACTAATGACAGTAGCAGATCGATAATAAAATAATAATATATTTTCTCTATACAGCACCTTTAATACATAAAATCCAGCTCAAAGTGCTTCACAGAAGAAGAAAAAAATACATAAAATACATAAAAGCATTTAGACGTATACGAAGAAATAAAACATGCGAAGCAACATTCACGTTGTCAGTTATTTAACATGAGACAACCACATAATTTACATTGTTTAGATCCTGAATTGCAGTAAAATTGCGCCCATTGCTCAGTAATATCTAACCGACAGCTCTAAAAGCCGGTTAATGTGCTCGTGTCTTTATAAAACGATAGTTACCTTGGTGTCCAAGGTTTTAATAGTCCTGTGATGGAAGCAGCCATCTTGAAAATGTGAGTGTCAGTTAGGACCCCGGGTTAGTACGTCATGTAGACGCCTTCAGAAAAGAAAAGTTTATTTCAAAATCAGCGTTTCATTCCGCAGATTTAAAATTTAACACCGGTGTGATTAATTTTTTTCACAACAGTGCGTGTTTTTCTTGGGTGTTTTTTTCCCCTAAATAATTCCGATTGATAATGTTGGACTCTCGCGCACACGCTGGTGGTGACATCACGCAATGTTGTTAGTGCTATGGCGTACCAGGAAGGGGAGTCGCTCGAATCCTGGCTCAGTGAGTGATTAATCTCCTTTTATGAATTAAATAACGTGGGTAATTAGCAGGATGCGGGGCAGTAACGTTAAACCTGTACGTGAGGATGTTGATAGCCGCTCTGCAGCTGCAGGAGGGAGCTGATGGAGCTGATGGAGGGTCCTCCTCACAGACAACTGTCTGCAGCCTTGGCCGGATGGGTGGAGAGCCTTATTAAACACTGTATGGGCTCACGTTCACCAGTGACAGCTCAGTGTGTGTGATCAGTGATTGTTTAGAGAAGCCCTGCAGATAGTTGTCCCTCAGCACAGTTTCATACCTGCAGCTGTTCGTTGGTCTTTAAACAGATGAGCACTGTATCAGCAAATACAAGAGGGAAGAAGGATGACAATTGCTGCGTTGTTACGTCTGCTCACAATACTCTCGTTGAGCCATATGCACAGTAGGATGTGCATATTGCTGTCTGAAACAAACGAGTTGCTGTGAGTTAGTGTAAATGTCTTTCTCTCACAGATAAAGCCACCCATCCGACAAACAGACAGGAGGACTGGGAGTACATCATAGGCTTCTGTGATCAGATCAACAAGGAGCTGGAAGGGTATGTCTGGGATATATTTTCAAACCATTTTCTTTAGTCACTTCCATTAAAAAAGAAAAAAAAGAAAGAAAAGAAAAGTCTCTCATCTGGAATTTGTTCTTGCAGTCCTCAGATAGCTGTGACTCTGCTCGTCCACAAAATACACTCACCACAGGAATGGGAGGCTCTTCAGGCTCTGACAGTAAGAAATTATTCACTTTAATATCAACGAGCACCTTTTTTCCCCCCCTTTTTAAAGCTGGCTTAATCTTCACAACGTTGTGTGCAGGTGTTGGAGGCATGTATGAAGAACTGCGGGAGAAGGTTTCACAACGAAGCCGGAAAATACAGATTTTTGAACGAGCTGATTAAAGTTGTGTCTCCGAAGGTAAGCGGTCTCCAAATAGGTTTGAATGAAAAGCATGCTGACTGTACGTCCTGCCATTTCGGCCTCTTTCAAACAAAAACCCTCCCTTGTCCCCAGTACATGGGCGACAGTGCACCTGAGAAGGTGAAGCTGAAGATCGTGGAGATGCTGTACAGCTGGACGGTGGCTTTTCCAAATGAAACCAAGATCGGCGAAGCCTACCAGACGCTGAGGAGACAGGGTGTGTTGAGATCGGTCACGTGGTGAACACAATGCACGTGAAAAGACACCTTATTGTCCTCGCTCTCCTCACCAGGCCTCGTGACACATGACCCCGAGTTACCGCTGGACAGGACTCTGATCCCCTCTCCTCCGACCCGACCGAAACACCCGGTGTTTGACAACGAGGACATGGGCAAGGTGAGAGATTGGAGGAGATCTGTTCTGTAATGTTGCACTATTATATTCATTTCATCGCCATCGATTATGTGTTTTATGTTCATATTTATACTTCTGTATATACAGTATTTATATTTATATGTGTACATAGTAGTTAAATGTTTACGCCTACCTTGGTTCTGCTTTGTTGTCCTTGTTTTTTGTTTATTTGTGTATTTCTTGTATGTATACGCATACGCTGTTTTAAATGTGAACTCAGTAAAACAAGCAAAGGAAACGACGCTCCTCTCTGAATAATTTGTGTTTTTTACATTCCCAAGAAAGGAAGGGCATCATCACCAAAAGCAGAATCATTTGTTCGAGGTGAAACTGTCCATTTAGTAGTGAATGTGTGTGTTTGTGTGTGTTTAGCTGCTTGCTGAGCTTCTCCGGAGTAAAAATCCAGAGGACCTCCAGGAAGCCAACAGATTAATCAAAAACATGGTGAAAGAGGTAAGAGCTGGACGGCTCGACGAATATTTCACACAGTCTCCCACTGCTTGCTGCTCATCAAAGTAACCTAATAAATATGGATTAAATATATGTAATATGATATAATATTTGTTGTATGTGACGTGGTAAACAGTGACATTGTGTCTTCACTGTTTCTGTCAGGATGAGGCTCGAGTGCACAAGGTAACGAAGCGTATACACACGCTGGAGGAGGTGAACATCAACGTCAAGCTGCTGACGGAGATGCTGTCCCACTACGATAAAGACAGCTCCTCCAACTCAGACAAGGACATCATTAAGGTGTGTGTGCGTGTACACGGACACACACACACACACACACACACACACACACACACACACACACACACACATACATACATACATACATACATACATACATACATACATACATACATACATACATACATACATATATATGAAATAGTAAACTTAAATCGGATCTTTTACCTACAAGGAAGAAACTGGAATATTTCCCTCTAACGGTAAACGGGGAAAACACAACTTTTCAAGATGTAGAAATACTTTATTCGTGTCCTCGTCTCTACGATTAAAAACACCCTCTTGTACGAGCCTACTTGATTTCATTCTAGTGTCCAATATTGACGCTGGGCTCGTCTAAAATCCCCCAATCAGCTCTAACTCAACTCATCCCGAGAAAGTTCAAGTGGCACACAATTCATTTAATTTATTTTGCCTTCAGTGTCATTTGCAATCAAAGGCAGTCAGAATGGTAAACAACTAAAACTCTCAGCATCCTAACAAGATTTGGGATTTTATAGTTCTATTTTTGTATCATTATTATTTATTTATTTACTTGGGACAATGCACATTAATCAACATTTCAGTTTGCACCTCGATGCTACAGCAAGCACTATTCTATAAGAATGTACAGCACAATACAACGCAATAATAACAATATACTATACGATATGTAAAAACAATACGTAACGGCAGTTTGTGCTTCAAGGTCAGGTTACGAGGGGAAGACGGTTCCAGTAGGTTTACAAATTTAAAATGATTTGATCTCGTGAAGTTATTTTATATGTTTGCATTATTGAAATACCAACACACATAGCTGCATTTAAACTGTCCAGCACCTCCTTCGCGTTTTCCTCCCAGGAACTCTACGAGCGATGTGACAAGCTGAGGCGTTCTGCTTTCAAAATGGCCACGGAGACGGAGGACAACGACACCAGTTTAGGTTTGCTTGTTTGGTTATTTCTTCACCTGCAGAAGCCCATTCTTGACCCTTTCATTGTGTGTAAATATCTGTAACTTTGTCTCCTCAGGTGACATCTTGCAGGCCAGCGATGACCTCTCCAGGGTCATCAACGCCTACAAGAAGATCGTCGAGGGGCAGCCCATCAACGGGGACAGCGAGGAGCCTGGATCCACAGCTGGTCACCGTGAGAGCGGTGAGAGACGTCTCACAGATATGCCTCACGTTTTTATCTCTCCATTTCACATGAATAAACGTGACCGCTTCATGCTCCGTATGTCCTGCCGTTGTGTATCGTCTTCACTCAACAGAGACCACAGACACACTGATCGATCTGGCCGGCCTCGACACTCCGAGTCCCCCTCAGCCCGCCGCCCCTCCCTTCCAGTCCTCGAGTCTCGTCTACACCGATCCCACGGCTTCTCCCATCCCCGTCCTGCCTCCTCCTCCCAAACGCCTGGCCGGCTCCTACGGCAGTCAGAGCAGCAGCCCGAGTCACCCCCCCCTCGACAAGGCCTCCACTGCCCTCTCACTCCTCGACGACGAGCTGCTGTCTCTAGGTAGCAATGTGACTTATTGAGTTAAAGGAACAATTTGACATTTTTGGGGGTAATAAGCTTGGCTCATTAATCCGCCCAGCAGCATCTTGAAGCTCACTGAAAATGTGACATCTTGTTGGTTTAATCCGGAGCAGTAACTTCCTCGCGTTTCCCACTGGTTGCCTGGCAACTGCTCCCAGCCGAGAAATGGTTCCGGCATACACTGTGTCCATAGCAACGGCCTGTTATTCATAGCAGCGGTCTGCTATAAAGAAATAACAGACCGTAGAAAGCGTGTGGTATCAACCTTCTCATCTGACATCTAACTGCCCGCCATAAAGCAAACTGTTGATTTAATGTGAAGAGACGTGAGAGTATAAAACACATAAAAGTATTAAAGATAAAAGACTTTCGCTCTTTTGACGATGCAAATGCCTGTATCTTTCTTCCAGGACTGAACGACCCCCCTACCTCTCTGTGCAGCCAATCAAAACCCAGGTTGAATGAATTGTCCAATCAGTGGACTTCCTTACAGATCATGTTGCTGGCCAACCCAACAAGGGTAGGGGACACAAGAACACCGAAGGACACGAATACACAAAGCGCTTTAATGGCGATAATGCTAAAAGGTGTGTGTGTGTGTGTGTGTGTGTCCGTCCTCACAGGAGAAGGTGCGTCTGCGCTACAAGCTGGCTTTCACACTCGGCGACCGTCCGTGCAACGAGGTTGGAGAGGTCGACCAGTTCCCCCCACCAGAGACTTGGGGTCAGCTATAGAGGTGTGCAGGCCTGCTGCCGCTCAGCAGGGACAGACCGGTTCATGCTCCATGAAGGTGTGTGTGTGCGTGCGTGCGTGCGTGTGTGTGTATGCACATCCATCCCAGAGAGAAAGGTGGGGAAATTCAGCTGCACTCGACCTTACAGTTTCACATTCCTTACAGTTGTTAATTTTTCTTTTTGCCCAATGTTATTACTGGCAGTGAGACGCTAACAGCAGAAACTAAAGTTCTATTTATACGGTGCTTGTATACTTCTCTGCAGCTAACAAACTAAAGATATACACTGGCAAGTAAGACAGCCGTGGTGTTTACAGGTCGATGGTATTAAGATAAATATTAAAAGGGATTTTCCCCAAGATGAATATAACAGATTTTAATGTGCTATAAATAATCAATGCATTAGAGCTCAGCTCCTGACAGGCGTGATGGATTGCAGTATCAAAACAATTGCTGACCTCTGAGTTAGCAGAGCCTAAGATACAACAGCTGTGCTTTTATTTTATTTAGTCCTCTGGCTGGGCACTTTCTTAGCCCACAGAAAATATACTTGAATAGATCCAGACGTTTGAAAACAGGATCCAGTAGATGTCTTAAGATGGTAAGCTAAACTGGAAAATGTATCCGTTTAGTAAAAAGTTCTGATTATTTTATTGACATGGTTACCTGTTTATCAATTTTACTACTAAAATTATTAGTGGAACAACAATATCATTTTTTTTTTTTTGCTGGAAAGGAAACCAACTGCACTTAGGGTGGTTCATTTTTAATCATGAATACGTCGTGATGCTTGAGTCAAACTCTGGTTTTATTTCACGTGTTTTTTTTTGTTTTTTTTAATAGGTGATTGTTCGCATTTCAGTCATGATTTTAGCAGTTGGTTATTATATTTTTGTTCTATATTTAAAGATATTTCCTCCTACTACCAATGCCAGTATTGGGAGTATTTTCTCTTATTTATTGTTTTGTGTTCTGTTATAGTATTTCAGTGCATCACTGAACCTAGAAAATGTGAACTGTAAAAAAAAAAAAAGAAATAAAAATCTCAATTTAAATTTGGTAGCTCGAAAGGAAAATTTGCCACCAGGTGGATAAAGTGTGTGTTCAGCAGTGTGACTGTGCTGTGAGTAAAGTTTCATAAATCAGTCCAGCCGATCCTCCCTCTGGTCGTCCTCAGCTCGTCACATGGGACGTACAGAAGAGGTGCGTGTTTACTGTACATAGTGTGTAATGTACCTATTGTTTGTTGTATGACAAGTTATGTGAACATGTCACGTGCAGATTTTGGGAGAGCGTTAGGTCTGTACATACTGTATGAGGTGCCATTTGTTCGCTACATAAAAAAAATAAATACTTTCAATGGATGTCTTGAGTTTATTTTTGCTTCTAAAAAAGTCAGATTTTACAACAATAAACATCATGAAAAGAGGTTTTTTTTTTATCAAATAGCACACTTTGATTACTTGAACTTTATATACAGTACAAAAATGCAAAAGAAGAGCTTTCTTTTTAATGTCACCATTCATGCTTCCACAGTTCCCTCTTTGATAATCGCCATGGCCAGATTCCTGGCCAGGGCGAGTCTCAGTAGCTCCACTTTGGTCTGCTCTATGTCTTCATCCTGAAATGACAAAACGCTCGCATCAGAAGTGTGGAGGATTGCACGTCTTTAACATTGAGGCCGATTGTCGTATTGCAGCTGTAGAGGAAATGCACTTCACAGCACCCGAGTCTGTGTCTGTGTATTACAAGCTCAGCAATGCATTGTGGGTGAATTGTTCTCTAGGTTTAAGTGGAAAACTTTAAAAACGTGTCTGGTTTCACTTACCTTCATTTAAACTGAAGCACCAAATTAACATCAACCACATACCAATACAAAATACCAAATAAACCGAATATTGCATCCGCAGCCACTAAAAGCTACTTTCCTGTACAAACGATGCTCAGCAGCTGAGCGGGACTGAGGCCGTGTGAGGAGCTGCGTACCTGCGTGGGCTTGTCTGTGCCGGGAAATGAGACGTTCAGTGAGGAGGTGAGCTCCTCTAAGCAGAACATCAGCTCATGGGTTTGGTCTGCTGAGAAGATCACCTGAACATTCGACAAACAAAAAGCCACCTTTTAGTTGAAAACGGTCCACGAAAACAACTTCTCTGCGAGCGTTGCAGTTTCCTCTGTAGTTCATTTTTATTGTGTCCCGACATCTAACATAAGTATACTTTATGAAATTCAAATTTGACAAAAGAATGAAAAAGAAAAATGTATGATTCGCTCCCAAGACATTTGAAATTTGAAATGCATAGCCAGGACAAGACACGCGATTCTTATCCATGTGGTCATGTGCACCGTGACGGACCTCCTTCTGCTCCAGCAGCGGCAGGGCGTCCGTCAGCAGAGTCATCCAGAAGCTCCGGGGGGCGATCTTGGCCGTCATGAGGGAGAGGAGCAGCTTCGCCGCCTCGCTGAAGCGCTTCTCCCCGTACAGCTTGTGGAACTCACGATACTTTCCTAGGAATGAAAATAGAGCATCGTTTTTTTTTTTTTTAGCTCAATACTACCGAGCTTATGCTGAAACAGATGCTATCACACAGTAACGTTACCGTTCATCTGCATCACACGCTTATTTATAACTGATCTGCGTTCACTAAACAGTTGTGCGTCTTTGCTCCTCCCGCAGTGCTTAAGGCATCACTGATACTCAGAGACTTTGTGTCTATATTGTATTGTATTGTTTTTCAGTGAGATAAAACGTTGCAATATAAATTCTGATAAAGCAACTGCAGAAATTATTGCAACACAATTCGTCCCTTTAGCTTCGTCTGCAATCGGTGAAAACTATAAATCTGTGACACGAGCCTGTATGGAGGAGCTTCAGCAAATTTAGTTAATGAAATCTGTATAATTTATTCCTAAATATAGAGATCTATTTACAAACTAACAAAGTTTACAAGAATTTACAATCTGTACAAAAAGCCGTTTCATGAAATGTACTATACTTACATCTATAATTTGTTATAAACAGTTTGTCTAGTTTCACTGATATTCTTCCAGCATATCACGCAGTCACATGCAGTTACATTAAGCCGTACATAGCTTTATTTATCTGTGTGCACACATGTCTCTGTGTCCGCGTCTCATGTGACTGCTTAAAAGAGACTATAGGGAAGCTGTCCAGGACTTGTGAGTCACAAGGTGAGCGGTGCTACACAACGCAGCTCTGT
>JACSYO010002129.1:4630776-4870776 GCA_016806645.1 Ophiodon elongatus
CCAGGATGAATGACATTGGGAACCCATGATGCAACACCACAGGGCAGATTATTATTTTTACTCCGGACTATCCTGCCTCCAAGGACGGCGTATTGAACATCATCAAACATCACTTTCATCAGCTCACACTTCTATCATTTGGCACGTGGTACTGCGAGTGTGTGTGTGTGTGTGTGTGTATAAAGATATTAATTGAATTGGCTCAAAGCAGCTGAAGGTGTGTAGGTTGACATTTCATGGCTCTTTTAACAAAAGAACACTGGAAGGTTGTTGTCCTTCAGAGACAGCACAGGAAAATAACTTTTAAATCCCTAAAATCAGCAGCAGCGTTAGAAACATGAAGACAAATCTAAAAGAGAATGAGGATATTTTTTCTTCTTTCTGCATGAATTATGTCTCCTCAAGCCTGTTGCTGAATAAATGAAGAATATCTTTTCAGATACTTTTTTTTACATCTGTGATGTTCATCCCTACCATTCAACTGCTAAATATATAAGCACTAAGGAAAATATTTGTTTGATGTGACCCTCCACAAGGTGACATGAACCCTGTGGCTGTAACTGCGGCTACAATAAATGTTACTGACAATCTCTTCCTTTCACCAGATTGAAAAAGCATGAAGTGTCTCAAACAGCACACAATCGTCGGCCTTGCCTTTTTTAAAAGTTGTTTTTTGTTTCACAGTCCGTAGTCTGCTGGGGGAGCAGCATTGGAGCCGGAGACACCAACAGACTTAACAAGCTGGTTCAGAAGGCCGGCTCCGTCGTTGGCTGCAAATTGGACAGTCTGGAGAAGATGGTGGAGAGGAGGACACTGAAGAAATTGTTATCCATATTAGATAACCTGGACCACCCTCTCCACTACTGCAGGGACGGCGGAGCACTTTTTCCAACAGACTCCTCCAGCTCCGCTGTCACAAGGACCGGTACAGGAGATCAATCCTGCCCAGTGCAATAAGACTTTATAATAAATCATCTCTGGCCAAATCAACCACTCAACTATAACACCGTTACACTGTTGTTTGTTTGTTTGGCTATATCTTTGCACTGTTGTTTTGTTTGTTTTGTTAGTTAATTTCATTTAATGTTATTCTATTCTATTTTTTGTATATTGTGTTTTTTATGTTTTATATTTTATTGCTTAGCTGTATGTATAAATGCTGCTTTAGTGAAAAAATGTCCCCTTGCGGGATTAATAAAGTAACTATCTATCTATATTTCACAATATGTAAATAGACACTCAGGAAAGAACATATTTTTAGCAACTTAATTGGTAAATCATCTTGAAATTATCATCAAACTGAAATAGAATTTTTTTATAATTTACTGAAATCTGACATTACAATTGCAGAGTTTGTTAATATTGCTGCTTATTTGTTTTGTGTACACAACAGAATAATAGGTCAAAAGGTGCCTTTCAATCTACCGGTTTTTATGCACATTTTTTATCTCAAAACATTAAATGCTGAAAATTTGATAAAAAAAGTTTAAGATAACACAAATCGATAAAAGTACATTGCAATGGAAACACGTTTTTTCCTCTAGCAATTAAAATGTGTGCTACATTAAGATGGACACCTGGCTAATGTGTTCATCTGCCAAAAGATTAAAACTAAGACCCTTTTGTTTTTCTACTTTTTTCTTTCATTACTTCCCCAAAGACGTTAATAAATTTGTTGCTAAAATGTCATTATCCTTAATTTCTTTCACGTTGATTGTTTATTTGTCTGTTGGCAGGATATTTAAAAAGACAATGTTATCAGATATTAATGGTAAGTTTAAACCAATAGGTGATTAGCTTTTTGTCGCAAGTACAATAAATTACCATTTAGGTGAGAATATTATAGCAAGTACTTGAATATCATGTCGTAGGGGAGTCTACCACTCACACAGGCTCAAAACAACCCATTGGTACTGTGTAAAGTTAACTCTGTGTCACTGCTTCATCGACCAACACTGCATCACATTTTTACCCGGGGATTTTTTGCGTGTACTGTAGCAAAGCCGGGAGAAAGAAAATCCCAGCATATGGAGTAATAGCTCACCAGGTAACCACTAAGGAAGGATGAAGTAAGTACCTGAGAGCACCGGGTTGTAGCAGAGGGATTGTTTGGGAATGAACCTCCTTTAGCAGCACTATGCACCAGGTGTATGAGTCTGGGATGAGTAGCCAGCAAGCAGCGGTGGATGGAGAGCAGGAGGGACCACTCCATCCTGCTCACGCGAGGCTGGCTTCAGCATCCTGGATGAGCTGAAGGCAATACTCTGGAGGGACCGAAGGAATAACAGAGCTGGAACCAGGCAGTGGGCAGAATCACTGATGGAAACCAGCATGACTGAGTAAAGTTGAGTTCAAACTTGGAATATGTCTTAAAAAAAAGGAATTACCTTTTTTAAAGAAATCACTTAAGATGATGCTCAAAAATCTCCTCATTAGAGATGATGTTTTATTTAAACTAAATGTCATTATTTTAAATAATTGGATGGCAACTAGTGTCACTAACGACTGTGTTTTGATCCATTTAGGAATGATCTATAATTTGTGGAAATTACAGGGGAGACAAATCCACCAGCTGAACGATGTCAGCAATCCAATATTGATAAGAAAAACAAATAAAGCTGAAGAGCAAAGATTCATATCATAATCACGTTTGAACCTTTGGTCCAATGTGCATCAATTGATGTTATTATTCTATGTATTGGCTAAGGTGTAATAAAAGATCGAAATTCAATCTGCTCGCTGTAATATGATACTCATCAACAGTGAGAGGGCGACTGAGACTATTTCAGTAATAAAAATGTGTGACAGCACGCAGCACATGAGATATAAGAGATGGTTCCACATAAACGAGGGAAGCTGTTTTATTAATCCTGGAAAAGTCGAGATAGATTTACAACTCCAATTACATTCAAATAGATGTTTCTTTTTTTGCACTGTGCAACTCACCAAGTATTCATTCACAGCAGATTCATAATGACATAGTCTATATACCAATTCATCTGACACATATTATTAGTAAGGAAATTTGTGTTACTTATTTCGGTGGTGCATGGAGTGCTTTCATGTACTGCATGTTGGACGTCAGGATGTAAATCGAGCCCTGGTTTCGTCAGTAATGTGAGACCGCGCTGTCAGATCACTAAATGTTACCTTTATTGTTGTCCCTCTTCTAGTTTCCGGTGGTCATATGTCACCTTGCTACTGCTTGGCCGCACTTATTTTTAGCTCCAAGCCCCATTTGGTATTGATTGTATCTGCTCTTGTGTTTTTGTGCGGGTCACTTGGAATTAAGCCACATTCCTCCGGCCCTCCATCGTCCTTGAGGATGCCATGTCATTATGGGATCCTCGTATTCTAGCCAGAGGTTATCAAAGCCAGAAGACTGACATGTTCCCTTCCCTGAGCATCATGCCAGAGGTGTGGTATATTAATAATTATAACAGCTAACATCTAACAACTGATATTTTGTGCTGAGATGCAGGGTGGTATTCACAGCATGTGTGTTTTGCTTAATTATATGACATTAAAACTGTGTGTAGGTGTTTACTAGTGCATGCACATTTGGTGTAAATTCTGCTCTAGAGTATCATTAAACAGACTCGTTTCTGGGTGAGAGGTAAACCAGGATACACACACACACACAAACACACACACACACACACACACACACACACACACACACACACACACACACACACACACACACACACACACACACAATAATGACAGGATAGAGCAGGTTGTACACAGGATGCAGATCTTCAAGAATAGAAACAGCACAATGTTCACTACTGATTCCCAATGGGCACAGTAATATCTGGCATCATCAGCATCCCAGATACTAAGACAATGTCCCTCCTCCAATGTCTGCTTTTTCCTCTCTACTCCTGTTCACCCTCCTTTCATCGTCCCATTCAAATCCCAAGCTCCCAAACATGGTAACAGAGGTCTTGTCCCCTCACCCACAGTTGTGTCACAGATAGCAACGACTCGTAAAATGTTCAACGAAAGATATCTTCCTCTTTTTTCTTCTCTACACATCTCCACTTTACTTCTTTTTTTCGGAGGCCTTTTCAGTTTTCATTGCCGGTATTAATCTGACCTGAAACAGCCCTCACCGCACAGATAATGATTATTTAACTTGCTCCCCCTCTCGGGTTCTTCGTCCCATCCCTGGGGGCTGCTGCTTGTGCTCTGCAGAGTTTGAATGCTCGCTGATTATTCACAAGGACCAATCCCCCATTGACCTCTCCTCCGTTGCCTTGCTTGTTACTTTTCATCACTCTGTCATCATTCCACATCCATCCCTGTTAATGCACAAAGGAACAAGTTTAAATGCTGCTTCCACAAAGCCTCACTTCTAGGGCACTAGCTCCGAACAAGGGGACCATTGAGCGGTGCGGTAAGGGGTGAGGGGTGGTGGGGGGGCGGGGGGGGTTTGACAGAGGGCTGATCAAAAGGCTGTGAGACTCTGTCTCTAACACAGGCTGCAGAATGGGGGCTAATGGGAGATATGCATGCCTGGACTCAACTGGGCATGTGTAATGGTTTGTTTTGGGCACTGGACAAAACACTTTTCATTACTGGTAATGTGGTTGTATTTGTTTAAAAGAGATGTACAGTTAATGGATGGAGTTGTGCCACTCACACATTACTCAATCCAAAGGCATCACAACTTGGCTGAGCCGTTTCTGAACTTGAGGAATATACAATAGTTTCTATACATGCGCCTTAGTTTTTTCATAACTGGATTTTGAATTCTGTTCACATGACCCTTGGCTGACTGCCATCTCAATTTTCTACCTCTGTGTGTGTTCGGATTGCCTCCCTCTGACTCTGTTTATATCATGCTTTATTTCTCCTGTGTGCCTTCCCCCGTCTCTTCTACCTTTTGTGTGTCTCTCACCATCTGCCTGTTCACTGCAACTGTCTACCGTTTGTTCTCTGGTTCTCCTGGCCTGGAGTCTGTTATTCCGTCTCGTGTCTGCCAACATTTCTATATGTAATGGCTTCTGTCAATTTTTTAAAACGCTATGTTTCTGATCTCTCTAAAAGCATTTGGACTCACACAAACAATATATATTTCACATATAAATACATCAGGAATAAGCTGCGGCACAATAGTGGTAACCAGGTCAGTGTATGTCCCCCATTTCATTACACATGCGATATGACCACGGCCAATAAGACCTGACCTCTGAATGACCGAACTGCAGTTCCCATGACCCCGGTCTTTGATAAGAAAAACAAGAAACACAAATCAGGGGAGCGCTTGTTGTTGTGGTTGCCAGTTTTCTACAGTTGTTTGATTTAGTTTAATTATTAAGGTCCATCCGAGCACATATCACGTTTTTTATTCCTTCTGAATCAGAGGATTCATATACCCCACTAACGTACTGCCAACATGTAATACCACTTCAATGAATTGCAAGACAGCATAGAAACATATTTCACCTCAGTCTCACATTTTGCGCTGCTCTAGCCAACACAACATGTAATCCATATGTTCTCCCGCTCGTACATGGTGGAACCTGCACAACTGGGCCAAAGCCTGGGGTTGGGGAAAGTGGGCATTTACTCTGATAGCGCTCTCTAAAAATAACCTGTGGCCTTACATAATCACCGAGTCTGTGTGAGAGCGAAAGTGATCAATGCCAGCAGGTCTTCACTACTACGAGCTGCAGTGGGACGTGACACGCACAAGCAGCATCAGAGCCCTGGCTGACTTTTTAAATATACCATGACTTCTGTGCATGCTGCTTCTCACAATATGTTCCCCAGTACCAGTGTAGGGAAGTAACTACGCACATTAACACAAGCACTGCGCTTTTAAAGTCAATTTGAGGTACTTGTACTTTAATTTAGCGCTTCCATTTTATATGACTTTATAATTATACTTCACAAAATTTGAGAGAGAAATGTTTATTGATATGTTTCATATTTACGTCACTACATTTGGTAGCAATAGTTACAAGTTAAATTGCTGTTTAACGTTTTACAAATGAAACATATGATCCGATCAAACAGAAAGCGTTGCTATGGCAGAAAACATTCGGAAGCATTGGTTGTTTATATGTGTTAACGAAAGCTTTAGAGGTGCTATAGGCTGATTTTGTTACATTCAGAAAGAGCAGGCTAGCTGTATGTATACTAAGCCAAGCTAAGCTACCTGGCTAATGGATATTGCTTCATATTTAATGTACAAACATGAGAGTGGCGTTCATCATCCAACTCTTCACCAGAAGGCGAATGAGCACATTTCCCAAAATATCCCACTATTTCTTCAACGGGAATAAATTGGGTTCCTAAGTTTACTGAGGTTCCTGATTTACACAGTATTGCGTGAAGTGAAGCACAAAGATGAGTAAAAACAAACTTTTCTTGTTATCGTACATAATTCAGTGCAAAGGGTAGAAAACAGCTCTTCAAATTTCCAACATGGCCTTTCTGTCTTTCCTCAAGTTTTTTTTTCTGTTCTATACCTCTCACGGTGCACTGTCACCATCTACCAGACAGAGCAAGATGTGATGTGTAATGGTGATGTAAATCAGGATCAAGCTTCTGATGCTGAACATGAAAAAAAAAGTTGTATATCTCTGTACATGCCTCCTCCCTTCTCTCTCCATCATTGCATCTGTGCAGTGTTCACCACGGTTGAGGCCCTCATCAATCACCACTACCTATCTATCTCATCCGTCTCAGAGGCCAATGCCCCCTACCTTGTCCCTCCCTAATAAATCAACAGACAAATGCATACTAAACAGCAGCTGTCTTTCTTTTTCTTTTTTGTTGGTAATCCTCAAACTACCTCGTCCTGCTTTTAATCACTCGCCAGTTTTTGTTTTCTCTAAAACGGAACCTCACATGAATCTCAAATGAGCAGGTGTCAGTATGCAGAGCGCCCACCTGTGTGAGCTGTTTGTGTACAATGGGAGGATGGAGAGAATGAGAGCAAAATATGCTTTTCTGCTTTTCAACCATGCAGTATGGAAATTACCCGGAAGTTACGTCACCCTGTCCCAGGAATTATTGGCAACATTAGAGTCGCACAATGTAGCTTGTATGTTTGCAGATGGAATGTCACTCTCACTCTGAGGAAATTTAAAGGATCAAAGAGGGTGAAAGGAAAGAAGGGTTGGGGGGGCATGAGAATAGTTACCATGGTGATCATGACATCACCGGAGGCTTGTGCGCTCTGCCTCAATGAGAGTTTTGTTTGTGTGGAGGTGAAGGCAAACAACAGTCTCGAGACGACAGAAGGAGGCACTTAGTGAAATGTAAGTGACAGAAATGTGGCTCTCAGAGCTGGCCTCTCGTGGATATCAAGGACAACCAGGGAAAGGTTTTTTTTCCCTTGCTGCTTTCTTTCCCTTTTACTCTTCATCTCTCTGTCGTGGGCGGCTGCTGGAACGGATCTGAGTTACGTCAACACGCTAATAGCACAGCATGGTTGTGTGGAGATGAATTGCAGTGAGTCAGCTCAGTCATTCTTAATTGAGTTAATATTTTGAGGAACACAGACAGAGGGAAGGAAAAAGAGAGGCGGTGTATGGCAAGTGACAATATTGTGAATGAATGAATACATTTTTTGTTGTCCCAAAATTGGAAAATCAACTTATTCTCATAATTTGAAGAGTGCAAAAGAAAATGGAATTCACTGTCCACTTTACTCAAATCACACAGCTACCACATTCTGTTTTCCTCCTGAATGTTTTGTTTTTTTTAATCTACCAACCTCAATGGCCAGAGAAAGAATACCAGCTCTCGACTGTGCAACTTAACAGCCATGGCTTCTAGATAAACCTGAATGAAAGATTTTCTGATTGGTAATAAAGAAACACACATTAGTCCAATGGGGATACAAATTCTACAGCCACAAAGATTGAGTCAAGTTATTTTGCCCGATGGAGAACGTGTGATTAACTCCACAGGAACACTTTCTTATTTATTCATTATCCATTCAGTAGACTATATTGAATAGCCAAGATCATAACATAATTTAATTTCTGTTTTGTAAATGGCTGATCGTCGTGCGCTCCCAGCAGAGTCAACATGGTACCCACTTCCAACCTCATAATTAATAAATGCATCAAGAGAAAAGTATTTGTATTCTAAAGCGACTGAGCCAAAACATTTTTTGTGTACTTCTTACCATACGTTTATTTCTGAAATGCATTATTTGGGTTTTGCTAATCTCCATTCATAACACCACATTCAACATATTCTGTAAGTCAGACTCAGCCAGTAAAATTATATTATTTTGCATTTAATAATAAACAGCTTTTCCTCTTGATGTTGTAAAACTGCCATTAGCAGGATTTAGTCTGCTATTTAGAACACCACATTTACAAGCTCTGAAAAATTTAAGGACCCATTCCTTACGGCTGTTTATGCTTAGATCTATACCCACTCGAGATGAAACGTTATCATTATCCCCTATACAGTCGTCTTTATCTGAGATGCAAATATTAAAGTCGCCAAATAAGAAATAACGTCATCTGAGGAGTAGACCAGAGCCAGCAGATGGCTAAAAAACTGAGTGAACATATGCTACTTAAATAAAACTGTTAGTGTGCTGAAATTCTACTGAAGCAATATCCATCCATCCAATCATATCCACTTATCCAGGGCCAGGTCGCGGGGGTAGCAGGCTTAGCATGGTTTTCCAGGCATCCCTCTCCTCAGCTATGTTTTCCAGCTATTCCTGGGGAACTCCAAGGAATTCCTAGGCCAGATGAGATGTATAATCTCTCCAGCTTGTTGTGGATTTACCCCAGGGCCTCTTACAAGTTGGGCATGCCCGGAAAACCTCTAACAGGAGGCGCCCGGAGCTAGGAAAATGCCCAGAGGAGTTTTAGGCCGAAGCAGTCGAAGCAAAAAACTCATTCATATACCTACATGTCGCATGGTCGCATGTAAGCAATAACAAAGACAAAGTGAAGTGTTGTCCAACCTAGTCCAAAAGCAAAAGAGTTACCAGCTGTAGCAGCCACAATTAAAGGCGGAGCAACAAGCTGGCCATGAGGAGGGAGATGAGATATCGTTTAAATATGGGGATAACAGCACACAATTTTTGGTATGTCTCTTCTGGAGGGCGTTCATAGTGTAACGGACGAAAGAAGAGATGAGAAAGAGAAAGAGAATACAAAAGCTATTCAACAAGCCCTTACTACTTATGAAGCATACTGGGATCTGTCCACAGATGGTGAGTGTATGCTGATGTATTCAACCTTCCTTAAAGTGTACGAAGGGTACAGTTAGATGTTGGTGTAACGGACCACTGTTGATCTGTACGGACCCTCCCCGCCCCCCCCCCCACAGTTTGGCATGCATGTGAACCACAGAATAATTACACAGCCACACACAGTGTGAAATAAAGTTTTCCTGACGATTGTTATCCGCTAATATTCAATAAAAAATGCAATCAGGACAACGGCATTCGTGCTTTTATAGTCGCCGATCTCTGATAATGTAACATTATAAACAACCAATCCGTGATTAAATCAACAGGAGGAGAGCTGGTAACGATGGCAACACCGCTAACGGTCAACGAACGGAGGTTTCGTTTGGTTACATTATGATGCGCTCAGCCTGTGTTCAGTGAAAATGAGCAATAAGCGAAAGGTAAATTAAACGTTATCATAATGTGTTCACATGTAATCTCGTAAAATGTAGTGTTGTTGTGAAACCATTCCATTCACACAACTGGATTCATTCAAGTTTCTCACCAACATAAATAGATATTAGAGATGAATTACGAGCTGTTTACACTAGCTCTAAGCAGCTTACAATACATCATTGAAACTACTAATGAAAAGATTTGATTTGATCCATAAAAATACAATATTTTATTTTCTTATCATTGGAATTGTGTGGTTTTAGAAAGAAAAAACACAATAGATGGCTATAACTAAAACTAAAAGTATAACATTTTTAATTTTCAGAGCAGTTAAAATTCTTTTTTGGACAGTGGCAACAAAATTGTCTGGAGCCTTGTAGACCAGCTGTATAATCAAACAACAAAGGGCTCTTTCCATTACATTCCAAACCGCTTATCCTATTTAGGGTCGCTGGAGCTGATCCCAGCTGACATTGGTTGAAGGCAGGGTTCACCCTGGACAGGTGGCCAGTTTATCACAGGGCACAGAGAGAGACAGACAACCATTCACGCTCACATTCACACCTACGGGCAATTTAGAGCCTCCAATTAACTTAAGCTGCATGTCTTTGGACTGTGGGCGGAAACCGGAGAACCCGGAGGGAACCCGGAGGGAACCCGGAGGGAACCCTACGCTGCCACGGGGAGAACGTGCAAACTCCACACAGAAGGACCGGAGTCCTGTGAGGTGACAGTGCTAGCCACAACACCACCGTGCAGCACAGAAGGATCTGCATCTGCCAATGTGGATCATCAATTAGTATCGGAGGCAAAAAAAAAAACAAGGATCTCTAAAAGTTATACTTGCTCCTTTTTTTATAAACATTTTTTAGGATCCGTTGCACCACTACAGTTAGACAATGAACTTGGAACAGTACAACATTGTCTTCAAATTAACTTCCTTAAATTCTTCAGAAACCAAAACTTAGTCAAATGCTCAGCGTCACTCCACCCTTCTCCACAGCAGTCGCCAGTTGTTGTCAAAGATATCATCTCTGGCACCATTATGTCAAAATAAGATGTGTGTGTGTGTGTGTGTGTGTGTGTACGTGTATGATAGGGCAAAAGTCAAGACAAGAGACGCGATGCGGCTGTCCCACTGACACGGTTGACACTCAGGGGGATCGGGTAGGGGGTGGCATGGGGTCTGTAACACCATATGTGTTTCACTCCAGATCAAAGGGTTAGAGTTTTTAACTGATTCAGAAAGTCATGAATCACCATGGTCTCTGAATTTCAGATGACTGATGCAAACTTCAGAGTGTGAAGCTCAGCAGCTGGTCGTTTCCCTTTAGTAGCTGGCGAAAACATTAAGGAGGAACAGAGTGTTGTGGACACATGTTGTTTAATGAGAGCTCTTAGTTTTGGGGGAAACTACAGAAAAGGAAACAGAATTTGATGGATGGAGGCATTTTGCAAAGTTAGCGTGAGTACTTCAAAAGGTGAAGGAGAATGGGTTTAATCTATTTTAAAAGTTATTTTGTGCCCCAGTCCTGGTTTGCAAATCTAGTAAATCTCGTAAAATCTAAATTAGCATCACTATGGCAAAGTTTGTGTACAGCATTTTTAGTGCAACTGCATCAGAATACAAGTAAGAGAAAGGGAATGTAAGTAACAAATACATACACAAAATTCTGACCGAACTTTCAGGAGTGGAGTTGGATTGTGGGTAATTTAAGCGCAAGATGTAAACAAGGAAGAGGAATGCATAGAATGAAAAAGACAATATCTCTGGTTCTGCTACATCAATTTTAATCAACTTTCAACTAACCATTCAACAATGTTACACGAGTGGAATGCTACATTTTCGGAGCAGTGTTTTAACTCAGGTTAACGTTTTTACAAGTGAAATCCCTGCCATTTCTTTACCGACTCTATCTCTCAAAATAGAATCTCAAAAAGGAAAATATTGAAACATCGACACACACTTCCACTAGATGATTAATCCTAACTGTTGTCTATTACGATCTAGTTCTATTAGCCTGCATCCTGATTCTCCTTCGTTGCCAGTCAGTTTGCCAGTTTGTTATCTGACATTGGTTCACTGCGTTGACTCCAAAGGACAGAAGCTAAATAAAGGAAAGGTTAATGCACTGTACTCATTTCAAGTATGCATCAGCCACTCCATGATATCTGTTCTCAGAACAGGTAAAGCCATTAGATGTTGGGAGTCACGCGCTTTTGCTAATGTATGTCCGTCTGTGTGTGTGTTTACATGTTATTATGTGTGTTACACATGTTTGTGTGTGACTCACTAATACGGGAAGAGATCTAACCTGTCACCTCACACACACAAAAATACACACACACACACACACACACACACACACACACACACACACACACACACACACACACATGTTGTGCTGAGGCAAGAATGGAGGACGTCTAGAAACACTGCAGCAGACCAGCACAGTTTATGGACTGTGAATGTGGTACATTGTGTTTACTCCAACCAGATGCACTACAGGGCAAAGTATGAGATAAAGACTCATATACCATGAGCCACATTTCTCCACGACACATAGAATTTATTTTAATGCATAATCTTTCCTAGGAAAGAAATATCATAAATTATTCATTGGTTTTAGCCATAAACCAAATTTGTCAAAACCTAATTCATATATGATGCAGTGCACAAACAAATATGATATTTGAACATTGCGCTTACACCTTTAGCACTTACATATCTGTACGTGAAGCGCTCTGTGGATTACAGTGAGATTTCTATTTGGAAATAATGAGGTGCATTGTGGCTAGTCTCGTCTTCGGTTGTTGTGTTATCTCATATTTTGGGAGAGAAGAGCAACCGTTTCAGATGACATCAGGGTAAAGAAAAGGCAGACTGTTCTCATGCTTAGCTCTGTGTGGCTGTGTAATACTGGCTCGTGCCCAGAGCCGAAAGAACAGGGAAATCAAGTGTTGGCCATCAGGATGTTAATAATGTGGAGAGGTAGAGGTGGAACAGAACAACTCTTATCTTTGTGGAGAAGGATAAGCAACATTTTACTTTATATTTGATGCAAGTTAATGGTATTTGTGAATAAATTAATTTCTAATGGGATAAATTCTACAGCTTGTGTGATTATACTTAGTCTTATTGTCATATTTGCCCCTCCTGTCTGTACACCTTAATTTTCCACTGTTCTTGGCCTCCAAAATGATTTCTGATCAACAGTGATAATAATAGCATCTCCTCGTTTTGGCCACACACGATACATTAAACAGCCATATTGAAATGCAGTCTGTTTTCTCTGGAGATTGCTTTTATTCTTGAATCAGCACTTTAAAAAGATTGTACATAATTCAGTATTGTGCGTCGTCAAATAACAAATGGAAACACATAAAAGTAATGCAGCATTCACACACACACACACACACAGACACACACACACAGACACACACACACACACACACACACACACACACACACACACACACACACACACACACACACACACACACACACGCACACACACACACACACACACACACACACACACACATTTATTTACTGCATTCCCAGTCAGGGGGCTGGTTAGCCATAACATATGGGCCTCTGAGGTGGGATGAACGTAGACTTGAAATGGAAGATCACAATTACGTGTGAAGAAACCCTGAGAGCTCAGAGACTACATCGAAGGCCACTTTACCCTTAAACATATTTTTATTAAATGGATTTAAATTCTGATTGTCAAAGACAACCTACAAGATCTAATTTGCTGCTTGTGATGGATGATAACAAGTTGAATAACATTATGGAAATGGCACAACTAGAAGATTTCAAGATAATATGGGTGGTTTATAAAGCTATCGAAAAAGAAACAAATCTCATCTGAAGGTAGATGAGATTTCCGCTGGCGCGTGACCACTTCATCTCCTTTTATTACCGAACACACGTGCATGCATGCACATGTGTGAAGTAGACGCACGCACATACGGTTAGTACAGTTGGATGTGATTACATATTCAGGGAATGTGAGACGTGGCCTGCTGAGAGATTGTGTGTGGGGAGTTGAACATACAGATTCAACAAAGTATTTTTCCACCAGCCAAGAATACAGAGTAGCCTCCCTCCCTCCCTCCTTCTATTAAACACAACAGTGGGATTATTATTCCCCCTCTTTCTTTCTTTCATCCTCTGTCCTCCTCCTCTGTTGTCTCGCTCTGTCTCTCCTCTCATATATTAGGCACACTTCTCAGCAGACAGCCCCTGCTGTTTACTTTTAATTTCTCTCTGTGAATCCTAATTGGACGCAGTGTCTTTCCAGGGTCAGTTCTAATCAGAATTATGATAAGTGCATCAGACTCTGCAGCCACTGCCTCCAAACCCCCTGAAGTGTTTTTGTCATGGGCACCACTATTGTTAGTAGGGGGTCTTCATTTTGCTGACTTTGCTTTGTGGACATAAAATAGCTTTGCTTTCCAGCAATAAACAGAATTCATTTGAAGTTGTGTACACAGTATTTTTACTCGGAGTAACTTCCATAATCATTGTAAATTTTTCCATCCCAAATTTCCATCTATAGCAGCTCTATCCTCATTTCTTTTCCCTCTCATCTCTCTCATTGAGGTCACACCTGGCCCTCAGGGCACAACTGTCTCCCGTCCCTCTTCCTTCATATCCTCACAGCTACCTTTGTAGTTCCCCTCTTTTACACACTCTTTCCATTCTGGCACATCTACACTCTTTCAACCCGGAGACTATTGCTTATCCAACACCTCAGAGAGTCACACTAAGCACTAAAATGTGTCTTGATTGATCAAATCACGAGTAAACAGCTCTATATGCAGGTGTGAATGTAGCCACTAGGATGCACTGGGGCTGAATTCCGTGAGCCGCATTTGGTGGTGGCCAAGGACAACACATGTGGCCACAGATGTAGTGCAATGTGAATGTGACTGACTAGGTGTTAGTTCATACGTGCCAGGAAGTTTTAGAGAAGCCAAAAATAGCGTAAGCCAAGAGTAGAGGTCTGTCTTGTGTTGATTTTGAGCACAGGTCCTGGTTCATAAAAACATGTTTCTCTGCATACTGAGCAGGTAAATGAAATCCAATGAGGTGGACACTCAAAAGACATCTCTGATGCCAGGTGTGAAAATCTGTCTCGACCGAAATCCAAAAATATTTGATGTCTACATTCATAAAATAGCCCTCCTCAGCCTACAGTGTACTGGCATTTGTTCTCTCTATAGATGACTAAAAAAAAGACCCGGATGCAAGAAATATAGCACATTATAGGCAAAGAAAATGAAGAAACTGAGCTGATGAAAAGATTCTGCCATGAAGACTCGTACGGCCGCTGAAAGGCAACTGCAACTACAATGAAGGAGCATCTTGAATTGGTTACTTGACATGTAAGATTCCAAAATGCATGCTAAAAAAGAGAATTTTTGAAAAGCACTAACAGGATTATGCCTGAAGTAACATCGTCATCGCCTTTTTAGCATGAATAATACATTAAATGTGCCATATATGAGATTGGGATCATTTCCATTGACTCTCAATGGCTCTCAACACGGCACGACCGAGCCGGCGGCTTGCAGCTAACGGTGCTAACAGCGCTAACAGCGCTAACTATGGCAAAAGCGCTCACATAGCTCACAATGTTAACCTGAGGGGGAACCGGAGGGTCGGTGCTACACTTACACAATGACGCCGTCGGTCAGGTCGGCTGCTGTGTAAACAAAGAACGGAGAAGCTTGGTTCACAACACACACTGAGGGAGAGCGACTGCTCGGGGAGACGTTACCCCACTATATCTTTACACTGCAAATAGTTGTTTGCTGCTGTATTAATACTCTAAATGTTGTGTACGGTACCTTTAACGTGACCTTATAGATAGTTCCTTTCACGAAAAGCAACACTAATGCACTATAATCCAATCCTTTCTTTTCAGAATGTATTTAGTTGTTTTAGTCAGAATCTAACACCAAGTCTTAAATCCTTGGGTTGTATCTATAACTGTGGTCAGTCAATAATTCATAACACGACGTGCTCTTTTAAACCAACATGCTGCAGAAAGTCTACCGGGCTGTCTTTGTTTACTACCACTGTTTATGTTACCACTCCTGCTGTTTAAAAGTCACCCAGAGGATGTGAAACATGTACAAGACCACACAGGAGACCTTCCACCCTTGCAGCCAGATCACATTTCCACTGTGAGCTACTGTCGTGTCGTATTATTGGAGCACCCAGCATTTAAAACTCATGAATGATCGGAGAGAGAGAGAGATGAGTGCAGAATTAAAAAAAATGTAAGGTACTAAACATAATGCCAGGTACTAAACCACACAAAGTGATCTGCCTTGTCACTAACACAGATTAATCAAAAATACCTCTGCATCTTTCTCTTATCTTTCCATCAACTATCCACATATCATTAGTAAATTAGTTCTCAATGTCCTTGAGGCACAGGAATTGTCGCTCTATCGTCTCAGACAGTTTATGTGCAAAGAGACCTATAGGGGGTGGGGAGGTGAGTGTGTGCTTGGACGTGGTACATACAGGGCGTATACAGAGGTATTCCATTAGCTACCACCCTTCCTCTTTCTGCCTTTTAAAGCACGGAGTCACAGCGGGTGGATTTGATGAGGAATAATAGAGGAAGCAACAAAATCAGGAGACATGTAGGATAAATAGAATTAGCTTTAAGAAGATTCCACGAGAACATACAGTACTGAGGGATTTTACCACTCAGTTGTGTTTTCTGTGCCTGGAGGTTAAAGCTGAAGCATGCTGCTATTGTTCCTGCTGAGCAGGGCTACAAGGTCAGAGGGAGAGAAAAGAAGAGAAAGACTGGAAGGAATGTATAGACGCAGCTGAACACAACAACACAGCACACAGCAGAGAACCAGTTATTATGCTATATCTCATTTTCAAGTTTTCCTTTCCAGATATAACATGACTCATGACTCACTGATTAATTAGAATTAACATGTTTCCCTTTATCCGTGTGTCTAAAACTGACTATAGATCAATAATGAGCCATTTCACGGAGCTTAAAGTTGGTCAAATTAGGATACTCTTCTTCAGCCTTGTTTTTTCTCTCTCACTGCAGATGGCGAATGGATCTATTGATGTTGCCCCAGTGGGCTGACATTGGATGAATTATGTAACAGCCTCGACGGGTTATGAAGGCGACTGTGCAGGATAAAAACTACTTACGCTGCTGTCGTGACAACTGATAACATAACCTTTGTATTTGCATATACTGTGCCATGTAAATCCTCTGTGTGTTTGCATGCTGTGTGGCTCGCTGCAGGTCACTGATGCGCGATGTTTAATGGGCAGCCACAGCCGACCGACTGTTCCAGAGCTAAGAGAAAGTACAACTTGTCATTCCCTGATAACGCCATAAAATGTTGGTGTAAAAACTCAGTCACTCATGACGTTTAGTTAATGGGATTTTATATCAGGCTGGTCATTTCATGTATCAGTGACAGAATAACTAAGGAGGTGCTCATTTGAAGGTTACAGAAAATATCCTTTGTTTTTTTTAGATTCAATATTCAGCGTGAATGCTTAATAAAAACTATGGGTCAGAGAGGCAAACTGACTATCTTCTGCTGTTTAAGCTGTAGTGCAGTTTTAGCTGCTAATGCTACTGTTAGGTGATGCTGATGGATTTCATGTAGAGTGTTGTGTTGTTACTCTGCTAAGAGAGAGAAAGAGAGAGAGAGATGTAGAACTGCATACTAACTGTAATGGACCCATTTGATTTGTTTGATTGGGTTTCCCACTTAATCGATATCTACATTATGGCCTCACTAAGATAATTAGCCTTTTCCGTTGCCAGTCCACAGGGAAGATTTGCTCATATGTAAACTAAGATAAAGACTTTAAGACCATCACGTCTGTACAGGCAATTATTATGATTACATCATTTCTATTAAAGGTTTGGAAAATATGTTGGATATTTTTGATGGCCTTTTGGGCTAGCAGCATTCATTTATTTATTTATTTTGTTATGATCACCTCGTTTTGTCTACATCTCAATTTGGATTAAATCCCCTCATTTGGGCAGAAGGCTTAAAAAGACAAATTAAAGTCTCATTCTCGGTGCCAGCGTTGCGCCCGATGTATTCCTCTCTTCTTCTCTCCGTCTCCTTCACTGCATGTCTTACCCACTTCCTCATTTACTCTTCAAAGGGAAAGCAAAGCATCTGTCTATTACGAGGAGCCCAGGGCGCTCTGCAGAGTTGTGTTAAGTAATAACAACCAGTGACGTCAAAGGCTCTCCGTCTGAGCTGGAAAGAGGGAGGGCGAGGGGGCGAAAAAAAAAGGGATAAAAGGAGAGGGAGGAGAGGAGGCAGACATGGAAGCGAGAGTGTGTGAAAAAGCTCCTCTGCTTGTGTGTCAGTTGCTTGTCTTCTGTTTATGTGTCACTGCTGAATAACATTTAACATAAACAGTGCGCAGAAATTCAGTCTGTATTCACGAGCCTCCGACACTTAAGTGATTTCTGTTCTTCCTCTCTCATCACTGCATTGATTTTTTTATTTTTTTTTTCCTGGAAACGTATTGCTTTTTTTCCCCCATTGGTTCAGAGAAAAGCGGAAGAGGTCTATTATGCTCCGTCACACATCTGCTGCTAAGCATAGTTCTGTTTATGGTCATATCACCGGAGCCTATATTTTTTATCTCATAGGCTAGGAGCGAAGGAGGAGCAGCTTCTACTCAACAAGTATTTTGTTGTTAGGTTGAGGTCCTGTGACAAATGTTGTTCATGCAATATCATGTTTTTATTTTGCTCTTCAATAAACTGGAATCATAAATGTATTTGGAATAGTAAATATCAAGATATCCCACACCTTCTTTTCTGTTTACTAAACTCCCAGAGAAAGTCTGTATTGTCGATGTCGTATTCCCTCAGTGTAAACAGGCCTTAAAACAGCTCAACTAAGCCCTCATGAGTCGGATTTTCATAAAACGCTGAAAACTCATTTAAGTGAATTTCTCCCTCTACCCACATTCACATTCCTGAAATGTAAGCACAGACTTCAACTGAAGACCGATTGTGGGATTAGAGATCTCAGGGTGTTACGGCCCTTCATAAACACAAGTGACAGAAGCGGCACTGGGTGGAGGATACATTAGAGGATTACACCCTAAGACAATATAGGAGTCTTAACATGCCTCAATATGGCTGCTGACCTTGCTCTGTCAGGTGGCAGCTGTTTGTTAAAACTGCAAACACAAAGCAAGCAAGCCTGCACACACAATTTACACACTACTGAAAAAAAAGCACAAGAGCCATGCATGATATGTAAACTACCTTAAAAGGCACTGAGACGTTAGACTGTGCTGTGCTGTTTACGGTAAACAAGCCAGGAGGCCTTGCCAAGAGTGTGGAACTCACCGTGTTGTTGGCAGCCAACACAGTCTCCCACCCACTTCCACCAAGACAAAACTAGATTGTGGATCTGAATCCACGGGGCAATGTCAAACTATAATCTCTCTTTTTCGTTCAGCCCCTGCCTGATCTATCGTATATAAGTCTCATGTAGGCCTATTTGAGCCCCGCAGCGCTTTCCACGGGAGCCCTTTCGCACACATTTACAGCTCACAACAAGCACATGACTCCGCTTGGCAAACCGACTGTAAGTGCTTGAGGAATGTCTAAAAGTCCACTCCATCAGCAGGCCTATAGAGCAACAGCCTTCCGTTTCCATTACGGGCACAGCTGCTGTGATGACGAAAGACTCTCATGTTGTCAAGAGATATTAATAGAAAATAACAGAAAAGGTTTGAAGACAATACATTGATACGTATCAATCTATCAAATCTGCAGATTACGTAAATTATGCTATTTTACAAAGCCGATATGCATCAACATTATAACGAAGATAACGCTGTTTTGTTCTGTGACATTTATGTTACAATAATTATTTGTTTCATTATTGTGGTTTAATTCATATGCCAGTCCCATACATCCTACGCCTTGTTCCCTTTTCAATAACAAAAAACAGTAATGCAAAGTTACACTGACATTGTACAGCAAGTGACTTCATATCATGAACACACAACTGAGTGTGTGTGTGTGTGTGTGTGTGTGTTGGTGCACTTTAAATTTGGCAACAATGTGCGTTCAGCCGAGCGATGACGTGCGCAGCCTACATCAGCACCTTAGATACGGGCACACCACTCACCGTAGGGCTCCTGCCCCGTTTTAGACCAATCAGCGCGCGCGTTTTCTCGATAGCATTCAGCACCACCCACACTGCTGCCAGCTGTAATGTTCCGCTATAGGGAATCTCCTCTCGGGCCGCGCACGTTCATCGTTACTCCCGCAGTTGTTCGTGGCAGGTCACGAAACACTGAGGTCCAATGTGAATAATAAATGACATAAAGGAAGTATATGATATAAATGAGATTAAAAGTCGCGTGAACGGCTCATTCAAATGTTCCAGGCTAAATATGGCACGGGCATTGAAAGAGCAGCGGGTCGTGTGTATAGGCTACAGTGTTTAGTTGCATGGCGTCCTTAATTGTGTCTGTTTGATAATGATGTTTACAGCAGCTTCCTCGAAAATAGAGATGGTTTAGTCTGTAAAACATCTACAATACGACGTTTTCACGTCGATAAAAGTATTTGTTTCGAGACTGTTCAAAGTCAGATAGGATATATCTTTTTATACTACCGTTTCTGTCTTTACAATAATTGCTTTAGCCTTTCGCTGTCAGCACAGACCTAGGGTTATCTCTGACGCAAACGCTCATCAGAGGCGTCTCTCCCATTTCACAGAATCATATGTCACGGATTGACGTCTCCGCTCAGCCAATCAGCGCGCACCTCAGGCAGCGCTCCGAAGGCGGGACTCGCGCTCTGGACCAATCACAGCCGCTCGTATTGTTTTGACCTCTGAAACCGCATCACCGCCTACCTCGTGCCCATGGCGGAGGAAAGCTATAAATACAGGCGGCGCCGTAACAGGAGGGGGACGAAGTAGCAACACTCCCGGAGAGGCGGGAGCTACTCTGCAAGCCTGCTGAAGGAGGAAAAAAACGAAATAACCTTAAAAACAGAAACCGAAGCAAACGCCAATCCTCAGAAATGTACATTTACTGGACTACTTTTTTGTAACGTTGATAATATATTCTATGTGAAGAAAGTATTTATACTTTTTTTTCTATTTGCACTAACTAACGGTACTTAAGAACTACTGCGAATTTTTATTTTTTACAAAACAAAGTAAGTATTTCAGCTTCCTTCTTTCCGCTACTTGTCATGTATTTGGAGTCATTGTCTTCGTGTTGCTTGCTGTCGTGCTGTAGCTGTAGCTGTATCCATACGGTTACTTACTAAGCTGATTTGCTGCGTCAGTCCACGAAGTTAGGGAGGGGTGTGTGTGTTTGAGAAAGTGAGCGTGTGTGCAAGCGCGTGCATTCAAATTAAGTGTAGTATCCCTTTTTTTTTTGTCTCATCTCATGTGTATATATAAAAAAAAGAAAAGACACCAATACCCCCATCAAAGACTCGTCGGACGTGCACGCGAATTTAAACTGAGCATATCGTACTTTATTGTATCTGTTAATTTGTAATGGCGTCACTACAGGCTGCTGTAGCCAGTGTGGTGTTGCATATTTTGTGAAATTGCAACAATGTCTCTCTTAACTTAACCGATGAGATGAAAGACCTGTAGCCATTTCGCAACACTGAGAAATCTCCTCTCGGCTGCTTCACGGGGGAGGCGACACATGTTGGTTATATACCCGTGCAGATTATATTCCCTCTATTGGATGAATTAATCTATCCATTTTTATTTCAGGTAGTTTAGTTCGCTAAATTAACCATTCTATCCACCGTCATGTTGTAACTCCAACATATTTAACTCTCCTCTGTGTAAAATTGCCAAACCAATGGGTGTCGCCGTAAAGTGTGAAGTCTTATTTCGACATTGTTGTTTTATCGCGAAAGAGCTCAAGACAACGCGCATGAAACCAGCTACCCGTCACAAGAGTGTCCGCTTTGAAAGCCACCTAAATAATGTCCTCTAGCAGGCATTATTGCTCAGGCATTTCCTCGCTTGAGTTCATTGTTTTCGTTCCTTAAATGCAACTACTCCGCTTTAGGCGCCCCGTCTCCTGCTCTCGGGGCTGTCCAGTGTTGTGTAACCGGATTACCGAGTATTAGTGCGAGGTTAACGTGCTCAATGCCCAGTTTCTGACCTTTTTTTTTTTTTTTTTTACATACACAGCAAATGCCAGATGAACGAGAAATATGGCCTGATCCAGGATCGGTGGGCTCTGTGTTGACATTTCTGCAATAGCTGCACATTTTGAGTGTTGCTGTGAAATTCCGCTTTAGAGGACTGTTGTGTGACAACCTGAGATATTTGAGCTCCCAGCAGTCAACAGGGCGACATGCACTGGCGTTAATGTTTAAAGCCCTCTAACTTGCCCTCCCCTTATAAAGAAATATGCAATGCTGCACTAGTTGTGGTCAAAACGGAGCTGAATCTGTCTTGTTTATGTCTCGAATGATGGTTCTTGGTGGCATTTACATTTTGAAATGAATGACCTAAGAAGTTTTTTTTCTTTTCTTCCCTCTCCCAATTGTTGCAGGAAAAATATCATACCCTGTGGAGAACATCACTTCACTACAAAACCAGCACTTTTGCTTTTGAACCTGTTTTATCCAAATACTGGTTGCTTTCGCCATCCTGCCTGGAGAGCATCTGTGTTGCCAACCACGGATAAACAAAGCAGACCCAGTGGACACATTCAAGGTCAGACACACCTAATCTTCACGTACCTGGTAAACGTCGGCAGTTAGCTATGCAGCTTGAAATCCAAGTAGCTCTCAACTTCATCATCTCGTACCTGTATAACAAGCTGCCCAGGCGGCGCGTTAACATTTTCGGCGAGGAGCTGGAGAGGCAGCTGAAGCAGAAATATGAGGGACACTGGTACCCGGAAAAGCCATACAAGGGATCGGGATTCAGATGCATCCACGTGGGGGAGAAGGTGGACCCAGTGGTGGAGAAGGCAGCCAAAGAGAGCGGGCTGGACATCGAAGATGTCCGCAACAATCTGCCACAGGACCTCAGCGTGTGGATTGACCCCTATGAGGTGTCCTATCAGATCGGGGAGAAGGGGCCGGTCAAAGTATTGTATGTCGATGACAGCAATGAAAGCGGAGCTAGTAGCGGGGGCCTTGATCTGGACAAGGAGATCAAGAACAGTTTCAATCCCGACGCACAGGTCTTCATGCCCATCAGTGAACCTGTGAACGCAGCCTCTCCGGGTTCCACCTCCCCCTCTCCTCCATTCGGCCACTCTGCAGCAGTCAGCCCCACCTTTATGCCCCGCTCCACGCAGCCTTTAACCTTCACGACGGCCACCTTCGCCGCCACCAAGTTCGGCTCCACTAAGATGAAGAGCAGCGGCCGCAACAACAACAACAATGGCAGCAGTAGTGCTGGGAACAAGGTGGCACGTACCTCTCCCACCAACCTGGGCCTGAATGTGAACAGTCTCCTGAAACAGAAAGCCATCTCCACCTCCATGCACTCTCTCTACGGGTTGGGCCTCGGGGTGCAGCAGCAGCAGCAGCAGCAGCAGAAGCAGCCCTCAGCCCTGTCCCCCAATGCCAAGGAGTTTGTGTTCCCCAGCCTTCAGGGCCAGGGCAGCCAGAGTGCCCTCTTCCCTGGAGACAGCTCGCTCAGCCTCAGCCCGCTGCAGTACAGCAATGCCTTTGACATGTTTGCGGCCTACGGTGGCCTTAACGACAAGTCCCTTATGGATGGCTTGAATTTCAGCTTGAACAACATGCAGTATTCTAACCAGCAATTCCAGCCAGTTATGGCCAACTAGTACACATTAAGGTACTACTTAAGCTACTACTTCACACAGAAACGACCAGAGATAATGTGATCGGGGGGGGGGGAAACAAACGCAACATGTAAACAAAAACAGAATGTCATGATAGAAGGAAGAAGTGACTTGTCAGCTGTAAGATCTATGTAACGAGTCGAAGAGCATGAGCCCGAGGGTGAATTACTTTGCCCCCTTGAGTTATACCTTTAGTACAAGATGTCCAAGCTTGGTTACCTAAACTTCAACATGCATCATTGTTATTTCTTTTGCCAACCAAGCACAATTTTTTTTATGTGACTGTTTTAAGATATAAAAAAAGACAAAAAAAAAACACCACCACAAGTCATGGCCTCTTTCAGTATTTAAAAATAACTGGACACCGCTAATTTCTTCAAGAAATTGGCACAAATAAGTGGGATTTCCTGGTCTTTTTTCTAATTGTATAATTTAATTTAGTACAGAGTTTGTAAAATATCAGAGTATCTATTGTTTCTACGACATGGTATTGCATTTATATCTTTTTACTACTCCAGTGATCTGTGATGGCTGCAGCAACTTTATGTTTTCTTTTTTTATTGAAATTATAAAATGAATCCATCTTTAAAAAAAACATCGACTCTATTCTAAAGATTGTGTACAGAATATTCCGTAGTGGTGGGATTTAAGAATATTTGCTTTTTTGAAAAACATAAGAGTTGTATTTTCTGTTAAGAGTTTAAAGATTTTTGCTATATTATGGACAAAATGTAATCGTATATTAATTTTGTACCTACATTGTGCAATACTTGATAAAACAAACGGTATAACAAAGTATTTGGAGTCAGTGTCTTACATGTTAAGAGGGACTGATAGTTTATTAAGTTTGTATTAAAAAGCTTGAAAATAATTACACTTGTTCAGTTTCATTGTTTTTTGTTTTTTTTTGTGGTTGAGCTTGTCGGTGCAGGTTTAAAAGGAGGTTATGAAGAGTGTTAGAGATTTGGAACATGCTTGGACAGATCCAGTATTCTGTCCTGAGGTCAGAAGAATCAGGTTTGTCCTAAATACGCCCACATCCATTGTAGCTCACCTGCTTGGTACATCGGTATGTCCTCAGCAAAGAGTGACACTTCACTCACAATAGAATGGGTCAAAAAAATGAAGTATGCAACATTACGCGATTTTTATATTACAGACCTTGACACAGTTCATATCCTCTGCCTGTAACCTTGACCTACTAGTACACAAGCCCGCAGTGACATTTGTTCACACCGTGCAGGCTGTGTTGGCTAACCGTTTCCCCTTGAGCAAAGTGTCATTACACACGTGGATACTGGGAGTGTGATTGTGGCGAGACTGATAACCTCCTGAACTAAAGCACCAACTCATATGTGTGACGAGGCTGTTGGCCAATAGGCTGCTAAACCGTGTAACAAATTTCATAGGCAGAAATGAAACCTTGTACTGTGGGTAGAAGAATACATATCTGATACTGTGCCTGGAATATGGGGCACGGGACAAAACTAAAACGCTTTTTTAGTAACAAACTGCATCATGAGTCCACCCGACTGTGTGGGTGACCGGTTACGCGGACGTCTTCTGGTGAAAGTCACAGCGAAGCATCGGCTGAGGTGCTTTTATGCAATATATTGAACCCCTACCAACCCCAGGGTGCTATTTCTCTCATCTCCTTGTTGATGGGAGGCCAAATTGAAAACTCCCCCTCCAGAGAGTTAGCCCAGTCACTTATTAACTTTAATAATAAAATGCAATATGCAATGCTGGAAAACGGTACTAAAACCTGTAAGGAAGAGTGTAGCTGAATGCTAAGCTGGCCAGTTACATTTCACCCAGTGTCCTCGAGGATGTGGCCTGTTAATGGATAACTGCAGTACCTTTTATGCAATGGTTTCCAAAAAGTACTGTAATGTACTGGGGCTGGAAAAATCACACCTGGAAGCAAGCCTGAACTGATTCAAACTCAAGAGGCCATCTGCTGTATAATTTAGTGTGTTATTTCACCTTTACAAAAATGGCTTACACAAATGGGGTTTCCAACATATAAGCATATAAAGTAACACTTAAGCTTTGGCTTTTTTTTGCTGCTTATATTATTTGGGAGCTGAGGATCCAAGTCAAATTGTTAAGGCTGAAGGTAAATCGTAGCTTAATCAACGTATGATTTCAGCAATAACCTCACTCTGCTTCATCAGAGTAAAAACTGATTTTCTTAGTATGCTGTTGAAGTTGAGACATTTGTGGTTACTGCTGTTTCTTGTGATGAGAGGTTGTTGGACTGTATGATGCCAGCGCTGGCACCAAATCACCCTGACCCTGCTGACATATCGTGGTCTCTCTGGGACCAGCTCATCATCGCTTGTCAGTCTGCATGTCCCCTGATAAACGTGGGGCTTGATAGGCTAGAGTAAAGTTCAGTGTGTGTGTGTGTGTGTGTGTGTCTCAGTTGCTGATACTGTGAGTGTTAAAGAGTCGGGTGGGAGTGTGTTTGCTTATTTTGCTCTGTGACACTGTTTGTGTACATGTAGAATCAACAGGGTGTGGAACAGGTTGTTCTGAAAATACCTTTGATGCTTGTTTTTTGTTTTTTTTGTTTTTTTGGTCAATGGTCTTCTGCACATCACAACTAAGGACCGTGTCCCTCCAAGCTGCTTGGACAGGAGACAAGGGGAGTCACGTACACAACCCTTTTTCTTGATCCAGTTTATATTTCTCTACACAGGGCGGGAGTCAAGAGCACACATAAAGGCTGAGACCAGGGATGTCTTGTAGTTGTAAATGAAAAGGAGCGTGTACTATAACCTCCAGCAATCATGAAAGGGCATCACTATCACGAGATCCCTTTTTCTGTCCTCTACTCATTTTAATTAGATTGTCATCATACTACTTGGTGTAGGTAAGATTTATACTAAGATTGTATTTCTGCAAATACAACAAAGGGTTGATGGTTGGGGAGGTTATGTTTGAAATATAGTCTGTTTAGGATTACTGATTATCAGGTCATTTGAATGTGTTTTCATAGTGATGTAACCTGATTGATCATTATATTAAATATACGGTTTCTGTTTATGAAACGGCCGCAGGGTCTTTCACTCACAGTGCATTATTTAAAGATGCTCAAAGGTTGGCATGCTATGATTTAAAGTAGCAAATAAGTGATACGTTTGTACTGTATGTCTGATATAGTCACTTCGCTTCACAAACCTGGCTACATCCCCAGGTGTGACTGCAGGGCAGGGCAGGGCAGAAGAGAGGCTCAGACAAGAGAGAGAGAGAGAGAGAGAGAGAGAGAGCGAGGAAGTGTTCTATGGACTACGTGAATGCCATAAAAGTATGGTACTAAGAATACCAGTGAGAAGAAAATCCAAGTAAGACACGGCTGACTATGGGATCAGAACAGCACAGAGAGACTGAAGCTTGATGAAACGAAGAGGGAATGGGAAAGGCATGGAGCAATGTGACTGGGAGAGAGAGAGAGAGTGAGAGTGAAGCATTGCCAACACCACTATTGATGCTAATCCGGTGCCAAGCATACCCCTCCGCACCCCCCAGCCCCCCCTCCGCCTGTCATAAAAACAGGTGGAGCTCAACTCAGCTTGTGGTCCCAGCCAGCCGACAAGGCCTTATGGTAATGTCACCCTCCTCAGCAAAAAAACAGTTAATGGCTTTTCAGGCCCTTGCCTTAGTGCAAACCCTCACCCCATCTATTTCTGGAAACACACTGGAGCTGATTGAGCAATGATAAGCTTAAGGGAATTGTGCTTTCCTCTGTAAATGACTTCACCAAAGCTCATCTGTATCTCACAGGGGAAAGGAAAGGATTTCAACCCAGAATAGAAAAACGTATCTGTTTTTTTCTAGTTTTTCTTGCTTTGTTTTTCTAAAGAAAAACTAGCAAAAACGACTCCTTTTTCACGTCCTAACAGACACATTAATGAGAAAGATAACATGTGTTGGCTGGTCTTGACAGTTGAAGCTTAAGTGAGTACCAAGGGTACTGACACAGTTGCTTTAAACAGTTGCTCACACGGTTGGCACCAATGAGCTGTTGCTAGTAGGCAGACAAGAAACACTTTATGTTCACTCAAATATATTCCGCACTAATACACCCTGCAGCTGTCGACTGTCTTGTGCTAATACAAACAGTTCAGTATATCAAGAATATTTGTGTTTTTAGGAATCTTATGAGTTTTTTTTTTTTTTCATGGCATCTGGTCGATACATATAGCATTTTGGGGTCTTGATGGACACGTTGCATGTCTGGTCTATCTTCTCATACATACTTTATTACCTTCCTGTGTAGACACTGTCACACACACACACACACACACACACACACACACACACACACACACATACTCACTGTTGCATAGTGGGAGTTGTCAAGTTTGCTTTGCACACTGTAGCTATCACCAGCAGACACTCACGCACCCAGCCCTTTAAACTGCAGCTGCTCTTATCTGCAGATGGAAACCAAAAACAAACATGCATTCCTCGGCCTCCCCTCCCTCACCACACCTCTCGGGGTGACGTGCCGTGGTTTCCAGTGCAGTCTATCGCGGCACTCCCTTACCTGACATCGGGTTCCCCACGACACTGTGCAGCTAAAGAGTAGGAAGACAACACTAACCATCGATGTTACAAAGTAGCCTCGCACAATAGTTAACATGCAACTCGACTGTGGCTCTGCTGTTTAGGGTGTTTCTAGCTCCACGTGTTCAGCATTATCGGTTAGAAATAAAGATTTACCTCACATCTGAGTTGTAATGTTTGTATTTAGTCCTGATCACATCTCTTTACTGCTTCATGATTCGATAAGATAGTCAGTTCTGTGGTAGCAAGTCACAGCATGGTGTGTGCTACATCCAGAAATATATCTAAAATCAGCAATTGTGGCCTTGGCTTGTCACGAATATGGCTGTCGTTTGGGGATCGCACCACTATTTCTGGATAAAAAGGAACATTTTTGACATTAAAAGTATCCATGGGTCTACAAAGATAACACTGTATCCGTGCCCCCCACCCCCACCTAACTGTTGGCAGTGTCCAAGCTACATGAATCGGACTCATCTTGTCAAGCTGAGATCAATCAGTGCTGGGCAATCTGCAGGTCTGTGGCACACACTGGTGGTGATGGTGGGGGGAGTCGAGGGGAGGGGAAGCTTAGACACCTGCTAGTCATCACTCCCTAGTGTCTATATGTGTGTCTTCAAGTGAGAGAGAAAGAGAGGCAGGGCGCTATAGCAACAAAGGAATCTTTTGGTGTCTCTCAGAGGCTTAGTGCTCAGAAGAGGCTGATTTGTAGCCAGGAGAGAGAGGAGGGCATGCTGGGAAACACTGGAGAGGAGAATCATGCACGCACAAATGCATACAAATACATCAATCCATGTACACAAACTTCCTGCACATGCTCCGAGGTGAGAGGAGCGCAAATAAACTGAAAGGAATGAGAGAAGTCCTTCCTAAGAACATCTTCATATGAAACTCTCTCTCCACAACCACATAATCCATAATATCTCTAGCCTTCACGTCACCACAAAGTCTCTTCTTTCGCTGCGGAAAAATAGCTTTTGCTTTCTAAAACACATTTTCTGTCTACTTAGAGTCAGTCTGGATTTACCTGACTTATACCTCATATGCTTTGAACACTTTCATGAATAATATTTACACACATTAAAGAAAGAAAACCTGGTGACGTCTGGCCACACAGCTTCTGACTTGTAACTAAGTCATGGGACTTGAGTACACTTTGTTCTTTTGCTTTTCACAGCAGGACTGAAATATTTTGTCAACACAGTTAATGTATCCTGACGCCCTCAAAGGAAGCTCTTTTTCTCCTGTTTGTCTGAGGCTGAGATTTTTGGCAGGGACAGCTTGCACTCATATGGATCAGTGGAACAGGAAGTCCAAAAAATGGAGAGATAAAGCCATCTCTGTGGCATTTACTGGCAGTGGTGCGGGGCAGTAATCGTGAATGAACACTACCATGGCAGTTTTGTGCCCTTGAGAAATGCTAAAGAGAGTGTATGTGTTTAAAGCTCCAAAGCAGGGCGCAGTAAAAGACACACAGCGGCCTTCTAAACTTATATCATGATAATTAGAGCGGCACATGGCACATGTCACGTGACTGCAAATGATAAGTACAGAGAGTGTAATGGCTTCTCTTCGTGTGTTTACAATGCAGTTGAGCTTATCGGGCCTCTCGTGTCCAAGTAAAACCCTGTTTATCACCAGGAAATGTCTCCACAGCAGCCCCGACTGACTCAGGACTCTGGAATTTCAACCATCCTGCTAATAAGGCTGCCTGGGACAACCACGTGCCGGCCTGAACACGCTCTTTGACATTTCTCTTTTTGCTTTAAATACTTAAGTTAAAAATAAGCTTAAGACAATTTACCCAGTCATTATGTCCCTATTTAGATGTTATTGTATCTATGAAGTTTTTAAAAAGGTTCTTTTAAAAAAAAAAAAAAAAAAAAGAGAGGGAGACGACCGTGGATCAAACAACTCAGACCAACATTTTAGCCCCCGGAAGTGAGACTGGAACTTTTGCTGAAGTGCAGCCACTGTGGCCCATTTTGGGATAATTGTAAATGAAAAGGCTTGTGAAGTCAGCAAACTAACTCAGTAATGCCAGTTACACAGCAGTATCTATCTAAGTTTAGCTAATGTTAGCCACCATAAGCTGCTGGTCATACCAGACCAAGTCAGGATGTAGCAGCAAAACCTTTGAGCTTAGCAGAGATGCATTTTATTGATTGGGAATTTGACACTTCACTATAAAAAAAACAAAGAGTTGTATTTCTTCTTCAAAAGTCACTAATACTCTCACTTTACGATGAGGCCAACTGCATTTGACAAAATACAGTTGAAGAGACATGAATCCTCCGGCTAGAACAAGTATTATCAGTACTGTTAACTTGAAATAGCCTTTTGGGGTGGGTGTACACAATTATGCAAAGGATGCAGTTCTTATTTACACGACGGTTACACTAGTTATTTGCATTCATAAGTGTCAAAACATGTTCCATTAACAGTTTAACCTCGGTGGCAATTTAATTTACATTTCCTTCTTTCCCTGAGAGTGTTACTTCCCAAGGATCTGATGTTTGCACATTAACCTCAACCTCAGCTGATTTGGTCTGCATGACTTCCCCTTGTCCCTTGATTGTGCTTTGTACTCTTTACCTTGCAAGATTAGAATGACCAGATGTTGATTTGTGTGTGAGGTGAAAAACACATCTGCTTTAGAGCTTGAGTCCAAACAAAAACATGTATTCACGCAGCTTCCCCCAATGTCCTCATAGAAGTATGGCCTAGTTTGTGCAATAATTCGGGGAATGTACCACACACCTGTTAACCACCAGCACTGCACAGACAGGCTCTAATGAAGCCAGACTTGGTGGTTATGATAGAGATTCCTCCATCCAACCCACTCTATTTTAGTATGTTGACCATTACCAGGAAAGTAGATCTGTGGATCAGGATTCAGAAAATCATTTTGAAAGGGACTTTTCCAAGAGATTATTCATGATTTTAATTCCTCACAGGAATACATTTGCAATCCGCTTGTATTGTTTTTATTCAGTGAATCAGCCTCAATACTATTATTTCTTATGTCCGAGGATTATTTTCAAGATGAAATGTAATGTATTTCAAATTACCAAGCCTAAGTGTCTGTGGTGTTGAAAGTTAAATTGGGCGCTGAACGATGACAAAGTTGTAATTGGTAAACATATTAAAACAGAACAATTTAAAGGAGAGAGTCTCTTAATTGCTTCATATATATTTATTATTCTAATATCTTTTCTTTCTGCTTGTCTTCCCAGTCCTTTAATCAGATCCCTAACAATGTCAAATGATTGCATTGTGTATTGTTGTGTTGTTGTGTGAGCCATGGGAGCTTATACAATTAACACAAACTGTCAGGTATCATCCAGGGCTATTCACAAGGGCTTCACCATTTGTCACATGCTAACATATCGCATGACAGAAATAAAAAGAGAGAAGGAGTTGAAGGATGATAACTTGCTGTGGAACCCAGTTTGGGCCAAGGATGCATATGAAATAATGTCTGAATTAATCACTCTGTGTGGGTGACTGGTGATGCAAATTCCTTTGCTCTTGGCCATAAACACTGACGCACATGAGAACTGGAGCTCTGGAAGAACTAGTCGCTTTTCGCCTCGTAACAAACTTCAAACACCATCATCACTTTATCAAAAAAAATGTTACAACGCCTATATTATGTTAATGAGTGTTTGTTTCTGATTCGGGGTAACAAGCATGGTGTGTTGCCACAGTTGTCAGATATATCTATTACCGTGTTGCACTCGGTCATGGCATTGTGCTGCAGGGTCTTTCTCCCACACACACATCACCACTTTCACCAATCATTATGATCCGATTAACATACTGTAATGCTCTGAAAGCAACGGCAAACAAAAAGGGCTCAGTGACACAATACATTACAGGACAGTTGTGTGTTGATGTATAGGAAAACTACAGCCATCTCCTAATACTGTGTGCTTTTGAAAGGAGAAATATGTGAATGTGTGGTTTGTTTGTCGTCACATTGTTAAGTATTATGGATTGTCCTATTGTGCCTTGTGCATTTTATTATACCCTGCTAATTTCCCATGGATTCCTAAAGATTATTGCCTGTATTTGCCATTTGAAGGATATTAATCTTAAAACGTTAAAACATACACTGCATTTACACTGCAATTTAAATCTACAATTTTTCCCCTCTGGCATGTTATGAACCGTGAAACAGAGGGCATTCATTTCATTTTACATGACTGCTTGAGAATATTTGCATTGTCGAGTAACATTAAAACACAGGGTGCAGATAAGGCATTATATAACAATTTGAATAGATTAACATAGCTAAAACGAATGCAGTCAGTACAACAGTCCTGGAATAAATCCTACCTTCATAAACATTCTAACAGCAACTGAGTGTAGGTTATATAATGTGGACGTAGTTACCATGACATCCCCCATTGGTTTGAAGACTACGGTTTTTAAACCTTGTGTTTGGCATTGTAGCCGTCGCCATCTTGGTTTTTGGCCGTGTCCATCCCGGTTCTTTGCAACCAGAAGTGACACGAGATGGTGGAGCTAAGTAGAAAGACATTTTACGGGCAACCAAAAAGGTTTCAATTCTCTTTCATGAACTGCAAACACACCGTGAAAGGGTTAAAGTTGTAAAACGACCGTAGTAGCAAACTGTTAATCACAAAGTAGCCACGCTCTAAAGCACATCCTGCGCTATCGTCAATTTTATTTTAAATAGGACCAACATTTTCGAAATAAATATTATGCTGTATTTAAGGCTTGAAACTAGCGATGCTAACCATAAGCTCATGTTTACAATATTTACTGAGGTAATAAATCAAGTGAGAAGTAGGATCATTTTCTTATAGACTTCTATACAATCAGACTTATTTTTGCAACCAGAGGAGTCGCCCCCTGGTGGCCATTAGAAAGACGTGGGAGGATTGGTCACGTCTGTGTGGTAAATAAGAAGCTGAGTTGCTGAAGCTGAAACACTTTCATATTTGCCGATCAGACATTAAGTCACTGCAAGAAAGCGAATACGTGTATTTTCTAAAATGTAAAACTATTGCTTTAAGTTGTGTGTTTACCTTTGAAACACAGTAATATAAATAATAATTAGCATTGGTTTGAAACAACTACACAGAGGATTGGACAGTCAAATCATCTGAAGTTACTTTAAACCAAAACAATGCTGTTCCTTTCTCTGTGTTTGAGGTGTTTTGATCAGTGAAGTCACATTGGTTAAAATGGAAATCTGGTCCTAATTAGTGCATTTAGTAGATTTTTATCTCTGAATCAGACTATTCTGTATTTATGTTGTTGTATTTGTTTTGTACACAGGTGGACTAAATGATGTCACTCCTCTCCCACACAGCACAAATATGCTTAAGGCTACTTCTCGTGTAGGCTTAGTGTGTGTGTGTGTTTGTGGTGTGTGTGTGGGAGGTGCTCATGGGTCCTCAGTGGGTGGCGTTGCATAAGAACGTCAGCACCGAAGCAAGGTTAGATCGAGAATTAAGAGAAGGGGGGCTCCTATCACTTAATGTCTCTCTTTCTCTCTCGCCTACTCTCCCATTCTCTCTCTCCTTCTGTGTCATGCAGTATAGCACCAGCTCATGGACTGAGCCCAGCACACAGCGGTGTCTGAGTCAACTGCGTGGACCACGATATGTAGAAAAAAGCACCAGACCAACATCGCAGATCAGATAGAGAGAGGGATACAGAGAAAGAGGGAGACAAAATAAGAAAATATTCCTTATTAGTCACTGATTGGCTTGTAGTATTGCTGGCCCCATCGGCCTTTAATATTTATCAGTAAACAAACACATGAGAGTGACCATCATTTTTTCCCCAGCTGAACAACTTCATAAAGTTTGTGACTTTAGTGAGTCGTGACTTCATCCTTCAACAGTGTTTAAATAACATCTCTGATTGTAAAATCCAGCTAAAGACTAGATAATTTATTATCTTCACATTAAGATATGTGTTGTATCCTTTCCTTTTGTTGACAAAAACTGTGACTTACTATTGTGAAAATGTGCTTGTGTGACTTGTTCATGAATTCCTTATCCAATTTGGTGTGGTACATTGTGTTTCCATTTCGACTATGTTTTAATAACAAAAAAAGGCCTTGGAAAGTCACAATTCTAATAACAGTGCTACAAACATTTAAACGCTTATTTACAGTTCAAACACTGTAACAGTTAAGTGTTTGTACATTTCTCTGTTCTACTTTATTGGCATGTAAGAAGAAAGGCAATGATTGAATTGTATCCAAATACACGTCTTTCTCTGCATTCAGGCACATACCATCTCCTGAGTGCGTTTTGCATGCAGCGGACGGACTATCTCCGAGTGTATTATTTCAAGTGAAATAAACACCTCTATCAAATCAGCTGAGCGAACATTAATCTTTCGTCACTGATGTGACATAATTACGGTCTATATAACTTTTGGTTTATGAGTCAACAATTTGCCCTCTGCTTAAACGTCAGGGTATTTTGGTTCCAACTGTTTAGACGTGTTAACACTTGCACACAGGTGAAGACTGTAATTCCACCGACCACAAATGACATTACTTAAGTCCATTCTTCACCGCAAGTAGTGAAGCTCACTACTGCGTGTCTGCCCTCCAACCCTTTGGCAGTATGTCGCTCTGCTGTTGTGTTTCTTCTAGCCGACAGTGAGAACTCGTCGTCGTGCTGTTTCTGTGCTGACACATAACAGTGCTAAAGAGGGGTAGAAACTGAGCTCGTCGGAATAATTGGAGGGTCATAAAGTGTCTCTCTTTCTCTCCCGCATACTCGGGCATTGTGTTGAACTGAGCCACGGCAGCAGCTCGAGGAAGACTGAGAGAAAGACCGTTTGATCTTAAGGAGCATTAAATGATTAGGGAGAGAAAGGAGGTAAATTAAATTATCTGTTGACATACACTAAATCTAAGGTTTGGTTCAAATTAGTTGAACTCAAGAGCACTGTTGCGTGGCATAGTGAAGTGATGAAACACTTTTGCAGTTAGTAGACCCAAACACACTCCTCCACAAGACTGGGGAATGTTTGTTTGAAGTAAAAACCTACAGACAGCCTCCTCACTACGAGGCGCTACAGTTTTTTTTTTTTACGGAAGCTGCATTTCTGTCCTGATTTATATTTTGTCTCTTGCTCATGCTTCTCCCTCCCTTATGCTCATAACAGTCCACAGCAGACCGATAAAACGTCAATCCCATCATGTGATATAGTGCCTGCTGTGCTGTCAGCCATCGCAGAGGATTACTGGCAGTGTTGTGAGTTTTCTGGCGGCCGGCTGCAGCCAAATGAGGAGGAGAAGGAAATGAAAGTGGAGAAGCTACAGAGGGGTTCTGCCAGGTCATGTCGCTCCATGTCACTGAAATATGATCAGCAGTCCCACTTGAAGGAGAACAGTCCTCATTAAACACTTTTTCGTCCATTAGACTCTGGCCAAGCATACAATGTCTCGTAACATGTCTGAGAATTGAATATTTCAAAAGCTAATAACGTATTGTTTTTTTCTTTTGGATATATTTGGAAAATATGGGTCAGGTAACACAGATTTCTGGGCTCAGGGGACGGGATGTCTGAGAGAAAATGTTATATGGAACAGACGGGCTATCGTCTGTGTACAGTATTGAAGCCAGAGCCAACCAACTGGACGGTTTCCAGATTTTATAAAAAAGCAGAAGGTGAGCTGAATCCCTCCAGTGTGAGGCTCTTTTAGTAAACAATGTTGTCATGGAAGGCTGTCTATATTTGGAGCGATAGTTAGATTTTGTACACATTTGGATACATTATATAGGGGAACAGAAAAAGACCTCTCTCAATGGAAACAACAAAATAAAACAAACTAAAAGCACCAAAAGAGATAAGTTTACTTGAGAGGTTAAACGTAAAGGGCTTTTTTTTGGAGTTGTCTTGACATTGCCACGTGTAGGCAAGTTAAAATAGGGCACATTTCACTGTGTGAGCTCAGCAAATAAAATATCCCTATTTCTCACCGGGAGCCTCGATCAGAAATAAAACAATAAACTGTCGGACAGCACAATGTGACTTCCGTCACGTTTTTATTCATTAATTTGTATCAACAGTTACAATTACACAAAGTTATGTGCTAAAATGTTTGTGTGATTGTATTTTGTATGCACATGTGCATGTGGAGAATATTGGTATGTGTGTGTGTGTGTGAGTGCATGTGACACACACACACACACCGCGGCTCACATATGTGCGATGTACGTGTGCGTTACATTAGGAATCGGTGTGATTTAAGGCAGTCCTTGGCTGCGCTCCAACGCTACTGCAGACGTCAGCAGCTCGGCCAGCTAGCTGAGAAGGATGGGATTGGGAGGGGAGGAGGGGGGAGAGAGCAGATGGAGAGAAGGAAAGATGGAAAGTTTGAGGTAGGAAGGAAGGAATGGACTGGTGACATGATGGAGAGGTTAGCAGGGACATGGATGGATGGAGAAATGAGAGAACAGAGGGAGAGATATAGGAAGGGACTGAAATAGTGAAGAGTGATGGGCAGAGCTGCAGGAAGCCAGAGAGAGAGAGAGAGAGAGAGAGAACGAGTACAGTTGCCAGAAAAATTAAATATTCTGATCTAATATTAAATGCAGACAGAAGAAGATCAATAAAATTATGCATCATACATGCACTGAATTATGTGCAATTGCAATGTGCACTGAGTAATCATGTAAAAAAAATATATCTACCAGCAGCATAGAGTCTCACATTGTGTTGGTGGCTTTATACAGTAGGTGGCTTTAGGTGATGATGACCACTCTACTTCCTGTTGTGTGCAGGAGACTAGGCCTTCCAGTTCTGGAGACCAGTCAGACCATATTCAGTAACGTAGTTAAAGAATAGTTTGACATTTTGGGAGATGCTCTTTGCTTATTCACTGTATTGCTAAGAGTGAAATGAGAAGGCCATTACCACTCTGCCATCTGTGCAGTACATATGTAGCTGGAGCCAGTTAGCTTAGCCTAGCACAAAGACTGTAACACTATGTGACAGGTTGTGGAGTCAGAGACAGCAATAAGACAGCTAAGTCCCCAGCAGGAAAGCAGTCTTTATTGAAGCCAATAGTTGGGGTGTCTCAGGAGAAACGCTGTGATTAGCATAACTCTGCAGGGTGCTGTGCTACAGGTAGCTAAAGGGAGGAGAGGAGAAACGAGGAGGAGAACATTGAGTCAGAAATTTGAAGAGCAATCATTGTGGCTACAATGATTCAGGTGACGATGATAACGGGGATGTCACACATGACAGCAATGATCCCAGCGGTTGTCTAGATGACTATGATGAAGTTGCCAAGCGGCCATAATTATGAAGTAATAATGATTGCTCATTGACATGAACACCAACATGAAGGGAGAAATCTTGAGGGGAGAAATATGCTTTATTTATTACAGTATGCGTGACCCCGAGCTCGTCCCTTGCAGGGATTAGGCGCTTGGATAGTGCATACAAGTGTGCGTCACAGAACAATGGCTGATCGGTACAACTCAATCAGGTAATGTAACATCTTCTCTCTGGCATCTCCCTTTCAGACTGGACTCGAAAATGTAAACGCTGTTGTCAAGCCAGAGATGAAAATATAACGCCGTCCCTATGCCATAAGTTGTTGGGTTCTTCCTTCCACCCTGCAATTGAACCTCCAGTCGTATTCATGGTGGCTTGACAGCCACACACAATAGACATGGTAATGGTTGGGTACATACTGACGCACACTCACTCACAAAATAGAAACGTATACAGACTTACAATGAGACCACAGGCTTTCAGAGAACCACAACATAAAGATCATCATTTAGACTATGCCTTTCCCTCCACCGGAAACTTCAGACACTGATTATATGCTCTTTGTTTGTGTGTGTGTGTATGTGTGTGCGTGTGTGTGTGTGTCTGAGACCAGAGAAGAATTTATAGATTACATTTCTGAGGTCAACAAATCAAAATATTTGATTTTACTACCTGTTCCCATATCACCAAAAATACATATTTAAATGAGAACTCTAGCAATTAAGGACAGTGCATCCATAAAGTTAAGAGAGAGACAAAAAAAGAAAAGCAGCAGAGGCTGAGATAGTAGGACTTTTAGTTCAGAATATGGGCCAACATATATATATATATATACACATATGTGTATATATATATATATATATATATATATATATATATATATATATATAAGTGTATATATATATATATATATATACCAACATGGGGCAAGTGGTAAGTGTTGTCGCCTGTGGAGTGATCCTGTTTTTTTTTTGTGTGCGGTTTATAATACTGTATATGTTATGTTTTTTTTTCCCAAATGTAATCACTCTGATCAATAACTCCTCAGAAAGTGTTTTCATGAGCACACATACTCTATGTACACTCCACCACAAGCAAAACATGAGCCTGCGTTAACGATCATTATTGGTCCTCTGTGCTATCGCACTGAAACAGTTTTATTAGAATTTACCACTGGAGTTATTGAGCAGAAGATGAGCCTTCTGTTTATGTCCTCCAAAATGATAACATCATCTCCTCAAGATGGTTCCCATGAGAAACATCCAGCACTCAGAAAAAAAAAGTAGAGAGTGCCCGTAAATTACAGGAGTGGGGAGTTTTCCCAGAAGAGTATCTTCACTTTACTCACTTCCAGAGCATGTGCAGAAAGATATTTGCTTAAAATACAGTCATTGTAAAAACAAAAAAAATCATAGTGATTGTTGACATTAAATTCATTTGCTCAATGTATTGTTATTTACATGAGACATGTTGACTCCAATTAGTGATATATTTCTACTCTGAGAACCAAACGCTCCATGTAAATGCAGCTAATGAGGCAAACCGCTTTTGTTTACAAATCTCTGCTCTCTCTAGCACAATTAGAGACGGGATGTGGGGATTCTTCCATTCATATTGCTCTTTAATGTGGATCTTCTCAACCAGGAATGAGTGAGTGGTTATTACAGCTGTTTGCCATTATAATTACGTGATTCCATGCTTACCCATTTTATTTCATGTTTTATTATTTTAAGATGAAGTACTATTCACTGTTTCAACCTTCTGCAGGAGTTATTGAGCAAGAGGAGCTGCGCATTTTGAAATTAAATCTCATTTGGAATGGAACTCCTTAAATTAGGTGGAGACACAGCTATATAAGTACCAGACAACAGACACAGTCTGCCGTCAACCACTGATACCCAGCTCCTGTTCCACTAAAAGAAGCTGTACAGAGTGCTGTCACATGCTTGAGACATTTATTTCCATCAGTATGGGGTATCTCAGTGGCTGGCTGATATTTAAAGTTGACACCTGATGAAGCTGTTGACACATTCAGCTATTGCCTCAGCACAGCGGGGGCTTGAACCTTTCTTGTACCATACTATTATAGCTATGTTGTAATTCAACTACGTGATCAGTGATTACAGGCAAAATATTTATAGCACTGTGAAATTATACATTTTTAATATTTCTTCATGGTATTGATAATAGGACTGTAGGATAGACACACAGGTGACAGTAGAGCTTGGAATACCAGAAGGCGCCCTCAAGGTGTCTTTGGAAAAAACAACAATGTTTTTTTTTTTCCATTATGTCTAGTTAGCAAAAGCAAAAGCCGGCAGAAAGGAATCCCGAGCCAAATGTTATCTATGTGAGGCTTCCTGACAGAATGCAGATCTATTTGGTGTAATGAGGTTTGAGAGCCTCAGTCCCTAACCTACAAAGGGATATTGATTTGAGTCCATATTGAGTCAGAGTTTGACTCTGGGAATATAAATCTTGATTATAGATGTATTTATGGCCAAGTGGCTAGACTAGCAATCCTTTCGGTGTTTGACTCTCCTGGTTCAGATGCTGCCAACAAAGACATGTTGTTTTTTTGCTCAGATGTTTGGCTGAGATGTCTGTTCTGTCTGTGTGGCTTTTACAATAAAAGGAATGTCACTGGCTGCTTTACCCCTTATAAAAATATATATCTTATTAGGTATGTTTCACTGCTGTGTTCTGTCTTTTGAGAAAGACACTAAAACTGCTGTCTCCAGGAATTGACCGTCCAATAAGTAGTCCACACATAACCCCCCCCTCCCCTCCCCCACCCAACACATTGCAGGTAGATTTTGTTATCTTTGGACTAAGCCAGGTTAGCTGTTTCCCCATTTCCAGTCTTTGTGTTAAGCTAAGCTAACTGTCGGTAGCTTTATATTTAGCATACACTTAGCAGTGCGTGATATCAATCTTCTCATCTAACTCCCGGCAAGAAAGACAAAAAGCAGGTTTTCCCTTAACATGTGTAGCAAAGAGATGTGCTTGGCTGAGGACCACTGAGCTTGTCTTAATTGTGATTCTTATTTCTACACAACTCTATTCTCTCCATTTATCCCCACTCCAGTTCACCTACATATACTCTCTTGTCTTATACATAGTGGAAGTAAATACAATCCAACAATTGCTTTTTCTTTGCCCTCATCCCTTACTTCCTTCCCACTAACCATATGTTTGTCCATATAGGACTGAAATAGATGGTACACCAGCCAAACTACACTAAGAGGACATTTGAGGCTGAGTGCTAAGAATAAGGACATAGGTCAACAGCGCTAATGTGAGGAGACAGGCAGCTAACATATTACGCTGAAGACACCATAACAGTTCACGAGGGAGGCTTTACATATCAGTACCTGTGTGTGATATATAGATACAGTAAACTGTATACTTTATTGTCCCTATGGGGAAATTATACTTGGACTCTACAAAGCTGGACCCGTTAACACATATGGGCACACAGCAACAGAAGACATTGGTCTGTTCACGGCTGGTCTCACATTCTGCTGCAGCAAACTGCATAATATTTTGGGTGGCATGCGCATGGACCTCTCAAAGTTTTGGTGACTCACACTTTCTCAAAACACTTTTATTGGCTGTTTTTGTAGTGCCATGATTGTTTAGTTTTAAAAACTCTCATGCCAAGAGGATTTCTGAAGAATTTGGGGGATATCTGTCTCATCACCTTATCTTGTAATATGAGTTGTCACCTGATCTCTTTTGAAAAGCCGTCTTGAAAGCCCGACCTGGGCTTACTGGTGATCTTTCAAAAATCAGCCTCTGTGTGTGAAAAAGATTTCATGAGGCATTGTACAACATTAAAATAGCAGGTCACGCTCATCTGAGACCATCCACACACCCTGAAGACACACACACTGGAGTCCCACCAGACCCACCTTCTCTTACCTCCCCTCCCCGAGTTCAGATCTCCTTTTCCAGTTACTGATAGGTCAGCAGAGCGTATGCTCCACTAAAGATAGTAACACACAAATCACCAGCCATCTTATTGTCAGAGATGGTGAAACACTGGTCTGGAGTAGAAAAAGATACAAGACTTACTCACGATTTTATACAGTGAACAGGCTGACAAAAATGTACACACACACACACACACACATACACAGACACAGACATAAAAAAAACAACATTTTCTCAAGTGCACGGCCTTTCATTTTACTTCCTTTTAGTCAGTCTCTCTCTCTCTCTCTCTCTCTCTCTCTCTCTCTCTCTCTCTCTCTCTCTCTCTCTCTTGATCCGTGTGTCTATTCTCACTTAACTCGCTCCTCTGTGGTCAGGATAAGTTTTGGGTTGAGGCCTCAGAGAAATCCTAGGGAATAAATGTAAGCAGACAGCCTCCTCCTCAGAGGTTGAATGTGGGCTGTTGGACATAATCAGCCTTCTACACGCACACACACACACACACACACACACACACACACACACAAGCTGGGAAGGGAAAGACGTGCTTGCGTATGTTTGCCAGTCTTTTTGTATCGTGTGTCAGCTCTCATGCATGATGTCAATGTCAATCTGCCTTTCTCACATGTCGGCCATGACTGTTTGTGTGGAGCAGCTGTGTTTCATGTTATAATGGGATCAAACATGCAGAGCCATTGCTTGATCAATTTGATCCGCTAAATGTGTGCTGCTTGACAGTTGAATTATTCTTTCACTGCTGTGGATTCCCTGTATTCAGTCAAAGCAGATTTGCTTTGGCAGATTCAGAAAGACCTGTCACTGAAAAATGGGTTTCTTCGTGGATGGGTAGGCCAATATATGTAGCTGTTTATGAAGGCATGCCTTTCTTTTCAGTTTTGAATTGTGACAACACACTGGAGCAACACAGAACACGTGATCGTGTTATTTTGTACATATGGAAAGTTGATTTTTGGTCAGTCAGTGATTTCCATCCATCTCTTTTACCATTGTGAAGTGTTGTGATAGTCTGATGAACCTTAAAACACATTAATCTGTTACTCCAAATGGAACTGCTGGGCCTCTCATTGTCGCACTGCTACCTAAAACAACACTGCCCCAGATATTGTTTGACTAAAACTGAGACTGAAATTAGTCAAAATATATTGGTTTCCACTGCTTGACAGTGGCCTTTTTGTTATATTTCAACATATGCTATGGTACTACTGTGTTCTCGCTATGTGTTGTCACTCGAAATGCCTGAAAAGTCGTATGTGAAGAAAACACACTTCATGATCTTCAGCTTGTTGCCATAATCTTAATTTCTCCCAATAATCTTGTTTCTCTTGTAAGTGTAGTCAGTGACTCAGTAAACGTTGCACCTGCTACCACATCAATCTTTTCGCCAGCTACACCCATCAGATTTGGGAACACATATTTCACCTCCTCCCACGCTCGGCCACCATTCACTCTGTGCCCTCTGTCATGAGCCTCGTCGCTTTCTTTCTGTCTCCCTCCCTCTCTCTCTTCCTCTCTCTCTCTCGCTCTCGCTCTCTCTATCTCTCTCTCTCTCTCAAATGACATGCTGTGCCAAGTGTAAGTGATTCAGCTGACTCACAAGCAGTGTGGGTTGCCAACTACCACCCTCACTCCAACACACGTACTCAAATACAGAGTTAGAATAGAGAAGAAGGCTGAGAAAACAGGTGAGTAGATGGACAAAATGCATATACAAATTAATGTTTAAGACCAGCAATCCCTCAGTATAAAACAAGTCAAAGGATTTATGTAAATATACAATACACTGAAGAAAAAAATATTTCTCTTTACTCTCTCTGTGGATCTGTTTTCCTACTGAAACTGCAGTCTGGCAGAAACAGATACAAATTAATAATTTGCTCCCCAGAGAGCACCAGACTGAGTCACTCCTCCAATTACTAGTGGTAGAAAGTAAACACAGGAGCACATAAAGGTAGGCAGAGCGCTCCCCTGGGGTAAGCTACTGCCCCCCTTTTATATAAAGACACATGTACACATATCACATAAGAACACACACAAAAGAGCACACAACCTAACCCTTCACTCATTCAATATTAGATAGACCCACTTCTGCCACTATGAAACAGGGTCACCTTACGAGTTTTTTTTACCTCCTGTATTCCAGCAATTAGCTTATTTGTTAAGCAAAACCTTTTATTTTTCATTTGCATGAAAGGTGATGTGCTTTTCAATGAAACAGATTGCTCTTTCTCAGGTTGTTTTTCAGTGTGTAAATAGTGATTATGATGGCTGTGGTAAGATGTATAATATGTAGTTTTATGATGAATACGTACCAGGGGAAATGAATGGTGTGCATGCTGTATTTAGCTAATGCCCTAGTATCAAGTACAGATCTAGCCATGAGATACTGGTCGCTGGGCCTCATTAGCTCCAAGGGACAAGGTTGTCACCCTAACAACACACACTCAGACACACGCACACGCACGCACACACACACACACACACACACACACACACACACACACACACACACACACACACACACACACACACACACACATATGTACAATCCACGTGACTTGACACATGTGCTTGTGTGTGTGTGTGTGTGTGTGTGTGTGTGTGTGTGTGTGTGTGTGTGGTATTGAAGGTGGACATTAATCATCTCTATTGTGCAGAAGCGGTCATTTAGTCTAAGGTGACACAAGGTTATCTGGGCTCCTCTGCTGTGGCAGGCCTCCTTCAGCATCACACCTTAACACACACACACACACACACACACACACACACTATCTTGTCCCGCTGTTACGGCACCTGGCTCTAATTGCCTTTAAAATGTATAGATGATATCAGTAAAGGTCATATAGATGGGTGAAATCCCACCCCTTCCGGTTGACCACCATCTGACCTTATTTCAGAAAAAACATGTACTGTATTAAAACGGGGAGAGATAAATCATATTTCGATCCTGTTGAAGGAAGGGCCAGGACTTCGTCTCTCTATTAAGTACTGTAGCAGTCATAATAAAACACAGTTTCACCCCATGAGCTTTATTATTAGAGGTGGCATTTTATGCACAGTGATGCCACATACAAGTGTGTTCATACAGTGTGTATTCAGGGTCTTTTTTAAGGGTCTGGGTAATATATTGTGTGAAATAATCTAGCTGAAGATGCATTAGTTTTATGGACGTACCAAAAGATTCTGGATGTCTCGTTTATCATTTTTTATTTTTTTGTCTATTTTCTTTTTTACATTTCTTCTTAATTTATAGCCAATGGCAGGGAAAGACAGAAACATGTAATTTGAAGGAAAGTGGAAAGTAATTTCAATCTCATACATTTTTTGATGTTTTTGTACTGTATATGTAGATAAGACCACAAACTGCACACTCCATGCACTTGACTATCCAGCTCGGCAAGACAGACTTAGACAACCCACAAACTGTAAAGCTTACCATTGCACCCATACCAACCCTAAACTTCACCACCCCTGATCCACCCAAACCACCACCGCTCCACCAACCCCAAACGGCCACCCCACCCTCTCGGTTTATAATCAGAGTTGCCGAGCTAAGCAGAGTGAAAGCACAGGAAAGACAGTGGGGGCCGGTGCTCGTCCCCCATTCAGTGCAGTCGGAGGGCCGGCCCGGGCCCCGAAAGCTCAGATTACATCCCACATAATGAGAGGCCTGGCTCAGCAGGCTCAGCCTCTCTTTCTCTCTCTCTCTCTCTCTCTCTCTCTCTCTCTCCCTCTCTCTCTCTCTCTCTCTCTCTCTGTCGCTCTCTGTCTCTCTCTCTCTCCCCCCCTCTCTCTCTCTCTCTCACTCTCTCTCTCTCTCTCTGTCTCTCTCTCTCTCACACATACAGACTGACCCACTGTGGCATTATTGCTGAAGTCCTGTTCTGTTCTGTTCTTCTCTCTGGTTACTACACTGACAACTGCCAGCACAGCTGCTTTACATGTCACTGTATGGCCAAACGGGAAATAGCCACAAACCTGGTGTGGTCGGGTCCACGCCAATGTGGATAAATTGCAAACTGCCTCTTTTGTCTTAGTTTTTCCCCTCAACCCACACTATTCTAGCATTTTCCACTTGTGATGAACAAAGCTTTTCAAAAAAGGCTCTCTTAGTTGCTTTTTTTCTTCTTAATATGGCCAATAGCACAAAACAGGTGTTGATGTTTGACATAATCTTCATTGTCAGGCATCTTTGAGACTATAAAATGGTGATTTGCCCGAGGGTGTCAGTGAAGTAGCTTGGCAGTCACTCTCCTTGTTTAGCAGGTAGCTATTTAGTCAACAAGTTGTAGAGAAACCAAAAACTATCCTGAGAAGAACACCTTAACTGCTTGATTGGCTTTGAGATAAGCACAAGATCCCCAGGGGGAAATGTGGGTGTTGCAGCAGCACAACATACAGATGGATAGAAGAAGTAATAAAAGCAAAGAATGCATGATAAAATAAAACTACAAGTCAAGACAAAAGCAATGTACACACAGAACCCACGGCCAGTGTTGCACCCTGAACTAATAGCACAGTATACTGTCTCTAAGCAAAAGTATTCAGTAACCAAATTTTGGTTTGATAAGTTATTACAATTCATCCTGAGGGGGAGATTAGTTTCTGTCACAAATTTGCAGTAGATGTTGAGTTGTTTCACTGGATACACGGAAACCTGCTGGTGGTGTGAGAGAAAAATACAGGTTATCCTCAAAGTCAGTGAGATTCATCCTCTGGAGACTATAAATGTCTGTACAAAATGTCATAGCAGTTCATCCAATGGTTGTAGAGTTGTTTCAACCTGGAACAAAGGGCCGACAGACTAACATTGCCATCCATAGAGCCACACTGCTAGCGAGGCTAAAATGATTCAGACTACAAATTAGACCACACCGCACGACTGTTAGTTTAGTTTGTTTTGTGTATTTAAAAAAATCTCTCATGAGTTCACGAGAGCTCACAGAGACTTCAAAACTAAACGTGATGTGAACTGAGATTCAGTGAACAGTTTGTCCTCTTTGAGCCTCAGCGGCGAGGTCCTTACAAAACCATACTGAAACAAGGCCTTTTCTGGAAGCTCAGTGTGTGGAGTGCTGTGACAAAGCCTGGCTCCTTCGCAAACACACACACACACACACACACACGCACACACACACACACCACAGATCCATTCAGCACACAACTCACAGCCTACTCACTCACATGCCGTGTGGGCCGGCATTGTGTTTATTGCTCTGTGATTTCGTAGCACCAAGGCCACGAGCATTGTATAAAGCTGGATTGGGGCACGGGGAGCTCGTGTGTCTTGGTGTGTCAGTGCTTCAGCGTATGTGCAACATACAGCATGTGCCGAGGGTCATGAGCTTGTGTTTGTAAATAAAAAAACACATCCGCGAAGATGTAATATTGTTCTGTGTGTGTGTGTGTGTGTGTGTGTGTGTGTCCATGTAATAAAAAGAATGAGTGAGGTCACAGACTTTCTCTACAAAGGCTCCCAGCTCAAGGTCTACTAGAGAACAAGCAGCCTTTGTAAAGACCATGTGTGGACTGCTCTGTGCTGCATTACAATGGATGAGAGAGAGAGAGAGAGAGAGAGAGAGAGAGAGGGGGGGGGGAGGGATATGGAGGGGGGAGGCAGGGGTTATAACAACTTGTATTGATTAGCAGGAAAGGGTTCCACCTAATGCCCCGTCCGCTGTTACTGCTGCCAACAGGAAAACAACAGCACCTGAAGGGTATCTTTGTCTTTTGGGAAATTTCGTTTTTTTTTATAACTCAACATAATGTGACATGCTTTCCACGGGTTTGATCCCCCCAGGGTTGCATATTTCCCCCTCTGTTTTCATTTTGTTGTGTATCCTCATTTGTTTAATGTTGAGGTTACACGTGTATCTCTGATCATATTGTGACATATGTGTGTGTCTGTGTGCATGGAAATACATCTCATCTTTGTTTTTGTGGCTGTGTGAGTGTATGTATATATATATATATATACACACAACACGGTATGAGTAGGTGTACGTGCCTGCCTTGGCTTGTTGTTTGTTTTAACCACGCCGCAGTAGAGGAAACATCAAGCTTATGCAGAGCAGGAGATACGCACACAGCCTGTTTAGGGCTTTGCTCACAGCTGTTACATACACTCACACATGTTATGACATAACCTGCCCTGTATGGTTCGCTCCAAGCGCACTGGTCCTTATTTATTGATATGACAAAGCTGTCATCAGCTCATCCTTCAGACTTGCGTTGACCGTATGAATACAAATAGTGCAGCAGGGATATTTTTATGCCAGGGATTCATAGGGGTGAGTTTATCACAATAAAGCCTGGTTGAAGGAAGTGTGCTGGCGAGGTGAGGTGAAGGTGGCAGGAGCACAACAATATTGCCCCCGGGTTGAAGGACATGGTGTGTGTGTGTGTGTGTGTGTGTGTGTGTGTGCGTGTGCATGTGCATGTTAATGCGTTTCAGAGATTAGTGTTCGGAGCAGATGAAGGTGAGCAAGTGGACTCATCTATTGGGGGTTGTGCATGTGTGTGATTGATAATAATAATAATAATAATATATTTCATTTATATAGCGCTTTTCAAAATTCTCAAAGACACTTTACGAACATTAAAATCATCATAAAAGAGCTATACACTAAAAACATGGAACATACATTAGTCATATAGATATATATTGATGCCATTTAGTGTGTGTTTTTTGCATGTTTCTATATCCTCAAGTATCTATGTATATATGCGTATGTGTTTTCTGTTACTTAACAAGTATCCTGTGAATGTGTGTGCTGATAAAGGTTAGCCACCCCTCCCTCTGTGAAGCTTAAGAACAGTCCGATAGACAGACTGACGCACCACCAATAACACACTCTACACCTCTCACTATGGGCCTCACACACAAATGGCTGGGTAAAAAGTACAAGAACATTCCTGCTATAATTAAGTGAATTACTGAATCATACTCAAAACAATATGTGACGTAGGTAGCATATTATAACACCAGCAAAACAACACCAGAAATCATAGGTGTTTACTTGAGAGCTTGCAGGATTGTTCATTCATGCACTTTGGATGTGGCTATTCCAAAAGAAAAAAACATACTTTAATGGAATAACATTGTGAGGTAAGGTAAACATGTTAATTATAAACATGAAGCCAAACAGTCCAACACAATTTCCATTGTACTTTGCCTGCTGTTTCCTCGACACATTTATCTTTATCCGCCTGCTTCAAGGACAAAGTAAATATAGGAGGATACGTTAAGACTTTACAAAAGTTTTTGACTGAACAACACATTTGCTTATAAATCTTAAAAACGATATACTCTGAGATGCACGCAGTTCTCTGCTATTGAGAAAGACCGTCTTGTCTTTGTTTGTCAGGTCATTCTTGTCTTGGTGGACAAAACCAACAAAGTCCACTCAAAGCAAGCCGGTGAGCAGTTGTAAATAAAAAGTATTTTCTCCTTCTTCTCTTCTCTGACTTTCAGTTTTCAAGCTGAAGGTAAGAAGCAAAGATGCTGTAACATTGTGTTTGTTTGACATAGTGGGAAGCTGAAGCTCTGGCAGACAACAGCCATCTGTTGCTCCGCACCTCATAAGTTTTAAACAAAAACACAAATCAGAAACACACCTAGATGAAATGTATAGTTAAGTCTGAACACCTGTAACAACACATTGCTACTTCCTCTTTGTTTCCCATTCCTTTCTTCTTCTTTCTTCTAACTGCCTCCCCACTGCCGCTCCAGATGAACACCCCAGGTGATTGAATGCCATCATTTTTGCACATCAAAATTGACTGAAGCTGGAGGTGGAAACTAATGGCTGTTCAGGAAGACGATTTAGGCTCTGAACAGACATTAAAAAAGATATTACAGCCAAAGAATGCCATATGGGAGAATGGCTCAGGCACCACCAAGGACAAAATCATATTACCTGGCAACTGTACACATCAGAGGACACAAATACTCACAACCAATTTTAAAAGTATGGAAGTTAAACGTGTATTGGGATTTTATGTGAGGTAATGAGTCACAAAACCTGACCATAACATTAATTCACATTAGGTGGGAATGTAGAACACATCTGCTGATGAGATTATAAGTGATCTTCCACAGTCTCGGGTAATCTCTATAGCACAGTACATTTATCAGGTAGACTCATGTAAGCCAGTAAGCCTGGTGGAAAGTTGTTTCTATTAGAATCAAGAAAGGCTATTTCATCAAAATGCAGTAAATGATCGGAGGAACAGCCAATATAAATGTGATTTATTTTTCATTAATTGGTAAGAGCACAGGGTGAGAGCAACATGTAAACACTGACTGAAAGGCATGACGTCACTGCAGATTCACGGTATTCATACAGTCGTGTTATACATACATTGTGCAGTCCTATTTTGTCATCTGTCATCGTTCAGAACTGCTTCAAGATTTCTCATCTCTTTATGAATTAATCCACAAACTTTTTTTTACCCCTCTTCTAACTGGAGCTCCAGTTGTCATGGCAACCGATCAGGCGTTGCGACATCCTCGGGCAAACTTTCGATGTGATACCCCCTCTGGCCTGCTGCGGTCTGTTCAAACAGCCCATTAGCGGTCACTCGGCAGGTGCTGTCCACTTTGGGATATCATTAAAAACTGTCAACCTCGCCCCATCCCTCGCTGGTACAGAACTATACTTTCTATTGGTCTTACCTTATTATTTTAATCCAATCTGTCTATTTTCTTTTCTCTTTCCCCCCGTGTATTTTTACATGCGGCCTCTACGATTTACTCAGTGTCTCAGTTTCTCTCACCCAACGAGCTCCCTCTAAGCTTGTGTTTTGGTGCAGGACGCGTCGAGGTCAGAGATCAAGTGTCATGTGATTCGGATGTTTAATACACACTGACATGCTGCCTAAGCTGCTCAGGACGAAAGCATGACGTCATGGGATCTGCCACACATAAATGCGCACGCACGCACACACACACACACACACGTAGGCACAAACCTTGATTAGACGTGAGCTGCACGTGAGGATTTGGGCCGTAGCCAGCTTAGAGGCATTTGCCTTGCACTCAACACACATATATGTAAAGTAAACACATACATATGCCTCACAAAGGCCCATCTGTGGAAAGCGTCATTTATCTTCCTTTTTACCTGTTGATTACTAATCATCGCCTCTCTAAACAAATCTGAAAGGACAAATTGTTCACCCGTGCAGCCCAGCTTCCCTTCCACACAGACGCTTTCATGTTCACTCAAGTCCTCTGCTCTCTTTCCGCGAGAAATGTTTTCGACTCATATGGTAATACAGCAAAGGGAAAAACAGGTTTATGGCTTTCCTGCCATTCAAACAGAGAGGGATCCTTTCCATAACAAATGATAAAAGCATCTATTAATATTCATACTCTCTCATGGCGCAGAGGCACAAACTGTGGAGAAAGGAGACCTGACTGCAATCCAAAAATAGTTAGACTGCGACTTCTATCTCCTTCTCTGTCTGTGGCAGGCCCAGGCATTTCCTTCCATTTCAAGTAGTGAACACTTATGTAATGCTTCTCTTGGAATAAGGTCAGACACCCACTCCTTATGATATGCATCAAGGTGTTTGAAAGTGTTTTCTGAAAAAGGAGAAACCCTGTTTTCCATGTACCTGAATATTCTCCGTAAACTGTGGCTTAATGTTGCATAAAAACCCTGGAGGACTCTCATTTGTCACACCATGATCAACAATGACCCAGTCATAACTCAAAGATTATGTTAGTTAGAAAGCAGTAACTGATTAGAAATGGTTTGTAAACTGTGTACAATTCCATGGATTGTATCTATTCATGGCATGTCAGGGATGGTGACTTACCTAGGAAACTATTTGACATGCCTATTTCAACTACCCCAAGCCCTCAGGGTCTAAGTGAGTGACTAGTTGTGTAAGGGCCAATATTACTCAGATTCTACAAATGCTAAGATGGTACCAAACATGGGATAACTACAGGATAACTACCCCCCTCCCTCCCAATCCACAGAGTTTGGGGTTGAAATTTAAGATTAAAAACAGAAATAGGGAAAAAAAAAAGAGACAGACAATAGATTTTGTTGTTGTTTTTGGCCACAGGAGATGTTTTCTGTGAAAAAGTTATAAAAACCAACTGTACACACGTGAGATGGACAGACTTAGCTACTAGCTGGTGAATTTAATAATCAGTGAGGATTATTTTACCTGCATTCCTTCCTCACACTCCATCAAACAATAAATAAATGCCCCTTAAATTTGTCAAACTCAGTATCTGAGCTTCTGAGTCTAAATGGTTTTGTCCACGCTTGTCTCTGAAAAGAACAACTGACCTTCAAGCAACAATTTTGAGATCAAACACACTAACTTTCTCTGTCTTGAACTCATTATGATAGGCAGTAGTCTAGCACTCCCTCCAGTGTCTGTGGAGCTTTACAGCAGAGACGTGCATCCATTGGCCCTCCGGTGCCACAGTAACGGGCTGTGAAGTCATTGTGGCCGAATTCAGGGAGAGTGCTATTTACAGTGACTGTGTAGCCATGTGGTCTGTGTCAATGGGGAAAGGCCTGGTGTATTTTCTATATCAACAAAAACAGGCTGGCTTCTGGGTCGAATTTCTCTAATGCTCATGAGCTCGGAAAAATAATGAATGATATTTTTAGTTCCATGTATATTTGGACGACTGCAGTGATCATTTTGAGCGTCCGTATTAATCGCCACAGTGTGAGGTGTACGTTGTAACTATAAAAAACTATAATATATATTAGTTACTATACAGATAATAATGCTATGTAAATATAAAATGTTAGCAAAGTCTTAACCAACAACAAACCTGATGCTTTCATTGTGTAACTCCACAGAATAAGTCATGCCATTTTGTGGTTCGACTGTACCATGATAGTGACTTTTGTATTGTTTAAATACTAGTTGGAGTTAATCTCCCTTTATCAAATGTTTTATTTTCCATCTTATGTTCCATTAATTACAATCTGTCCCTGTTTATGTCTATTTTTTCTTTTTTGTAAAGCCCTTTCAATGTGTTTACATTTTTCTTTCTTATAACAGTTAAAATAAGTATCCATATCTAGCTCAAGTTTTGTGATGAAATATTACCAAAACATGAACCATTGTTATCAAAATAGTATATGGAATTTGAGTAACTCATCAATAATTAGGAATAACTGCACAACTTTTGCTTAAATCATAACGCCTGAGTTAATAACCGAGGGGAACTGAAACAATAAACAAACAGAAGTGGGAAGCACATCGAGATGTTTGGAAGCGCATCCAAATACTTGAGGAGACTATTTACAAGAAGCTAATTCATCCGACCGATGAAGGCTGAGAAAGAAATTATTTTTATATGAATTCTTGGACACGTTTACTGCAAGCAAGCACATATAAGTAGATGTCAGCACTGACAAAAGCATTCATGCTCGGTGAAAGCAATGTTAATAATAACACAGCTTAGTTGTAAGGTCCTGGGCATTTACTATATTGGGTCACTGAAGGACGGTACCACTGGGTCTAATTACAGCAAGATTTTGGACTCCCCTGCTGTGTGTGAATAATGTATAAGATGCCTGTGTGTGTGTGTGTGTGTGTGTGTATACACACACAATGCTATCAACAAATACAGGACACCATGAGGCTTCATGCATAGTGTGCACAAACCGCACGCGTACTCTAAGTACACATGAGTGAGTGCATGTGTTTGTCCCAAGTCCTCAGAAATAGTGCTGGTGCTGCCATTTTGTCGCAGTGACCACAGTCAGAACTGCAGGTCAAACGGTGCCCCATTAACTTAACAGCAAATGTAATGAGTGACTTTTTACTAACTTCCGTTACCAGCCCAGCTCTATCAGATGTGCATTTTAAACATCTTCAAAAGCTCCATACACACATGTTACATCTTCTGTGTTTAACGTGTAGGAAAAAGAGAACGAGACGTGGTTTAACAAGCAGCCAGCCGGTAAGTCTGGAGGTATTTACTGACCATCAACAGCTAGCTTAACGTTAGCCCCAGTGACTGCATGACAACCCAACATATTCTCATTCCAACTCGACACATAATGACACCTTGTCAGACCCCTTGGCGTCGCTTTCTCACGCACCTTGGTAGCCCAGCGCTCAGTCGCAGTTAACGCATGGATTTAGACTATAGTTACTTAAAAACCAGGTGCTTCTCACACAGAAGCTAAAGGCGGACTTGTGCTTCGCTATCAGACGCTGAGTTGTGTGACAAAGCGTCAGTATTTGATGCCCTTGGAAAACCGGTCTTTGCAATTAAGCTGACATTCAACTCTGAACTAAACCAAGTGATTCCTGTATAAAGCATTACAAATGGCTAACATTAGGAAGCCAGCTAAGAAGAGGCCGCATGGATATGAGACGACAAAGGGGATTTATTAACGATAAACAAAACAATCGTGTAAGGCAACAACTTAAAACTACTTTCTAATAAGTGAGAAAGTGACACTAATTGACAGTAATGCTCAACATACCACAATAGTAATCTTACTGAATGGTCGGCTTAAAGCACACACACACACACACACACACACACACACACACAGCACTAATCAGCGATTGACCACAGCCGTGTTCACTCGCACGTTGCAGCTGGTAGGCCGGAACCAGGGTGTCACCTGCATGGACCCTGGGAGTGGGAGGGAGAGGGAGAGAGAGAGAGGGAGAGGGAGAGCACAGGGAAAGCACAGGACGTACCTACCTTCTGTTGCACATTAGTTATTGTGACAAAAGTCACACAATTGTAACTTATTACAAAGTCATGTGTTCTTGCCCAACAGTGGTACTGGCGTAGTGTGTATGTGTGTCTGTTGTGTGCACTATCATACATCAAAAGCCTGCTCATGAATGAAATGATCATTATGAGCTCATTTGCAAGCAACTTAAACAGTAAAACATTTGATGTGAGAAGGTCATATCTCTCTCTCTCAATCTCTCTCGCTCTCTCTCTCTCTCTCTCTGTCCCCTCTCTCTCTATCTCTATCTCTATCTCTCTCCCTCTCCCTCTCTCTCTCTCTCTCTCTTTCTCTCTCTCTCTCGCTCATACTGTCCTTTGTCTAATAACATCATCCCTTTCATTTTAAAACACTGATCGAGGTATCTAATAGCTGCGGTGTCCTTCCCTTCATCTCCCAGAAGATTCTCTTTTCAAATCTAGATGCAGATGATTCCGATCTGTCACACCAACAGTAGACTGATATTTCTTGTTTCACTCCTGCTGCCATTATGCTGGGTCACACCAAGGAAACTGTCCTCATCCCAAAACAGAAACAATGCGAAATCCCTAAGTAACTCTCTGTGATGTCGGTTTGGGATTAGAACATTTTGTCCCAAGCATCCCTTCATCCCCACACCCTCCCTTTCTCTGTCTCCTTTTTAGCCACTCCCCACCCTATCTCTCATGCTGTGTCACTTCTGTTTTTCTATTTTCTGTGCCTCTCTATCATTCCCATTTATGGAAAAGCTTTGATTCTAAGTGAAACTTGTCTCACAGAGTGTTTACCACTGCACATGCAGCCTAAAACAGACATTTCTGTATCTGCATGGTCTCTGGTTTGTCCATACACAGAGGAAATGGACGAGGAAAGTGTGTGTCTATGTGTGTGTGTGTGTGTGTGTGTGTGTGTTATTGTGTGCATAATACATTTGTGTGTGCACGTTTCAGTGAATGTGTGTGTGTGTGTGTGTGTGTGTGTGTGTGTGTGTGTGTGTGTGTGACATGAATCAACACCAGGCTGGTGGTGTGACATCTCATTAAAGAGACAGTCTGCCTGCATACATTGCCAGCACATCTAAATTTCACAAACTGAATGCCTCAGGCGTAGTTTTGGGGGAAGAGGTACTTTAAATGCATTGTTTTATTCAATGCATTCAGGTCCCTGTGTGTTTATGTGTTAGGATATGTGCATATGTTTATGCATCTGCCAGCATGTGTGTCATGTTGGATGATAGCTAGCAGCCTGTTGATAGTATTTTAACCATATTTTACAAAGTACGATGCACATGAAAATAATAAATTTGGACACCAGCAGCTTGGTAAAAAAATCTTTAAAAACAACAGGAATACAAATTCAAGCGTAAACATCTTTTCATGCAGCAACAAGTTGGTTAAAACTTAAACAGGAATTATAATTCCAGTGTAAAATGTATATAATATACAAACATAGAATTTAAGTTAATAAATCGGCCCCATTGTGACCAATAACTGATCCAGCTATTTTAGTCAGTATCAGCCCAGTATTGGTGCATCCCACAATCATGGCTTATTTAACCGTTTGGTAGTGGTTCAGTTTCAGTTTTAGTTGCCATGAACTAAACTCTCAGGGTTCCTTCTGCTTTTATTTTGTACTGGATGTCAGCGGTTTGAATTCATTCATTTCTACATGTCACCAAACTGTATTTGTGTTTCGTTGCATGTCATGGTATGTACAAGGTCATGTTTCAATTTCAAGTGTTTATTGCACTAGCCCCTCTATATTTGATAATTGGAAGGCACAGGTTTGTTCAGTGCATCATGTGAGGCTGCAATCTAACGGAGGAAATTGCTTTTCCTCTTAAATAACATGGTTATTATTCATACTAAGAGGGTGCATGGAATATGCTGGTGAATCTTTTGCATGGTTTTAATGAAGCTGCCACCTGTTTACTTGTGTTTCCTTATCATCACAGAAAAGACATACATGTTTGATACAGTTGGCACAGCGGCTTTCGTCTCACTCTGATGGCAATGCTATGGTGTCAAACAATGAATAACAAAGGAATAAATCAACAATGAATAAACTCCACTTTTCATTTGCACATAAGAGCCTGCTGTGCTCTGTTGTGTCTCTGAAACATGACAACGAAATATTACTCTGTAATAGCAACGTCTTGGTGTTAAAAACCCAATTATGGCAATGTAATTGGGGATATTTAATGCAACCAGCAGAGTCCCTATAGCCACTAATATCTATCTATCTATCTAGATGTAATGAAGTGGCATGGATACAACACAGAGATGTGAGAGGTAACTGTGTCCTAGTTTCCCCCTACATTGAGCAGTTACTATTTTTAGAAAGCAGAAAGATATGGGGGGAAAAGAATCCCCCGGAGTCGACAGCAGCAGTTTTATGTTCTGGACAATTTACACCCTCCTTATGCTATGATGACCTTTCTGCCTTCATCGTTCACTCATCCCAGCCCCCCTCACACCCTTTGCTCCTCTATGTCCTTTCTCCGTCCTCGTCTCCTTTCTCTTTGCCTTTCTTGATCCCCCCCCCCCCTCTCTCTCTCTCTCTTCCCTCCCACCTCCTGCACTTTTATCTGTTCCCCTCTATATATGCAGTTTTCCTCTCGTGTCATGTTTCATCTTCCATCCTCCAACATGTCTCCAGCTTCTCCTCCTCTGTCAGCACACACTGCCATATCGCCAACCAGCCAATTACAAACATGCAGACCTAATGTTTACCATACACCTTCCTTCAGCCGTCTCACTGTAAATAATAAGCAAGGGAGAGCTGCATGACTGCAAATGTCAAGTTGTGTATTTATTATGAGAAAACCAAGCTTGTTCTTTTTGCGTGTGCCCGTTTCTTTAACCATGTAATGCAAAAAATAAAAACTGTCATTTGTCTGCTCCAATATGAAACGTCCTTTGTGTGACTATAGATAGTCCTTCTCCTTTTCCTCACCTAGTCCCAGCAGCAGTAATCCACTGCACTCATGCACTCACCGTGTCTGTGTGTGCACATGTATGCATGGATTTATAGAGTTTGTGAATGTAGTGTGCTGGTATTTTATCTTGGTAATTTATGACTTTCTGTCTTTTTGTTCCACTCTCTCTATCTCTTCCCATCTGGCAAATTTTTGTCCAACCCAACACATAGACCAGCTGTGTCCTGGAGAGCTGCTATTGACACTGTGTGCACGCGTACATGTGTGTGCGTTTGCACACATCCAGTGTATTGGGCACAATCTTCCAGCCCATCTGGTTGACTGCTTGTGGAGGCATTCATTGGGCAAGTGATACTGAGTGTGTAATAGATAAGACAATTACAATAAAATCTGCTTTTCAGCATTGCCTTTAACTTCTTATTTTGTGCATTTTTAGGTCTTAAATATTGTACTTTTTCAAGCAAGTAAACAAATATACTTCACTTCAACATGTTTCCAATACAAACTGGTATTTTCCTGAGTTCATTGCTTCAATCTCTCTAACCAAACCATATTCAATTTTTAGAAGATTCCTGAAACTAGTAACATTGCACTTAGAAGAAGTGGACATTTATGCAGCATTTTATGTGTTTAAAAATGAATTATTGATGGCTAAACTGAGTTGTTAAGATGAAAACTTTATAAAGTGTATTTTTGCTCATGAATGAAAACGTTGAATGAAAGTATACATCATATATCAAAGAGATAAGCAACAGTTATGCTTCGGCCAGTTTACAGCACTCTCACTCTAGTCACAAAGCTTTGTTGTGCTGCCACCCAGTGGCCAACTTCATTGATTGCACAAGATGTAGTAATATAGTTTCCCTCATATCTATCTAGTTATTGAACTCTCCCACACACATGACACCTGATAGTAAATGTAAAACCAACAGCAGCACAAGTTGTATGTCAGCACACTAGTCCCTTTGATATGGCAGCTAGTTATATAGTCTGTAATTAATTGTAAATTGAAAGCAAGGGGAATGTGAGACGTGGTTATATATAGTTATGGTTGGAAAGAGTAATATAATATTGCACTTTTAAGTACTACTGCTTTCAAGAAATTTTACAGAAGGACATTTTTTGCCAAAGTAAAAAGTTGGTCGGTTAAATTCTATGTGTACTCTGAGTAAACCGTACTGCATTTACGATTTAAAAGGGGAGGAGAGTGGAGGGGGGTTATGGTAATATATGATGCTCCAAAACAAATTGCATTAAATGTCACCGTACACACTATAGTGGTATAACATTACGCCACCGAGCCCTTACATCCAAACAGTTCCATTCTCTAGATGGCACTTTGCAGCCTGTTCATGCAGCTGATGATCAATTACAAAAATGCAACCGCCTTCATCAGAGCAACTTTAGAATCAAGGAGAAAAGAGGACAAAAATGACCGGCAATAAAGAAAAAGTGATGCAATAAGCAATATAATATCATAAATAGCCTGAAATGTATTATCTTATAGAATCAACAGCAGAGTAAAACATCACCAAAGCAGACAACACTGAGATAAACAACATGAACTCCACAGCTGCCGGAGCCACCAACACACATATTGCAGAAAAAAGAGGGCGATCAAGCATGGTTTTTGCACTATAGTGCGCACAAATAACTTGCTACGCGATGCCACGTTGCTTAGCAACGTTGCCTTTCTGAGAGTCCCATCCCTCACAGTGGGTTTGTTGTTGCAAGTCACTCACCTGTCTGAACGTCACTCCGCAAGTCCTCCGCCATCTGGTCCAGGTAACAGAAACATTATCTCACCAGTCCTGGACTCCTCAACGCTTTCATAAACAGAAGAAAGGCCTCACAGTAGACAGGCATCCTTTTTCTAAACTATGGAGGTACATTGATGCAAACTTAAGCCCATTTATGACATTATCCTTAATTTGATTGTGTTATTGTGCTTTTCTGTACAGTTCACTGACCGCACCCCCTGACCCTGGGCCTGAGGGCCAGCTGGGTGCAGACTCCAGTTTCTCTGGAGCTCCGCCCTCCGGCGACCGCAGACACACCTGGAGCTTCTTCCCTGGTGCGGCTGCCGAGTTGTCTCCTTTCCTTTTCCATTCTCACAGTTTATCAGTTTAGACTTTTTTTTTTATACTCAAAAAAGTACAAGAACATAAACAGATATGTCTGAGGACAGGGTACGGGTGCATACATAACTTTTCTCCTATACATATCTTTAGCTCCCATTTTAAAATCTTGCTCTCTTTTTGAAAATACATGTCAGCCAATGACTTTAGACTAATGGACTTATGCCTCACACAATGCAAACGTCTCTTAGTGCATATAGATCACCACAGTGAACTGCGACAAAACATATTAATTGATCTTGGTGTATCATATTAGCCCATAATATAGCCCATAATAGCATAACACATCGGAATCACAAACTGTTGGTGGAGTTGCATTGTGGGTAATGGAGGCCATATATTTTGGCAAGGAAGAAGAATGCATGGAATAAAAAACATAATAGGCCTATCTATGCTTCTGCAGTCTTGATTTTTATCCTTTTTCTTTTAATTGTCCATTGTGAGTCCGACAATATTGTGTGTATGCAATGATTATTCGGTGGAGTCGTGTTTTAAATAATTTGGCTTCTCACTTTACTTGTTCACCCAAGTTTGTGTAACGATTGACAGTTGTTGGTTATGCGTACCTTATGTGAAAACCGTGTCAATTTCCTGAGCAAGATAATCAATGTATACAATCAATGCCTATTTTTGTATGTTAGTTATTGGTAAAGAGAGTCGAACATCACTCTGAACACCAACAAGTTCCTCACTGTGTCACTGAGGGAATTGTGCCCCCCTTTTGTGCCTGAGGCTGTCTGGCTTATTATTATGGTCTGTCTGGCAAGCTGCCTGGCTGGTGGTCTCTAAGTGAACTTGATACTGAACTCAGCAGTCAACTGTGATGTGAAGAGCTGTGCGGAGCTAGTCTGGAGTTCAGCCAGTCACTTAACGCTTGTCAACAGTTCTAATGAAAGTGGCCTTTTCCTTGGTGGCCTCTTTTTCATTAGCAGGGTCAGAGGTTGCCTCTCAAGGCTGGCTGTCTGTCAGCAGACAGTTGAGGGAAGAAGGTTGAGGATGGGGGTTAGAGAAGGGGATATAAGGGAAGAGGGGGAAGGGGAAAATTATTCACTTGCTAGTTGGCCCTTTATGTTGTTTCCTGTATGCCCTGCTGGTCTTTGTGACTAATTTTGTTCTTCAGGCATCCCACAGCGCTAGCGTTTGTTGACCCCGAGTTGATTCTCACCTGACATTGTAACTGTTTGCACCTATATACTCATGCATAGTAGAATTATCCCAGTGTCTTAATATCTTACACACCAGGTATAAGCTACAATCTTCAGGCCTAAAAAAAGCTCTCACCTAAGCTCTTTTTTTTTTTACTTCAGGGGTTACATTCCTCAATTTCTACTTGACATTACTCTTTTTCCATTCCTCTCACTGTTTTCTGTTATGCCCCTTTAACACAGATGTGGCCAACCAAGTGAGTGAAAGAGAGAGAATCAGCCGACATCCCTCTCCTCCTCCTCCTCCTCCTCTTCCCCTTCACCCCGGCCTCTTGCACATGAAAGGGGCCGCACAAGGCCAATAGATGGCTGGTGGGGTGTGTGCTATGCGAGGGCCCCAGACCCAGACACAACACAACACACAGCTCTGCAGGCCACCACAGCGGGGCTGGAATGTGACCTGCTTCAGACTAGGCCTTGTGTTAGTGTGTTCGTGTGTGTGTTTGTGTGTGTGTGTGTGTGTGTGTGTGTGTGTGTGTGTGTGTGTGTGTGTGTGTGGAATACAAGTGGAAGGAGGAGGACATGGATGAAAGGATGCACTGCCCGCATGAGCCTTTTGATAAGCTGTGAGCATGTTGGGTATTTTGTCTTCAACACAGGAAACCACACAACATCACAAAGCAAGAACATCTGTCGTATTTTTTAAATCATCTTTATTCATTTTGCCATCATATTCCATAAACGTTTTAATGGACACTAATATATCATAGATAACATAAAAATATGTCTGCTCCCTATGTAGTTAGATTCACAGAGAGACTTTCTGCCTCTATATGTATGTATATACATATATATGTATATATATATATACATATATATATACATATAACAAATAGATCAAGAAAAATAAATACATAATACAGAAGTCCACATACATACTCTGTATTGTAAATTAAGTCTTATCAAAATAGATTCCACAAAATATGGAACCAAAAAGCTTATTTGATTCTGGTAAATAAACTGAGGCTTCGCATTGCATTATTGTGAGCTCAAGTGCTCCTGACAGATGTTACACAATGTTTTGGGATAACCCACAAAAACATAAAGCAAACGTACCAGTCATATTAAAACATACCCTTAAATGAATAATATTAGCGTATTGAAGATAACATTTGGAGAGGAAATCTAGAAAGCCGTTTTAGTAAACGGTTGCAAGAGGAAATACTTTTTACAGGATAAATGCTTGTGACTAATACTTTTCTACCTGCCTTTTCCAGACAGTGTGCCCGAAGTGCGGACATTAAAACTGTCTAAGCTTGATTCTAATTTTAAAAGACAGCTATTAGGACAGTTTTGAAAAAGCATCCGTAAAGAAATCAGCAAAAGAAAAATGTTGAATCTACGAGGAGTGATTTTCTGAGATCGACAGAGCGATAAGGAGCAAAGTAAAGAAAGAGAAACATCTCAAACAGGCAACAAAACCTCCAATGTTACAGATAAGTTACTCGTTTTATGTTCACGGGCAGTCAGTCAGACTGGTGAGGTCACTGGAGCTTGGAATAATCAGAAAACACAAGTTCAGTGAGTGCGAGGCTTCAACAGACTCTACTGGACAGCAGAGAAATCTTTAAGGAAATCACATGTTTTCTTGTGAATAACCTCTCGAAGCTTCCTGATTCTACGAGTGCTGGAGGATCCTACAAAGCTGTCGGGCTGCAGGACGGCCATCCCATTCTGAACATCCCCCATGATGATGAGCTGCCCGTCCGCTGTGGTGATGTTGGGGCAGGGGCAGTTCCAGTCCATGTTCAGAAGAGTCACCTCCAAGGGCTCTTTGCCAAAGAATCTCAGACCCATCTTCTCATCCTTCAAGATCTCCTCCACTGTCACCAAAGCGTGGCCCGACTCCTGCTCCTCCGTCAGCTCGGTCACACGGCCAAGAATCACAAAGTCACTCTTACAGAAGCTCGTGACCATCTTGGCTCGGGGTTTACACATCTTGCACTTGTGGTTCTTCGGATACGGACACATCTCTTCACAGGCCTCTTTCGACTCAAAGCTGTTCTCGTTGCCACCACAGCCTCCGTACACGAAGGACTGGCACTTTTTGAGGCTGTTGCTGTAAGCCCAGCGAGGCTCGTAGGCCTTGCAAGGCCCTTGGAGGCTCGGTAGGCTGCAGGGAGCCGCCAGGTCTCCTCCGCACGACAGCATGCAGCCTTCATATGTGTCGAAATGGTTACGGTTTTTGTTGCACTGACTGTAGGTAAAGGTGAAGCAATTGTTCCTCTTTGGTTCATAGTACCAGCTCATGCTCTCTTCTCCACAGTCGTCTGTGTCTGGACTCTTGAGACACTCTTCAGCTGGAAATGGCAGGTTGGTATTATTCCCCTCTGCATTCTTACCTTTCGCCTCCTTCCCGATCACTTCCAAGGGAAAGTGTGACGACACACTTCCCCCAACATTTTTGGCTCTACACGTATAAATGCCGGCATCCTGAAGTTGCGCATTGTATATGACCAGCTGGCCAATGTTAGTGACCACAACGTTCCCCCTAACGTGATTGGGCCTCATGATGGTGTTCTCTTTGCCCTTCAGTTGTTTCTCCCATGTGATTTGCGGATGTGGCTTTCCAGACACCTCACACAGAAAGCTGGCTGTCTCACCCACAAAAACAGCCTGTTGGGTGGCGCCACCGTGTATGGTGGGAAGCTGGATGTCCGCAGGGAGGGTGGTCTGGAGGGCAGTGGTCGGATGTAAGGTGGTCTCTGCTGGGATGGGACTGGTGTTTGGCCAGGTCAAGTGGTACCTGTAGGTAGGTTGAATAAGAAAGGAATTAATCAGAGCCAGGATATGTCAACGGCTCTTGTTTCTACTATATTGACAAATTACACAATGGGATACATTGGAGTTTCTACGCTACAGCCATTTGTTTTTTCAAATGTCTTAATTACTAAAATGAGACAACTTTACCTCATCACACCAAAAACAAATGGTAGATATCTAAAATACTTAACATGTTACCTGCAGGTGACCTCAGAGATAGAGATACCCTTGGAACAGGCCTCTGCATCCATGTAGCACTTGTTATAGTATGTCATGCCGTCAGACGCACACGTGAAGTGGGGTTCTCTCTCACAGCGGTCCCGACACTTACAAACCGGCTGGCCGTCCCAGATGTCGCACTCGGACCCTTGCTGAGAGCACATGAACTTGTCGCAGGTGGCGCCCTCTGGCATTCCTATGGGGCCCCTGTTGCCCTTGATGTCTATATAGCGTGATGCCACACAGCTCTTGTTCCCACATACATTGGGGCAGCACTTCTCAAATGCCTCACAGTCCTAAAGTAGGAAAAGTAAAGAAAAATCACTGCTGGTTTTTGTTGACAGTTGCGATAAAATTCTGCATAAAACAGAAAAAATCGGGGGGTTTTTTTGCTGGTGAAATTCTCCTCAGACAACATTACCTGTATGTTTCATTGTGGTGAATTTAGAGTGTTTTTTTTTTTACATGTTATCAGTGAGGATGGGTTTTGACCAATATTTGGTCAACTTGAATAAACATGAATAACTTGAAAGAGGTACATTTTGTTAAAAATGTAACATGTGTACCACTCAGATTATATTTTTTGTTAAATTGTGTTCTGGCTTTGTATTTTTTTCTATCAACCCTACCCCATGCAGCAACTATTGCACAATACAAAGGAAAACAGCACTTGTTGAGCTATGATCATTGCTCATTTAGCCGTTTGACATTTCGGGGGTTTCTTCCAACATGAGATCCTGGTCTACTCGTCCACTAAAGGATATAACAGACCCTGTGTGCAGGTGCTTTGACTGCAAACGAACTGCGTCGATGCCCTATTGTCTAGGCTACACGTTCACATCAGCAGCACATCACCGTCAGTCGCAGGTCAACTCACCTGGTCGGATTCACACTCGCGCATGCAGGTGCTCATAGCATCCACCCACAGGTTGGGGTTCAGGTCATTCGGGCACAGGCCGGCGTGAGAATACATTACTTTCGCCACGGACATGGGCATTGGCATCGCTCTCACGCGGCCGCTGCCCGTATAAAGGAGTATAGTACAACAGTGTCCCAGGAGAAACCAAATCCATCGAGGAAACAGCATCCACCACATGTCCGACGCGTAACACAACGGACGTTAAAAAAGAAATCTTGAAAATGCAAGTTCAACGCGACTTTTGTAGTTTTGTAGAAGAAAAAAATACGCGGTGAACTTTCTCCAAGCTTTGTCTCGTTATTGGTTTCTAACCAGTGGAGTCGGATGCTGCACCAAAAGCAGCGAAATAGGAGCGTGCGGGACTGGTCTCGATGTGGAGAGCTCTCCAGGTTAGTCGCTCGACGTTTAATAGTAGCGAGAGATTAGTGCTGCGGTGAGCAAACCCACTTAAGATCTAACTATGAATTACAGTGACATGTCTAGTCGGGCAGCAAATCCCAGCTGAGTTACAGTTATGATCAACTTAATTAAAGGAAAGAGAAAAAAAAAAAAAGTTTGCAGGCGCTGTTTCATGAAGGACTGGCGAGACACCTGTGCGTAAGGCGCTGGCTCCTTAACCCTTAACTCGCAAAGGAGAAAGATATGTAGCAATAAGTAGGTGTAACGGTGCTGAATATACTCTTGAGGAAAAAAGACCGTATTGTGCAGCACACAGACACGCGTCTCTACTAGTGGTACTGTATCTTACAACTTAGCAAGTAGTTATTATTGTGTAGTATTTCACATAAGAAGATGCTTTGGATATGCGTGGTCTAAATTGTCTGTCTTGTCACGTGCACAACATTAAAGCAGCACTGTGTGACAATACTGTGCACTTTAATACTGCATTATATTTTAGCACCGTTTACTGTAAAATCCCTCCTGTCCATATGGACAAAGCGTCAGTGTCCAGAAGATGGCACCAAACTCAGTGTCTTCTAGTCTTTGTTGTTTGTAGATCCTTTTCTGGTTTCACTTCTGAGCTCAACGTGAACCGAAAAGGTTCATTTAAACAGAGTAGATTTGTGGTTCCATTGATTGGTGGTTAAAATGTTTATTTATTTACACTTATTTGTATGGCTGTACATCGTGGGTAGTAGTTAAGTGAAACCCTCGTCCTCATGCTCCTACGTCATCCTCTTTAACCTTCTCCTCTTTTTTTTCTCTAACGGTTTCTGTAACTCAAAACCTCCATGACCAACAACATCAAATCTTTCCAGATAGGTGATAACACTTCTGTGTTTTGATCTGTAATATCTGAGCTCCTTGTTGCAGAATCCAACCTTCCAAACTCTCCAATTGTTTTTATATAATACATTTAATTTCTGCCAAACTGGATACACCATTTTGCCAGACTGCCATACTCACTGTTCTGGTTGATTCTATATTGTCCATATCTGATGTCACATAATATACCAATAAAGTTGATAAAACATGCATCCTTAAACAGTCTAGTTTATTCTATGTGTTACACCGTGACGTGTGGTGTAAAATGTCCTAAAAACTCTAGTCGGGAGTTATAATTCTTGTTTTTAGGAACTAACCACTGCAAAACTTTGGAAATGCACTAAATAGTGAAGTGTACAAGTCGTGGCATATGCTTGATATGTTGCAAAAAAATACAAACATGACATAAAATGTGCAACCTGACATGATCTACATGTCTCAGTAGCTGAGTATGCCAAACGTCCCAGTTTGTGGACAATACTCATAATAATCAATAATAATGAGGGCATATTAAATTGTATTAATTAAAAAAACATTACTTTCTCCAACTAGCACACCCACCCACTTGGGTTAAGTTAATCAGGAAATCCTGTTTACATGCCATTTCATATTTAAAACATGGTCAATGTTGGACTATTATGAGGCGTCGGTAGTGATGAGACTGATAGGAAAGAGATGAATCTGGGCATATAGCAATCAACAAGCTCATGCTATCACAATATTGACATGTAAGAAGCCACAAGTAGTACTGACAGCTTGGCCGGGTTTTCACAACATGTTGAGAAAACTTGGTTTGTTCCATGAAAGCCAGTTCCAGGAAGTGTTGCAGAAAAGGGGGCTTCGAAACAAAACAAATATTGGCAGGTGGTCTGTTTGGTTGTGAACGTGGACAGAAAAAAAGGATTATGATACAGTTCCAGGTTACGAACAGTGACACAGCCTCCTAGTGACGAGGAGCGCCTGTAAACTAAAAACGTTAAAGAGCTGGTTTACATTTATATTTAAAAGAAGAAAATATACAACACTTTAGTAGTATCGCCGTGTGTATGTGTATGTGTGTGTGTGTGTGTGTGTGTGTGTGTGTGTGTGTGTGTGTGTGTGTGTGTGGAGGGCTTCCCAAGCTGAGTCCCTGCTGAGCCCAAAGAGGCCCAGTGCTCTCCAGGCCGAACCCAGCAGTCTTAGTCTGGTCTGAGTCTGTGAGTCCTCTCTGAAAACACACACACACACACACACACACACACACACACACACACACACACACACACACACAAAGCCTAAGTGAATAGCGACTATGGTAAAGAAACAATGACTATCCAACTGACGATAATAACGATCACTTCCACAAAATTGATTGGACAATGATATACTACCCATTTTACACACACACACACACACACACACACACACACATGTGTGCATGCTCTCCATTTCATGCAAATGCACAAACACAGTCAAGCTGTGTTTTCAGTGTCAGCCCACTCACTCACCCCTAACCTTCACCCCTCAAGACCCTGCATTCCCAGCATAGCCAACACTGGGGCATGTCACATATTGAATAAAGCCTCATGGTGGCCCCCACGCAGGGCGCTCCGACCGTCTATCTGCTTTTAGCACATGTATTGTCTTCGAATAGACCTTGACTTTGACCTTCTCTGTGCGCACTCACCATCTTTCTGAGGCCAGATCAAAACAGCTTTGCAATTCAATGAATGTCTACATTTATTTTCATTTTCTCGCAATATGTAAATTCGTGGATAAAAGCGCCATAAAGCTTCCGGATCTGGGTGCTTGCATATACTTTATCACAATCATGTTCTCCTCAGTGACTGCAAACATCCACTGACAAAAGCATAAAATCAAAAAACAATATACAAGCAAATAGTAGGCAGATTTCTTTTATCTACACACAGACCCAGACTAGCTGTTTCCCCCTGTTCCCCACGTTTAATGTGTTTCATTGTGATGTCTGGTCTTGATGCAGCAACTTTCCTTTCTCCAAAAGCCATGGGAATGAACAAAGTAACCTTAACCTTTATGCTAAGCTAAGCTAAGCTAAGCTAACAGGGTGCTGGCTGGAGCCTTACATGGAACAGACGGATAAGAGAGCCTCAGTCCTCTCATACAACTCTCCGCCAGAAGGCAAATAAGCATATTTCCACTATTCCTTTATTCATTTGCTGTATGTGGGTCTGTACACACTAAACGATGATCCTGGCATTTCACTTTTCTTTCTTCCTAATCACTCACAGGGTCCCACAGTCTGTTGGGTATATACAGTACATACACATATATGCTGTATACATAAGCCACTGTAAATCTGACTTCACCATTAATCTCTCAGTGGCTTTACGGTGCCATGCATGCGTTTGTGCCATAAATAAGCAGCTCTGTATATTGGCTTTGTGTATTACGCCCGTCAGAGAGCGGCACATACTGCTCCACGGCCATAGTACAAGCACATCGAGCGGGGCGCGTACCTGTGAGGAACGTCGCCTTGTGCCTCCATTTCTCAAATGCTCTTAGGGGTTCTTGACCATGCAGGTCCACACAGCCTCTCTTGCCCATGACTGAGTCCTGGGAAGCTGATTCAAAACAATGAAGGTGTTATGACTGTTCATACTAAGCTTATTATGAGTGTCTCACTCCAGAACAAAGGAGAGAGACACGTCCAGCCACAGCAGGGCCCTAAGCTTATTCCTCAGCCTCAGTCTAGACACACAGCACAACATGCCGACGGACCGACATGCAGGCATACATGTGCAGATCCTCGGGGGTCCACTGCGATGTATATATCCTGATTTCCATACATTCCTTTGTCCCTATATTTAGGTTTGCGATCACACATTTAACTTTCTCAACGCCACTCTGCTCAGATTATGCAATATTTGTTCTCTCCAGACTGCACCGTCTGAACATCTGCTCACCACATGAACACTATTGTATTTATTTCACTGAAGAGGTTAAGGATTTCGAGTGTGTCAGTACGACCATAACTTAGGTGTTGTTTATGTTCTTTAAATCAGAAAGGGAACATAACAAAATGCCTCGTTTTGTTAAGTTCAAAACAGAATGTACAACATTGGCTTGTTGCACAAATACAGGTCAAAAGTGAAAAACCACAGCTGGACGGTACGATACTGACCTGTGAAATATGGAACATTTCCAGAAATGCTTATTACTAGTGTTAATAATGGACCTATTAAGTGGATAATATGAAATGATAAATTATTGTTGAAAGGAAGTCTTAACTAATCAGGTAAAATGTGTACCTGCAGCAAATGATGTGGCTGGATTTTTCTATTTTTTTATTATATATTTAAGTAAATGGGCTATTTCAGGGTTATTAGTCAATATGCAGGTTGGACCTTTATGAAGGTGTGTTAATTTGCCTTTGAATGCGGCTACAATTTTAAACTCAGTTATTCTCTTTTATCCAGGTGTTCAATAATGAAATCGTTAACTAGGAAAATGTACTTTCAAGCGGACCAAATTATAAAAATGAAAACATAATCATTAAGATACTACGTGTAGACCTGCATGATAATTATTCTTATATAATTAAGAGTTAAGCGTTGGTAATAAAAAAAAAAAATAAAAAAAAAATGGAGACAGCAATTTGTTTACTCACTCTGAACAAATACTGTTAAGAGCTTGAGTACTGAAGGTGCATCTTCCGGCCCACTGTGGCTTCTACACAAAAAGAATGGACCAGTATTCAAACAGCAGGTTTTAAAATAGGTTTTTATATTCAATTACCCCCAACCCCCCTCTCTCCCCCCCCCCCAAAAAAAAAAGCTATCCTCTTATTATGAACTAAAGTGGCAATACCTATGTGGCTGATCGAATGCCAAGGTTTGCTCTGCTGCTCCCTCTACTGGCTGTCGGTTGAAACATACATCTCAAGTAATTGTTGGGGAGTTTCCTCTCAGCATCCAGCACACACATGCAGGTACAAACAAAAGGAAGACCTGTGACAAAAACCAGACAAAACATGGAACTGGTCCCTTCATTTATAGTGAGCATTAAGATAGATACTCAAACTCATTACATCAAAGTCACTTCAAATTAGTCAGAGGGACATAATATTAATTTAGAAGACAAGGTCAGAGAGAAAGAGGGAAGTAATTCACCATGCTTTATCAAAGAACAGATACTGGTCTCCAGAACGAAAGAGCACAACTTAAAACAGTGAAGATCATTTCTACAAGTGCACAGGACGCACTGTATATAAAAATATCAGACTCTGAATGCATAGGTTAAGTCAAACTGTATTCTGCGTTTTTCTAGAACAATAAGCAACCCAACAAATACAATGTTAGTCATCTCCTTTCCACAGAATCAAAGGCGATCCTATAAAAACCCCATTTCAAACTTGCTGCTCTCACTCAGCCAGGACACCATAAGGCCGGGGGGAGGTTTTCTCCATCCATAGTCCCAAACTCCTGCCTTCAACGCGCGGCACAACTTCACTTAATAAAGCATTTAACATCGTTGGGAACAGAACATAAGCACTCTTGGTCGTCTTTTCTTCTCACAGCAAACCTTCTGAAAAACCCTACTCCCGCCCCCCCCCACCCACCCCCACCCACACATTGCACTTTGCTTCATCAACAGCATCCCAGGACTTTTCTTTTCTTATTTTTTAATCCCATTGCTGAACTCTTTCTTGCACTAAGTTAAGACTTTTTGACACAAACACAACAGGCCTAACTGGTTAAAAAAAAAATTTAAAAAATGAATAAAAAAAAAAAAAAAAAGATATCGTAAAACATACGAATGCAGTAAGAGCTTCAGGTATACATTTCGACAGTAAACAGTTACCACTGGGTAAGGAACTTTTTGATTGTAGGAGATGTGTCGTGGCCGCCTACTGCACTGCTTAAAATGAACGAGGCCCAGCATTGAGAATTTAAAAAGGAACCTAAAGTGTTGATGAAAGCAGCATAAACCTTCCCCTCCGACACAACATGGCTGTGCCTCCTGACCTGTTAAAACTCTTCATGTACAAGAATCTTTTTTTTTTTTTAGTGTAGTCATCTTGTCAGTCTCCATTTAAGTTAGACAGCAACACTTCTGATTAAGCAACCGGAAAGAAAAAAAATGTTACATAACAAATGGCTTAAATTAAAAAAAAAAAATAACAATATTAGCACTAGACTGGCCGTGGTAACCGAACTGAGGCCGTATACCATATATGGATATTTTCAAGAAATCTGGTCACCATATAGACAGCCTAAGTTTTAAATTGAGGTGAAACACGGCAACAAAAATAATAATTAGAAATAAATCAGCAATACAAATTTAAATTAGTGCCGGAAGAACAAGGAAGCACTCAATCATAAAAAGTGTCACGTACACAGACCGTCGTGCCATTCGTTACATAAATCTTATTTTTTTTTCCTCTTCACTCGGGGAAAAGAAAATCTAACAAGGCTGCATTTTCCTCTGAAGCAGTGATAGTTTATCTGCAGTTAGTATCTTTGCTGGCTAGATTAGTTTTTGGTTTTGATTCTAATCACAGTTAAACAGAACGACAGCAACTGAAATGAACTTGTACGATAAATGGAGTAGGGAGCCTCGCACGCAACTTTTACCGGGACTCGAGCCTCGTGACTCTAAAGCGCGTGGCCTCGCCTTGTTAGTAGGAACCAATATAAATCAAACATTAAAATATAAATACTTCACAGTTGACAGTTTAAGTATTATGCTGACTGAACCTATTAGCACAACCTGCAAACAGAAGTGCGAATGCACTGTATTAAAAAAAAAAAAAAAAAAATTTATATTAGTTGCTGCACATTTATCTCGAAGATATACATTTTTTTTTTTTTTTTTTTTTTGTCCGACATGAAAAGACACAAAAGAGAACAATTCAAACAAAACGAATTATTTTGTTTCCACAGTGTATGACTTAATGACTTGAACATGTCGGGAAAACCAATACTCCTACTCAAATGTGTTCATCCTCGTGTGGATATAGATTAAAGCAGACTGTATGTATAGAAGTACTATTAGTCCAAAGATACCGTCATCTCACCTGGTGAGAGATTACCTCCACCTTAGAATTAGTATGTGATTCCCTCTGCAGGAAAGACACTAAGGTTTATGCCTACAGCATGTATGAAAGTGTGTATGCCAGCTGGAACATCCTAGAACACTCGATACGCCAATTCCCCAGAAATTCAAGTTGCTGTGTGCAAGTCCAACGTGTCCTACTCTGTAGCCCGATGACCAACTCATTGGCAAGAGTTATGGAAATCCTCCCCGTCGTCCTCTGCTCTTTGTCTTATCAGACCAGGTCTTTTTCCCCCTCTGTGACCACAGTCCACAGTCAGGACTTTGGGATGTGTCCAAATAAGGCCATTACAGAATCCCATTCAAGTCAGGTCCATAAGGAAGACAAGCCAATGCCTCCCTCTGTTGTCCCACTGGAGCCTTGGCACAGAGTGCGGTGGGGAGGGCAGAAAGAAATGAAGAGAGGAGAAAGGGGCCCAAATACTTTCGCACATAATCGAGGACACCATGCATCAGTAATCGCTTACAACTGGTTGGGTACACTAAAGCGGCAGGAGGTGCCAGAGGAGGACAATAGCTACAGAACTTGAAAAAACAAATCCCAGTTAGGAAATTGGCGAAACACCAAAGCTGGACAAAGCTGTTACAAGGGACCTGGGTGGGCAACTAGTTATGGTTGCTCAAGGGCAGCTACAAAAGCCCATCGTAAGCGGGGAGGGTCGGGGGGGGGGGAGCTCGGGCTCTGCGGTAGCTCTAGTAGGTGAGGCGGGAGGCCTTCATGTTGTAGCAGGGTCTGTCTGTTAGGCCCCCAGCCCCAGAGAACAGGGACAGGCCCTCTGCCTTCTCCAACACCACCTCAAGCTCCTGAAAGTCCTGCAGCCGAGCTACGTCCTTGTCCTGTATGAAGAAGACAGTTACATTTAAAATCAATAACAGATTCACCTACTAATCATTCATTTTTACGAAGGAACGGGATAGAAAGCCCTTTTTGAAGCGTGTCGGTTTGCTTTTAGGTCACACATGGCAATATTACAATGAAGGCATTTTAATTATAAGCGAGTGAATTTGAGTTCTTAGAATAGAAAGCCCATTTTTATTAATTGTACAGAAAGTCCAAATGGTTTGCAGCTCGTAGGACCACCACACTGTGTTTTTCTTTACCACACCTTTCTCAACATGGTGTTCGGCAGCTTGCGGATCTTCTCCACGTGCTCAGTGCTGATGTCCAACTCTCGGCAACAGACCCTAAGAAGGGAACGATAGGTGAGCTCCTGGCGGTCCAGCTCCACTTCGATGAAGTCGTTCTCCCGAGCGTTGGGGTTCTGGATACGCACCTTCAGCACCAACTCTAGAGAAAAGGACCGGAATGATACGTCTTCTTTAACAAAGATATTTAATAAGGCGATGAACAAAGCCAGAGACGAGAGTCACTGCGGAAGATATTCGCCTTTTTGCCCGTGAGCCCGCAACAGTTCAGCCATCATACCGAGAGAAAGGGAAACATCCGCTAACAACCATTTCTGGTTTGACAAGTTGGCTGCCAACACACACAGAAGACTGTTGTCACGTCTGTGCTTTTATTGTTCTTTTTTTTACTATAATGAGCACAAAGCTTGAACGAATGTTTAGTCACTGTAAGTTATTGGAGTCCTGCTGGTTTACTGGCAATGACAAAACAACTCCAGGAAGTCCAAAAATGAACTCCCCAAAACACCACAACTTGACGTCTTTACCTTTCTGTTTGTGAACAACATATAATTAATAGTGAATTACTATCATTTAGAGGCGCTGGTTGGCGTATTCCTTTTAGAAAGAGCCGGGCTCATAGTATGCCTCAAGTATCAAGCAAAGCTCGTCATCGGGTTTTGTATGTGTGCACGGAGAGGTTAGTTAGACGTAATACAGTACAAGTGATAACTGTCTCACCTTGCACGTTGACAGGGAAGGTGCTGGTGAAGAAGAAAGGCTGGAAGGCCGCCATGGGCCCACCGGCCTGGCCGTAGCTCAGCTGCTGGGGGATGGACTGCTGCCTGCTCATAGTCGGGTTAGCGCTGGCCACCGGGGCCTGGACCTGGCTCCCACTGCTGCTGGCCAGGCTGGGGCTGGGCGAGGCCAACGGAGGCGAGCACATGGTGCCGTTGTGGGCCACCGCATGCGGGTAGTCGGCATGGTTGACAAGGTGCGGCTCAACCGACAGGTCCATGGGCACTGTGCAGTTGACCGCTGCGTGGTTGTGGGATGAGGCCGGACTGGGTGACGCGCCATTTTGCTCCGTCACAGGAATGAATTCCCCGTGGGCTTGGCCGTGGGGGGCGGGGTTCGGGGGAGGTGTGGGGCCGTCAGAGAACAGGCTCTGGGATTTCTGAGGCTCGTGAGTTGGGGAGAGGGACGGCGAATCGCTGTGCGTGTCCTCGGCGTCTTCTCCAGAGCCGTTCTGTGTGAGGTGCTGTGCCAGGATGAGCTCTGCCCTATCCATCTTGGAATATATGAAGGCCGGGTTGGACAGGTAGTTGGGGATGATTGGCAACTCCGGCTCCTTGACTTCAGGCACTTCCTCCACTTCAACTGCAGTAATAATGTGCATTAAAAAAAAGAAGATTCTTTCCTTAAAAACAGCTTTTGAACAGCTGTGCACTTAAACCATCGAGACCTGAGGTTATAATCTGTACATCACATGTCAATGTGTGACTGCCAATGACCGTGTGTGCAACAGACAGATCGCATGGAAGTAACGACGAACGACTTCTATGATGACGGGACGGAAACAAGCGGGTAAGACATGTGTAGCTTACCTCCTAAAAGTCGTTTGATCTCTGGTTTGGATGTAAGTTGCGAGGCCAACTCGTCCTTCGCTGTGAGGATTTCTTTGTCTGCTCCATAACTGAGTAAGTAGGACACGATGTGCTTGTGGTTCCTCTTGCATGCCCAGTGCAGGCATGTCCTAGTGAGATTATTGGAGAGGGGACAAAGTTCAGTGACCCAAAACATCTGTATGCTGATGAAATGACTTTAAATATACAAGACGGTGTCGGTCTAAACTGGAGATCGGACTGACATTCAAATATACAGGTAGTGTAATGAACTAGGAAGTCAGGAGCCAAACACACAGCGGAGAATCACAGTGCTGTGTAATCATCTCCATCTATGCGCTGACAGGACTGTATTGCCTATAGGGAACATAGTTTGGACCTAATGTCTGCACATGATATCCTGGCAAGTTGCTCTATTTGTTTATGTGGCAATGAGAACAAGCCTAGCAGGTTCACGACTGGAGCAACGATGTGCTCATACACATGTTTCACCTTCACAGTGACAGCTCCCTGCTGTTGATTTACGAGGACTAGAATAAGTAAGCTTTATATTTCAAACCATCCCAAAATACTAGCTGACAGCTGAGCATGTATTACTGTTTGAACAAGTTAAAACGTGGCATGTCTATCTGACTAATCCTGGCTCTGCCTAATGAGATCACACTGATTAGCTTTAATCCCTGAGCAACGCACTTGGCTGCACCGAACTTTTCAACAAGCGTCCAAAAACTGATTTATTTTTGGAACAAATCTGTGCGTTGAACCAACACCTGTCATCTCACGTGCTCGTCCAAACACTCACCAGCCGTTTATCTCGTTCTGTGAATTAACATTGACTCCACTCTCCACCAACGTCCGCACTTCGTCGATGTCCCCGATGGCAGACGCCTCTCTCAGCCGCTCCTGAAGCTCCTTATCCAGCGAGGTGGTGGACATCTTGACACCAGAGGACACACAGCAGCCTCTCGCGTCAAGGTTGTCAAATGCAATCGCGGCAACAAATTGCCCACACTGATTGCTCACACGCGTCCACTAAAAATACAGTTGCCAGCTAGCGTTAGCTCCCCAGCTAACTGTACCTCCTGGTTAGCTCAACGAGGTGCTAACTGGTGGCAACAAATTGCTTCGGCTAAAGCAACTTCGCGTTGAGTCTTTTGGTGTTTACGCAGCGGGTTCCGTCCTCGCCATTTGTCTCCGTTGTTGAATGACGTTACGGTCCCGCTGACAACGTCTCGGTGCTCTCATTCACCGCCTCGGTGGGACCAGAGCTCCGTCACTGGGCGGCCGAGAACACCAGCGCCTCACCGGGGGACATCTTTAGGTGTAACACCAGCGCTTAACCGGGAACATCTTTACGTGTAACACCAGTGGCTCACCGGGGGACATCTTTAGGTGTAACAACGGCGGGCGCAGATGTTTTTGTTCCCCTCTGAATACTTTTAAATATCTGGGAAGTTTTGTTGCCTCTTAACTTTATGTACAAAATAAATAAATAAAACACTCAGGTGTGCAAAGTGAGGGTCAAGTGAACGATGTGCTCAAATTAGCACTAGTGCTGTTCCACACTGTGACCACTGGGGGGCGTTAAACCCCATAATTCTAATTACAGTGTACCGCCATCAAAACTCAAAACCCAATCTCAGGCCCAATCTCCATCTCCACCCTTACGGACTCTCGGACTTTGAGGCGCGCTCCCGCTAAATCCGTGAGGGTTTAGGGCTGTCCCATTGTCACATCGTTGAGTGCTTGAGGGCTCTCTGGCAGATATTGTGAACCCTTTCCATAAATCAGCATTAGATGCCGACTTTGCCCAAGGGAATTACCCACAATTCATAGCAATGTTACGTTAAACACGCCGTTACCAATTGAAGCATGGAGACAAACAAAAAGTAAACAAAGAGGACAGCACGTGGGTGTTCAGGCCGATAAATTACATTTACACAACATTAAGGATTAAAGATGGGACATGAAAACACATGAAATCAGAGGAATGCAAGCAGAGATTATATATGTTACAAAATATTTATTCATCAAACATTTCGTTTTGTTATTGAAGCTGTTTTGACAAAAACGAGTAAATATATTATTTTAATGACGTCTCATCTTGTGAGGAAAAGAACCTGGAAGACGTTCAAATCAGGGAGTAAAACGTATAAAATAAATACCCACAATTGTACACAATGTTTTTTGACGTTGTCATGGTAACGTGGTATGTTGCAGCAAAGTGCTGTTCCATTCCTATTTACACCATTCCAAAGCATAACAGTCTCTCACACTCCACCACTTAACAGGTGACGTCAGTAAGTCCCTGAGGGTTCAGGGTTTGAGGGTTTAGTGGGGACATTGGGATTGGGCCTTGCACCCTGAGGAGACCTTCCTGATCTGAGACACCACCTTCCCGTGTCTAGACAGCTCCCTGGTCAGGGCCTCGTCTCTGATGAACGGGGGACGTTAGACACGGGGACTCTGACCGCCGGTGTCGAGAGGCAGAACCGGTACGAACATATCGTTCACCACGATCCCACTCACCACCAGAGATAGAGGGGGGGGAGAGAGAGGGGGGGGGGTAGGGAGGGAAAGGGGGTTAGAAAGAGAGGAGGGGAGAGGGTGAGGGGAGAAAGATGGGGCGAGGGGGAGGGGGAAAGAGGGAGGGGGGGGGGGACAGACAGACACAGAGAGGCAATAACGACACAATAACTGACACAGGACACAGAGAGAGCGAGAGAGAGAGAGAGAGAGAGAGAGACAAAGAGAGAGACACGGAGAGAAGCTCCGCCCAGTCCCCCGTTGTCTCCTCGTCCCTCGCCGACTTCTCGTCCTCAACTCATATGGGCTCATTTGGTCTTATTTATAACCTCGGTCGAGCTTGGATCCTGATGTCACAGTGATGTCATCAGCTCTCAACCAATAAGCGACGAGTTTGGGCGTGTCTTTATTCCATGACGTCATGATCAGAGCCAGAACTGTTTATTGTTGGAATGCCGTTCAGAATACGCCGGCTGTGACTTTTCATGTTTCTAACTATTAAACGTTTTGAATTATTAAGATTTTTATGATTTTTTTAATGGGATCTCTATGGAGAAAATCTTCAAATCCTCTTAAACTTCTTCAACTTTAAAAACGTATAAGTTCTACATACTTTCAGCTACAGACACCATTTAAACTTTTAAATGTTGACAAAACTATTACTGTGTGATTCAGCTTTTTGATATATTTTATACTTTTTGAACTGTCACCGTTTATGTTTTATGCTTTTTCATAACACACGCCGTTACCATGGAAGCATGGAGACGTAAAAAAAAAGGTAAACAAAGACGACGGCACGTGTTTGTTAAGCCCGATAAATTGCATTTACACAACAACATTAAGGATTAAAGATGGGACATGAAAACACATGAAATCAGAGGAATTATTATGTTGATTATGAGATTATATATGTTAAAAATATTTATTCATCAAACATTTCGTTTTGTTATCGAAGCTGTTTTGACAAAAACGAGTAAATATATTATATTAATGACGTCTCATCTTGTGAGGATAGAGCTTGGAAGACGTTCAAATCAGGGAGTAAAAAGTATAAAATACTTACCCACAATTATACACAATATTTATATTTATTATTATATTTATTATTATTATTACAATATTTTTTTGACATTGTCATGGTAACGTGGTATGTTGCAGCAAAGTGCTGTCCCATTCCTATTTACACAATTTCAGGCCCTTACAGTCTCTCACACTCAACCACTTAACAGGTGACGTCAGTAAGTCCCTGAGGGTTCAGGGTTTGAGGGTTTAGGGGGGACATTGGGATTGGGCCTCTAGCTATAACGCAGATCCATATTAGAACCTCGACTGCTCACTGGTGGACACAGCATGGAACTGCAAGATATTAATTCATCAAAGTAGCCTCAATGCAGATATAATGGTATACCACCTTTAAGTTTTAAGATTTAAGTTGAAATCTATAATAGCTTAAATCATCTATTTTTGCATTGCTTTGGACAAAAGAGTTTGAAGTGAAAATAAACTGAACCTCTCATTATTTCAATAGGTCAACTTACAGACATATACATTCAAATAGTACATATTTTTAATTAGAAATGTGTACTGAATTTTACACATATGGAGAGTGCTTTGGTCCCTCTTTTCACTAATATTATTTTCAGCCTTGGCATATTCTTTAAGAATATGATACTTTCATAGTATGCCAGAGGTGGTGGCCACATGTCAATTGGGAAAATAAACACATTTTAAAGAAATGAAAACAATAGCTCAGTATGAAAATCTATTATTATTATTATTATTGTTATTATTACATGGGAAAGGGATCAAAGCCATTTGGGATCACATTTTGATCAATTTAATTATCAAAATGTAACAGGGTTAACGCCATTGTAACAAGATGGACCAGTGTTGACAGGATGCACATTTTGCATTGCTAAGGACTAGGCTTTTTCTTTTTAAATGTCTGATTATCTGAATATGTTTTTTCCCCCCTGTTAGATAAATCAACTAAATAATGATTATCTAAGGTAATAGGTACAGTAAGCTCATTGCATTACATTAAATACATCCAGTATGCATGCAAAAAGGAAATGTGGGAAAAAAGTTGGATTTGGATAGCCTACGAAGAATACAAGGACATAAAGTAGTATGGTGTGGTGATTGAAATTCCCACAGTACATACAAATTGGGATGAATTCCAAAAGATGAGTGAGGAAACAATGACAAAGATTGACATTTCTGGAGATACAGTATAGGTGACAAAAACAAGCAATAATCGTAACAATTATTTTGACATCAAATGGATCTATACCCAGGAGTTAAAATAGGATGAATACACATGTACCATGGTGGACAGAGGAGTGTTGTCAGGCTGTGAAAAACAGGAACAGAGCAAATAAAACTAAAAACAACATAATATGCAGCATTTGATTCAGTACAACAATGCAGTGGTGAGAAGAACGGTACAACAAGATAATTGGAAGATTTTTTGCAATAAAATAGGAATAACTGCTCCTGTGGGAGAGGTATGGGGAGCGATAAAGAGGATGGTAGGGGACAGAAGGGAATGGGAATACACAGTTTTGACATCTGAGGAGGAAACAGTGGTCTCCAATAGGGAAAAGGCAGGGTTTTTTTTTTATAGGATATGATCGATAAGCAGGGACAGGGTGCGAGGGTGGTGGTCAGGGGCGAGGATTTTATACGAGTACATGAAGGATAAAATAAGACAAGATAAGATGAGATAAGATAATCCTTTATTAGTCCCGCAGTGGGGACATTTACAGGATTACAGCAGCAGAGCGTAAAGTGCAAATAAGAGACATAGTAAAAAAATAAAAAACAAGTATCAGAATAAAATCAGAAATAAAAAAAACAGTAAAGAATACACAATAACTGAAATATGATATATATAGAGAGAATAGCTTATTGCACAGTGTATTTATATTGCACATGTTTTAGGTGCAACTATAGGTTAAAGGGCTATTTAGGTAGTCAAAAAATAAACACAAAGTACCTGAGACATAAACTTAGGTAACAATTTGTATTAATCTGGAGTAAATTTGAAGGTAACAGGAGGGTTAACGGGGTATGTGTGTGTGTTTTTTTTAGGGATAAACAAAAAAGTGTATTTTCTAATCCACACTCCGGAGCAGAAGGTGGCGACAATGCCCCAATCCGCTTGATGCCAACCGCTGTAACACTAGAAGAAGAAGAAAAAAAACCCGGAAATGACGTAACTCTCATTAAACGGCTCTATGGGTAGAACCACAAACGGGCGGCGTTGTTTCAGCATCTGCCATTTTGATTATAACTAACTCCTCCAGCAGATATCGTGGTGCTTTAAAATCAAGGCTACACTCTTGTAGGCAAAATGCTCTCAGCAGCCCAGCTCCTCGACGAGTTGATGGGCCGAGATAGAAACTTGGCCCCCGACGAGAAGCGATGCAACGTGCGATGGGACGACGAGACCGTAAGTTAGCATTGTAGCTAACGTTAGCCTAGCCTATTCCACGAGCCAACGCACCGCCAAGCTAGCTAGGATGTAGTTATTCGTAGTATGTTAAATGTGGGAGTTAACGTAATTAAGACGTCTGTCAATAGTCCGGATCTCAATGATGACGCAGGGAACCAGTTTCGTTAGCTGGCAGAGTTATCCAGGTTATCCAGGTTATCTAGTGTTAGCTACTGTTAGCTACTGTTAGCTAATGCTAATGCTATTTCATTGGCTTACAATGCGGCTTGAGACGTTATGGATTACAGTAGTGTGACCCTGCTGTTGGCTTTATCTTTGAGTGAGAGTTAATGTTTAACTAATCACCATATCCTGCTTCAGTTCGTGTATCTAGCTGTTAACATGAACGCGTTGGGGATTAAATCCACTTAAATGGATGACTTGTGAGACTGATTGGTTCCCATTTATCTTATAAATGCTTTGTCCTGATCTGATGTAACTCTCGTTAGGAGAGATATTTCAAGACTTTTTACTGTCTGTAATAACGTTGGTGTTACGTTGGTCTGTCCTCTCTTCAAGAAGGTATGTCGGTACTATCTGTGTGGCTTCTGCCCAGCGGAGCTATTCACAAACACCCGCTCTGACTTGGGTAAGTGAAGAACATGTCGATATAAATGTTTTAAAGGAGTACTTCAACCTTAAAATGAGCCTACCTTACATTTAATTATTGAAGAATACTTAGTTTTTTTAATTGATAATCTGAAAACTGAGTAAATTTGTATTGACTTGAAGTAAATGGAGGCCAGGTTTAACAATAGCAAAACTATATTTAAAAAAAAAAACAACTAACTATATGAGGAGAAAAAGAAACTTTCACACAACTCGTGCAGTGTAATCCAAGTGTAGTTTATACAGTCCTATGTTCAACATGCAAACATGCATTTTCGCCGTCTCATGCTTTCACGGACGCGATGGGAGTCCGTGCATGAGACATTAGTCATTTTAAGGGTGAAGTATTCCTTTTTAATACAGCAATAGTTTAAAAGTGTATCTTCCGGTCTAAGATAATGACCGTTTGCAATTCTTTTCCAGGCCCTTGTGAGAAAATCCATGATGAAAATCTGAGAATAACGTAAGTTTTGTTTGTGCTTTCTAACATAATTTGTGTGTGTCTTGATATTGCCACATAATAACCTGCTTCTGTCCCACGATGTCCAGGTATGAGAAAAGCTCTCGGTTCATGAAGGAGGGCTATGAGCGGGACTTCCTGCGCTATTTGCAGTCGCTCCTGGCCGAGGTGGAACGGCGAATTCGCAGAGGACATGCCCGGCTTGCACTTTCCCAGGCACAGCAGAATGCAGGGGTTTGTGCTTTTGGTTTTAGCACTTTGATTATCACATCATCTAACAGTGCAATGGAAATATATAAAAACTTTTTTTTTTTAAATTGACATGACCTGTGTGTTTTACATGAGATATATTATATTTATTTCTTCTTTCAGGGCCCTGGTCCATCTGGAAAGAATGAGGAGAAGGGCCAGGTTCTAACAGAGAAGATTGAAGACCTAGTTTTACAGGTTTGTAAATAATATATTTTTATAATGTATTATTGTAAATTAGCCTTACACATAGATGCTTAATAATGTGAATATCGGTCTCATATAACCGTTCCCAGATTTATCAAAGCTAGGGCTGGGCGGTATGGCCAAAAATTCATATCATGGTATTTTGTAAGATTCTGGCGGTTTCATGGTATATCAAGGTATTTTCTTCTTGAGTAAAGGCATTCATTCATTGATGCCAACTGAACAGCTGTTCACTGCTGGTGTGGCTGTCTTCAGTTAGGTCTCTTCCTGTTTTTTTCACCTACATTCCCCTGGGTCCTAAGTCCCTCCATGTTCAGCTTATTAATTGTTGTTATAAAGTTATAACCATGACTCCATCTCAATACCCGTAAGACAAGTAGCTCCGACCGCTGCGCCCTCAGCGGTGAACAATATATTTTGCTGCCTGCTGAAGAGCGACAGCAGTTGTTACGGCTATGCACCGGTATGACGGTATATGAAAAATTCATACTGTATGGAAATTTGAAACCGGTATACCGCACAGCCCTAATCAAAGCTAGATTTACCAACATGGAATACATAATCTCTTGTCTTTACAAAACCTTGTTTGAAATTATCTTATAATTGACACCTCATAAATCTATTTGTCAGTGTTGTGACACTGCTTTGTGTTTAGTGGCTGACTTGTCTCTGTTTTGCCTTTGCTCAGATTGAAGAGCTGGGGTCGGAGGGCAGAGTGGAGGAGGCCCAGGGAATGATGAAGCTGGTGGAGCAGCTGAAGGAGGAGAGGGAGCTGCTTGGCTCCAACCCTTCGGTGAGTCACTTCAGGCCAATTGGCCCACAGATGCTGCGCAGGGTTATAGGCCCAGCTCATGTAATATTATCTGTTGACAAACATGTTTTATTCTAAAACAAATTATCAAAGTCAAACTAAGCTTGGCCTAAAAAAGATTCCATCAGTTTAACTGACATTCATCATCACTAGTCAACAATAAGCATCCTGATTTTCATCAATCGTCCTCAGACGAGCAGTCGTGCTTCGAGGCTGAACTATTTTGCTTATTAGATTGTTTTATGACCTAATATATGTACCTTTTTATCCAGACCATCGAGAGCTTTGCGGCCCAGGAGAAACAGATGGAGGTGTGTGAGGTGTGTGGGGCTTTTCTCATTGTGGGTGACGCACAGTCCCGAGTGGATGACCACTTGATGGGCAAGCAACACATGGGCTACGCCAAGATCAAATCCACTGTGGAGGAGCTCAAGGTAACGTGATTACACGCCACAGGACATATAAACATGATTAGATGCAGCAGAAGCTACTGGGTTTATGTTACACTAGAGCAATATATAGATATTGCATAAAAGCTCAAATGTAGTCTGTCAATATGTGAATCATGTTTATCAAAGCCACAATGTGTTGTACATAGTATGAACAGTGTTACAATAGAAGACATAGCTACATACCTTTTTCCCCTACTTTTTGAAAGTGAAAGATTTCTAGTAGGTTATTTCACTTTAACTATTTTTGTTTTGGCTCTGGTTTAAAATGTACACATCAACTGGTATAATTAATTTGGGGCCTCTTGCTTATTTACTGCCAGGAGAAACTACGCCGTCGCTCAGAGGAGCCCCAAGGTGAAAGCCCAGCGCTTAAGAAGGACAGAGAAGACCGCGAGCGTGAAAGGGAGGAGAGGGATAAAAAGCGCAAAGAGGAGGAAGAGAAGGAGAAGGAGCGGGAGAAGGAGAAGGAGAAGGAGCGCGAAAAGGAGAAGGAGCGAGAGAAGGAGCGTGAACGGGAGAGAGACAGAGACAGAGAGCGAGACAGGGACAGAGATAGAGACAGGGAGCGGGACCGGAGGGTGCGCCGAAGCAACTCCAACAGCCGCCACTCCAGTCGAGCATCCGACAGGAAAAGGAGCAGATCCCGAGATCGCCGGCGGTCCAGGAGCAGAGACAAAGACCGGGAGAGGGAACGCAAACGCAGCAGGTATGGATGACTCCCTGTACAACATTAACCGCCATATTCTTGATGGTCTAATAACCGCAACGTGTGACCATAAAGGGATGGAGCACCGCTGCTTGCTACTTTAATGGATAGAGGCACCAGTCCAGGTTTAGAGGACCCTTTAAATCCACAACATATAAGAGGAAACATTACAGTTTGTCTTGTGTGATGTTGTTTTGTTCAGTGTCCGCAATCTCAGCTGGTTAAAAAACAAAACAAGGAGTTAGGCTTGTCATTACCAACCTGTGTTACAGGCCGGTTGATCAATGACCCCTCATTTATAATGTTTTGACAGGCCAATTTAACCGAAGTTGTTGTCTGTGGTGTGTTAGTTTTGGAACCTTGTTGTTCGTCCCACAAACAGAAATTAGGTGCATCTAGCTTGCTGCTCATTATACTAATTTGGATTATGAATACTATCAAAATAGTACTTGACGGCCCCCGCCGCCCAAAAGCTATATGTACCAGCAAACCTCGATGCTCAACATTCTCCCATGTAGAATGTGTTCTTTCACATCTGACTCTGACTCTGGCTTAGTGGTGAGCAGGGTCGTCCTTCAATCAGAGGATCGGAGGTTCGATCCCCAGCTCCGCTAGCTCATGTCGATGTGTCCTTGGGCAAGACACTTAACCCAGCCTACGGTGTGTGCATTAGCTACTCCTGATGGGCAGGTGGCACCTTAGCCCCTCCCATTCAGTGTATGAATGGGTGAATGGTGTCATATAGGGTTAAAGCACTTTGAGCGTTTGGAAGACTAGAAAAGCGCTACACAAGTACAGGTCCATTTTGAACATAAAACAAACATGTGCACCATAACTTTGTGTGCCGTTGCATAAGGAGACGTGATTAAATGGCATAATTAAGTTTAGTTTATACTTGTTTCCTTAATTAGTTATTCCCCTCTTTTTATAGGAGCCGAGACAGGGAGAGGAGGCGCAGCCGTGAGCGCACTGACAGAAAGCGTCGCTCCCGCAGTCGTGACAGGAAACGATCACGCAGCTCAGAGCGCAAATCTCACCGCCATCGCAGCCGCAGCAAGGACAAGGACAAGGACAAGGACAAGGACAAGGAGGAGAAGAGAGACAAGGACAGAGAGCGGTCATCGAAAGACAAAGGTGAGGACCCGGAAATAGTTTTTGTTGTTACTACATGTAAAATGCCTTGGCGCTGTGTTTTTTCCTTGTGTGTGTGTGTGCAGATTTCAAATAGACTAGCTATTGTACCAAAAATGTAACTGTACACAGCACAATTGTCCAACAAGGATAAAAGGTTACCTTTTGATTGATGTGTGTGTATATAAATATATAATGTTTTCCCAGACCGTAAGGTGACGGAGGAGAGGAGCAGCTCTAAGAAAGACAAGCACTCTGACGGTGATGCAGCTGCCATCAAGGCTTCGTCAGAAGCGGAACTGATGGAGACAAAGGCGGCTGCCTCTGCCTCCGCCTCCCCTCGGCTAAACGGCCAGCAAGAGCTCCTCCATTCTGAAGGTGACACTCAGTCCAATTAAAACTGATCTGATAGGACCTCAGATCAGGCTCAGGTAAGTGCGTCCTCCTCCTCGCTCCCCCCTGGCTCTCAACCCAACCCCTCCACCCTCCCACGCCCCCCATCTCCCCTACCCACCCTCTCACCCTACCTCTCCCACCCTGTTTACGTTCAGTTCAATGCCTATGATTTTGTCTTATGTACTACGTGCATATATCTTTATCCTGTTTTTGAATAGTGCATCATAAGTATGCACTGAAGATGAAGGACTAGGCCCGATGAATGAGAAGAAGGTAGAAAACAATCACAGAAACCCAAGAGGGAAAGGCCAGTGTAGCCCTGAGCAAACATGCCCGGAGGTACCCCTCGTTTTGTATCGGTTTTTGATACTTATAGATGTATGTCTTTGTGGACAAATGGCAGAAAAAAAATATTAACCAGTCCAATCAAATTCCTGCCTGTATTGACCTGTTTGTTTATTTTTCTTTTTGTTATTTTTACTTTTAAGTAGGAAAATGTAGTAATATCAATTTGCTGAGATATTGCACTCACTATAGGAAGAAAATTCAGCCACTGTGTGTCTACATGTTGATATATACATATGTATATGAATCATGGAGATATCTCCTGCTCATATGTAAACACACAGACACACCTTTGACTAGAGCTGAAAGTATATGTGGAAAAACAAGCCATTTTGCCGTAATCATACTCGAATGCCATGGATTTGTTGTCCAGCTTACTGTGCCTGATAATGCCATGCAGTGTGTGTTTGGGGGGTGTTATAGCAACGGGGGCCTTACGTAACTAACTAACTGGAGGGTAGGGTTTATCAAATGAATTGCAGCTGACTTCCATACCTCACACAGCGTTGGTGTTGTGAGCGAGACCACATGAGAAAAGGGCAAATTAAAAATCATGGATACTCTGACTGTCAAACTGTGCAGGTACTCACCCCAGGTACTCCTTTCTCTACCCACATCCATTTCTGAATGCTGTTGCCTGTCAGAAAAAAAAAGAAAAAAAATTCTGTACTTCTCCACAACATGACCTTGGAAGCTTGAATGTGTATATATTTTATTGTGGTGCTTTGTTTTTTTTTTTTTTTTTTTATAGATTTTTTTGCAAACTTTCAAATATGTTTGGGGAAAAGGTCATTTTATAGACATGTCAAAGAGACACATTTTTAGATGCACAGACAGCCTGCTTGATATACTTATGCAAAATGCTAAAGTTGTAACTTAAGTGTAGATTTCCCCATAGTGTTGTTAAGGACTTAAGTTTTGTTTGGATATTTTTTATGTTTCAATTGTTGAGTTAATCGGTCATTGAATCTGCTTAAAAATGTCAATTGCACTTTAGCATTGGCGTAAGGAATCTCAAACAGGTTTGTCACTGTTTTTAAAACACTAGGGTCTAAGGTGGTGATCAAAACTCTATTTGGATGGATTTTAGGTGCAAACGTCTAATCAAAATACTACAGACAAAGAAACTGACAAATATTGTTGTACAATATGTGATTCTGGCCAAATTATACTATTATATGGATATATTTGTGCATTATTATTGGTGTCTCTTGTTTATGATCTACACTTTCCTCTGTGGCTAAATTGAGGGACATAAATATTTCACCAGTAGTTTTTATATAGATGGTATTGTTGCTCTAGTAGCAGCAGCAGTTGCTCGTTGCTACAAGTACTTGTTGTGGGACCTTTACTGAAATTGCATTTTGTGAACATTTTTGCTCCACAGGGGACGCTGGGATATCTGGTGGAGGAAGAAGTGGAAGAGCGCAGCCAACCTCGTCCTGATTCTGACACTTCGCTGCTTAAAAACAAGGTGAACCACAGATGTGTAGTGGCTTATTTAAAAACATGACCATACATATGTAAATGAGGAGAGGGGGAAGAAAATACATTGATTTTCATGTTCCATCACCTGTCTATCTTTTGGCCGGATGAGGGTAGTTGTGGTTCATCTGATGTATTACTTGGTCTAGATGTCAACCAGGCGTCACTTTGAATACCAAACTTAGAGAAGTTCATTATGGGTTTTTGTGTTCTTATTTTGAAAATCTTTACACATCCTCCTTGTTTCTTGACATTTAGTGAAAATGAAATAAATAAAAAAAAAAAAAAAAACAGTGCTTGTGGTTTGTTTTGGTTTGTCAGGTTCCACTTCACTCCCCAACCCTTTTTTTAAGTCAGTTGAAAGCGTATGTACAATGTTAGTTCCATGACGGGGCGTGTCTCTTTTCTCCTCACTTAGAGCTCACATTGATTGCTCTTGTCCCCTTTACTGTAAAATATACTGATTTAATTTTGATCAAAAGATTTCAAAGACTGAAGATTCGTTTAATTTTGCTCTGCTTTTAATGTCCATGTTGTCTCGATGAATAAAAAGTCAATATTTGTCAATGTTGTCATGTTTCTTTTGCCACCATGGGGACAGTCTACTAGAAGAAAACTGTCATTGCCTGTTATATAAGTGATGGTGAGATCGGTTGAGTAACAACCAGACTTTAGTGGGGTTTGCTGTTTGAAGTTCCTCCTCCCATATAGGGGGAATGTATTCCACAATATTTATCCTACCAAGATCAATACTAACACTACAAGACCTACCTACCTTTCCATAGAAGCAGGTTACCAGGAAAACTTTAGACTAAAAGCCAGATGTCTTCAAGTGAAATGCGATAAGACGTGTCTCTTTACTCAGTGAAGTTATTACTATAACTGTGTAAACAGTTGCCATGTTTCCCAGTGTGATTTAGGCAAACCATTAGTTACTGATCTGCAGTCTGCGCCTAACACTTAATGAGCAGTATGTTATGACATTCACATAGTTCTAGAGGTAGATGGACTTATTTTGTATTACTAGTGTTGGATAGAAGGAAATATATTTATTTGGTTCTAGAGAGAGTAATGCTAAGCATTTAAAAAAAAAAAAAAACTCCAGTATGCCTTTTTTTTTGTCGATCAATTGTTGAAGGGCATGTCCAATTTTAGATGTGCATTTAGATGAGATGATTTTCATGTCAATAGTAAAAAAAACAAAAAAAACAAAATGCTGTATTTTTCCAAACGGCGACCTGTTTATGAGCTGTAAACCCCCGTGTATAGTTTATTCATCTTGCTGAACTGGTAAGTCTGTGGCTGTCCACTGCGTTACCGTAGTTACCCCTCCAGCTGTTTCTTATTCCTGTCTTGTAATTGAGTGTGAACACTGCAGAAGTGTCCTGTTTCTGCCAACCCAGTAAGCAAGACATGGATGCAAATGGTGAAATGTTTCCTGGCTGAAAACCACCTGCCTTAATTAAACTTCCACTAATCAGCAATTGCAGAGCTCCTTGCTCATTAATGCTCGACACTTAAGTGTGACGTGTTGCTGAAAAAGTCAAAGGATGCCATTGAGTTTCAAAACAGGTCTATTTCCAAATAAGTATGATTTTTTTTATTTTTTATTTTTTTATTTTTTTTATTTTTTTTTAAACCACTGACAAATACTTGGGATCTAAAAATGGTAACGTCTCGCCAAATCATGTCACAGCAGAAACAAACAGTGCCTAGGATAACCGTGTGCTAGTGGACTGTCAGGAACATTACGTTCAGCTCCTCATCTCACAAAAATAAGTCGTTTCTCACCCATGCAGCGCAGCCTCCGACACCGCCCCCATGCCAGGCCTGATGTTTTTCCTTGGTACTGACCTTTCCAAACCAGGTGCCTGTGGAGAAAGCAGTAGGAGTTTGTTAGGGTTCTTTATTTGAGTGTAATTAATAGCTACTGTAATTCACAGACCCCTAATCCTGCAGATCCACCACTGACTGAAATAAACTTCATAACTTGAGCGGTCAAGTTGGTGTGACAGATTAATAAGCAATCAATCTACAGCAACATCTCTCTGATAATCTTAAACAATAAAGGACGCAAGATTGTTCTAAACTCTGCAAAAAAATATAATCTGTTTCTATTGTTACGTGACCAGTTTACAGTAGTAGCTGACTTATTAAACCATCCTCAGTACCGGCTCAGCCGTGTGTAAAAGTTTCTTCTCAGGTTAAGAGTGTGATTACGGAGTTTAAGATTATAATTGCATGATTTGGGCTCATCGTCCTCTGCTGAAAAGGCTAGAAATAAAAAAAAAAATGTCTTTGGCTACATTTCAGTTTTGCCCCATTATTCACATTGCGAGTGGGGAAATACCAGTTTTATAAAGTCTCATTAGAGTTCAATTGGTGTAAATAATTAGCTTTGGGTGTTGTACTCCACAAGCAAATTATCCATCAGTTCCACATAACCGTGTGTGATGGTGCAGGTGGACTGGCCCAGCTGTGACCTCTCCCCCTCTCTCTCTCTCTTGTGACTGCTTAGTCGGCGTCCTCTGCTCCCTTCCTGCCTCAGAACGCCAAGGTGGGCTTCAGATGGTCTGTTAACTTCTAGGACTGGAGCTGAAATATGGAATAATGACCCATGGAGGGGGAGGCCCTGGCCTGAGAGCCAGACACAGTGCTCATTTGGGGAGATGGATTGGCTTCAGACCAAAGCAGATATTCATGAAAGCTGGATTCAGGAGGCAGGCTGGATTGATGAAAAGACTTTGGTTTTCTGTTCTATATCAAATGAGGATTTCACTTCATAATGTTCAATCTTGCTTTAGGTATTCACCACAGAATAGTCCCTTTGCATTACTGCAGGTGGCAGTATGTATCTAATTTTCAAGGAAAGATCAAACCACAAAGTGTGTGAGGCAGTGGCCCCACAGCAGTGCAGATACAGTATTTCTTGACACGTATTGTGCCTATTAATGCACGCTCACTCACACACGGGAGCAGGTAGGAAACCCTGAGAATAGTAAGTCACGTTAAACAGAGTCGCACTCGGGCAACATTAACGTCCCATTTTCTCTGCAACACACAATCGGTACGTCATTAGGGAAGCAGTATTTCCCCAGGGTGAGAGTTGCAGCGAGAGGAAAAACAGAGGGAAGACACAACAGGAAGATAGTGAGCTGAAATGGCAGGAGGAATGAAAAAGTGATAGAGCAGGAAACAAGGGGCGCGATGGAGGGAGTGGGCCTGATCTGACGCTAAGCAACCAGGGTGAAAAAAAGGATAATGGAGATAGATCGTCTTCTCTTCTCTCTACTTTTACTCTTTTTTTCCCACATAGACACACAGTCAATCTCAAGTGAAGGTCGAGAGGGAGAGCAGCATGTAGATTATGCAGTAGAGTAGGCAATTCATCAGTGCTGTCGGTGTGCTGTCTGATTAATGATCTGAACTCCAACACACACTCACGGCTTATGTCAGCTGTCAGTCATGTTCTGATGGGGAAATGAATTCCCCTAAAGCCATCCGTCATTTGTGCTGTGCTCGTAACTATATTGCATTACTCCTTGCACAGCTGGAGCAATAATATTCTATCTGAGAGGTTTTTTTTTCTTTATATAATTGCAGGTTATGTAGTGGTAGGTGTCCTCACAGGCAGAATGTTTGCGATGCAGAAATACTGAAATTGCAGCATTGTATTTTTTACACAGTTGTTCAGAGTGTTTTTTTTTTCCTTTTTCTTTTTTATCTTTGGCAAAAGTTTTTAATCCTAATTAAATCTTTCAGGCCCAGCAAGTCTTAGCACCTATCAACCTATTTGGCTGGAGCCCCTAATGTATACTTTAATACCCTGTACTCCACCCACAATCACACCATGTCTCCCATTAAAGCCAATGCTGGCTGCAGTGTTTCACTATCTTATGCAGTCAGACACTAATGTGTCATATTGCAACCAGTTAATTGTAGTAGTGGACAATCCACTGACTAAACATTAACATATGAATGACTTCAGTGTGTGTTAACGTGTTGCTAATTCCTTCATTTTTTTCAGGTAAACAACTCAATACTTTGACACTGTCCAAACAAAACAATGAATTGACACGTATTTACACACGATGTCTGAGCTACCTGGCTTCCCATAAGGTTACGAATATACAATATCCCATTTAAATGGCATCAGTGCTCATGTGAGAATGATAGATATAGAGGAATATTTCACAGAAAAATGTAATGCCTCTCTAAAGAATCAAAGGCATAATCTTATGCAACATCTAGACTCAAGCTTTGAGTCAAACTGCCAATAAAGTAACACCACACACACACACACGCACGCACGCACGCACACACACACACACACACACACACACACACATAATTTCAGTAAGATGATTTTCACAACACATACACTTCTTATCCCCACATGGATGTGCATCCGTTGTTCCATCATTAAATGTCATATTCAAATAATGATTATTCTACTATCCTGTATGGAGTTTTGATTCCCCAGTTATATTCAAAAGAATAAATAATATCATCAGTTCGCTAAAAGAAGACCATCATCACTTCCAGGCCCTTTGCCTGTGCACACAGTGTGAGTACAAACTACATCCGGGCCCCAGAGACAGAATCCAGGTCCTGAGGGGAGCCGAAGCCATTTCAACCTTCCTTCACCTCCACATATTACGTGACAAGCAGTCCTGAAGGAGCATCCTGGCAGCTTTAGAAGCACCTGCAGTGTTTACGTGTGATCCGTGTTGCCCCATGTGAGAACAAACTACATCTGCCAGTTTAATGCTGTCCAAAACAACAGCACCGCTAATTAAGCCTCTAAAAGTACCCTAATTGAGTCATCTTCTCTCTAACACAGTCTCAACAAACGTTGAGCATTATCAGATTCACAGATATAATGCTGTTCCATTGGGTTGCATTACAATGTCCAGGAAACCTCTATTTTGTCTAGTCGGGGGGGAATGTTTAGACTGTCTGCGTTCAGTTAAACATTCTGCAGTTTCGCCGGCACGTTGTAAAATCTAAATTTTCAATAGTAACAAGGGAACCAGGGTGAATCATGCTTTAGTGTTTGCGCTGCCTCCCTCAGCAGATGGCTCCACCACAGGAATGGGCTCTGTATCAACGAATAACAGCCCAGCAGCTTTCTTTCTCTCCGACCATCTCTTCCTCTATGTTCTCGCTTTTTCTTTTCCCTCGCTTTTTTTTTTCTTCTTCCTGCAGTGTATGCAGTTCTGGCCCCAGATGAGCCACCCGGAGCCAGAAACCAGGGGGGCAGCCAGTGAGACTTGTCAGTCCTCCCACCTGAGCATCAAAGCCCTTTTGTGGGCGTTGGAGTGAGGACAAGCCTGTCCCATGTGCTGTCTACCTTCTCTGAAAGATCAAGAAGGAATTGGACAGAGAGAAGGACAAGAGGATAACACAGGAGGGAGACCTTTTATTTTCCTGCAGGATGACTTGCATTATTTTGTAGGAGGTGAATTACATGAAGCGCAGAGAGAGAGAGAGAGAGAGAGACTGGATTTTGGAGAAAACAGTGAAAAGGGACTCATTTTAATGCACCGCATCACTTAAATTATGGAATTTGTGACACATAGTAGGTGTCACAAAGAAAGACTAACGGGGGTAGAAGTGATATGGAGAGCAAACAGAGCTGATAAGTAGGTGAAATGTATTTCACCTGAAGACCCATAAAGAACACACACACACTGACACCCATACATTTGAGATACAAGGCAATACCAAACCATCCCCTGGTGTAACCCTGTCTCCACGGCAACAGTTCAAGCTGACCTTGCCTAATTTGTTCCATAACAACCGACGGTGGCACAGCACCCGTAAATATGCACCAGGTGGAATGAAAATAATTCCGCACACAGAGCTAACAGACCTGCCTTTGAGTCTCCCTGCACAGCCAGCGGGGAGAGAAACCTGGAGGAGAGATGGAGCAGAACAAATGACAATTACCACCAAAGTCTGGCTGACTAATGTAAAACAACGAAAAGAGCATCATTATAGAAGACTGTTGTTTTCACTGAAAGTCTCTCCTATTTTTATGTAAAGCCAAAGATAACACAGGTTAGCAAGCAAATATCTGCTTCATTTGAGCTGCATAATTAACAAGGGGAGCCCTGTGATGCGCCCCAGCATCATTAGAAGACCCTTTAATGTCCCCTAAATTTAGTTATTGATCTCAGGCGGTGGCACCCGAAGGCTTCTCATTACAAGTCGAATTCACGATGCTCTTTTTAAATCTCTGTCAGCCGTCAGTGATCCTTGTTCTCAAGGTTCATCGGTGTTGACCGTTGAAAAAATGGATATTTAAGATGAAATATTGTATTTGCTAGAGAAGATTCTGGGAGGAAATAATTTGTATTAGTGGTCATTTATACTTCTCTTGCAGTTGTTGTATCAACTAAGTTGCAAATATTCTTCAAGAAAAGGATGATGATGTTATTTTGTATATGCCTGGTATCTATGACGATCTGTCTGGACCGATCAATGGATTGCATAGAAGCAAAGCCTTAGACACCTTGAAGTGTAGACACAGAGACTCACACAGGTCTGCACCTCACTGTGTTTGCTGCGTAAGTCTTTTGTCACATTAGGTCAAAGTAAAGCTCTTGACAAATCTTTTTCATTTCATTATTCAAACTCACGCTTTGCCCATAATGACATTTTTGTTGGTCCAGCACACACACAGCATGTTTGCCACACACAAATGCCAGTATTCACCTCTATCTTCTTCTCTCCAGGAAAATGCTGATGGTGCAGTTTCGTCTTCTCCCTTACCACCCCCCCCTCCCCCCACTTCTCTTTCACGACACACTTTTCCGTCCTATGAATTATGCATCTGATTAATTAGGCTCGTCATTACAGTATATGGTCAGCTGGAAACTCCCCTTTGTTCTAGTTCAAACATAAAATGGACCTTTTTCCTCTTCCCCTCTCTCCTGCCGTCATTGTCGGCTGAGTGTTATGGATGAGAGGGAGGGCCCCGGGTATTTGTTGTACCCCTCGGGATGTTGCATGGTATTGCGCGGGGGAATACAATGAAATAACAAGATAACAAGATAAAAGCCGCGTGTTGGACTTCAAAGCGGAACGGCTGCTTGAATAGAAGCCCTGTGAAACGCAGTCTGCGCCTTGGTGATTTCAAAGAACAAGTGTGCGCTCGTGGCAGGCAGGGGCTCCAACGCGATACGCAGACATGGGATGTTGCATACAAACACACAGGTGTACATGTGACGGGGGGAATATATAAACTCTTTTGTGCGCCTCAGAATGCACCTCAAATCACACAGAATACTTGAGCTGCAGCAACTCGTCTCCTGGTGGTCCTTGTACATTAATGCAGCACCCGAGCTTACCCTCACTGGAACGATCACGTTAAGCCATATTAATCCAAGCCTAGTCGAACTGCACTGCCTTTACTCTCCTCCTTTACAATGTCACAGTAAAAGTGTAAAGGTGTAAATCTCCTACAAACCTGTAATTCCTGGCAGACCACAAGTCTCCCAGCTAAAGGTGCCGCCTGTGCAATAAATTTGCTCGGCAGTTATTGATCCATGCTGTGCTCACAAAGGTGGGTTGTCCTGGCACCTCAGGAGACAGTAAAATGCACTCTCGTATGACTGGAGGGAGGGGACATTCAGGCTTATTTCTCTGCAAATGCCACGGGCAAAGCTCACTTTGTCTCTCTCTGTGACACACTCACATTTTACAAGCTTTAATGCACTGCTCTCACACCATGAAGTTCTGGGAGGGTGTTGGGCGGTGGCCTCTGCATTGTGAATCCTTTGGCCTCTCATCGATCCAGGGCTTCAATAGCTCTGTATTGATCGTCCCTCTTTCCTTGAACAGAGATCAGTCAGGTACCTGTCCACTGATGCTCTGTGGCCTGCAGCAATGTCTTTTATTCTGGCCAGCAGTGAGATTATACGGACAAGTCAGTGATAGGCAAGGTTTAACATGCAAGACTCTTATGCTAATTGAGAATGTGGCTCAAAGCGATAGCCTTTGAAATACCTGGAGATTTAAGCATCCTTGAACAAAAGCTTTCAAACCCAGTGAGACAATGCATGTGTATGTGTGCTCACTGGCCAGCAGCAGGCAGTGTCAGATGGCATTACTCTGATGTACAGTATCTCTGGTTGCTTGTGTGTTGGTGTTTTTACACCTGCAATGTGTGTGTGTGTGTGTGTGTGTGTGTGTGTGTGTGGCTTCACTCACTTTCCCCCAATCATTCGGTGTGTGTGTGGGAGTGAGTAATGAAGCGCTGGCTGTCTTGCGGATGCTGTGTAATCATGCAAATCAGCACCATGCTCATCCCCAACAAAGATATTACAGGTGATGCAGGACACTGAGCAAGGGCGACCTCCTCCCGGCTGATTTACTCTGCGAGTGGCACCACGGCACTGATGACAGGGAAGGAGAGACACAAAGAAGGGCAGGGGAGCGTGGTGGAGATGCTGGAGAAATTAGACACCAAAAGAAATCTCAGTAAAAAGCAGATGAGAGAATTAGTCATTAGTTTTCAGATTAACTCACAAACATGTGGCATGGACACAATGACAGACATAAGAGGGAAATCATAATGGAAGTGTTCTTTCACGCACAGCAGACATTTGGAGTTTTATCGAGTGCTATCAAGGTATGTGCATTGGAGTATTTGTGTCAATGGCTGTGCATACATGGGAGTTGCAAGTCTGTTGTGTCCAAGTGTGTGCTTTTGTGTGTGTGTGTGTGTGTGTGTATGTGTGTGTGTGTATTTTTTGGGGATGAAGTCAATGAGTACTGACACTTGCACTGATGTGCACTGAAATGGAAATTACAGTGCGGACTGACATCACCTGACTCTCACCTCAAAACGAGGGGCAGGTCCACTCTACAGCGCTACACAAAGGCACACAAATATTTATACATTTATTTACGTATTTTACACATCCAGATAACGTTTTGTTTACATTGGGTTTAAGCTTATCTCTCGCTCCCCCAGCTCTCGCTTGATGTTTGATGCGAACATTGTTCAGAGTTAAGCTAGGAGGGAATTTGGGCATTTGGAGGCACTTAGGGCACAAGATCAAAATGTTTAATGTCAATATGTTAAAGACTCAGACTAGTGAGACAAAAAAGGGCTTTCTTGAGTTTCTTGAGTCGTGTTGTGATTTAATAACTCCCTGCTGATTGGCCTGACATAATTATTTCAGCTTCAGATCTCACTGGATGTATCTCAGAATTTAAACTAATTGCAAAAACCGAGCACACAAAATGTTTGTCTGACTTTTTATGGCTTAAATCCAATGACATGACTAATGACTAATTCAATATCCAGGTTTTATTTTTTCATTTATCGTTGAATTTGATTTCCTCAAGATTGCACAGCTCTCTGTTTTGCTCCCGCTAAACATTTCATCAACATAACAGTCATGTCGTTTAAAAGCAGGTGGAATTTATTCATGTTTGATGCAGGTATAAATATAAAACCTCAGATGTAAAAACTGCAGAACAGATTGAGTTTTATGCAGTACCTTCAGGACAATATACTCCCATATTATTACAGCACACAGCCTTGTGAAAGTAATGAGATCACACACCCCAGGTGAGTGGTGAACTGCTTAATGGCCTTTCTGAGCTTGGAAAGGGATGTTTGTAGCTGTCAAAAATAAAAGGGTCACAGTCAATTATTAACACAATTTAGGGTCAGACGCCAAAATATGCAGGTTTTGAAACTTATCTGGGTAATGTCATCTTATAAATGTGTGCTGTAGTGGTAGATACATGACTGTGATTACACCAAAGAGACAAAAATAAGTGTGCATATGCAAACACACTATTTGACTATAGCTACGATATGCTACTATTACTTACTCATGTTTGCATGACATTCAAAACTTCAAACAACATACGGATGCAAAGTGTTGCTCGGCAATGCACAATTCAGTTTGATACACAAACACGTACATACCAAAACTCATTCCCAATATAATTTCCTGAGCATACAGCCAAACGGCGAGTGGACATCTACTTTACTTGTTTTTTAGATGACTACATACCATATGTGCGGGGAAACATGGAGGACAAGAACAACAGATCTGCAACTAAATGCATGGCCCCCGAGAGAGCAGGACAGGATCATGCTACACATTTCCAGTTTTTGTAAAACTAATAAACCAAGAAAATTAGCCTGCGGTGTCACTTGAGACCATGCGGCTACTAAAATACCTGTCCAAATTTCCACCAATGTGCCGAGCTTAAATAAGAATAAGCCAATTTGGAACGCCAAATTGGATTTTATTTGGAGTGTAATGAATTTAAATTGGAGTTAAGTGGGCTTTATTGTTTGGCATAGCACATCTGTGACTGTTGAATTGTTCCTAACAGAAGTCTGATTTGCTTTATTAGTTAAATCCATCAACATCAGCAATAAATAAACAATTTGAGAAAAGTAATTACCTGCAGTCACAACCTTTTTCACATCAGCTTGGCTTCCCAAAACACATCTTGTCATTCTTCTATCAAAAATGTCTTTGAATTGCCTTTTTGTTATTGTGCCTTACAATCAGAGGTCTGAACTGAATCTCACAGTTGCAGATGCTTTTAACATTATTTTGTCAAATTTATTTTCTGTTGACTTTGTAAACAATTTTGATTCTTCTAATGTCGCAGTAAATTATACTGATTCCTTCACACTTTGCTTGTAAAGATAAGCTCGACTCAATTCTTCATAACTTTACTTTTTAGTCAAAGTCACATTCAGGGATGTACAGAGACTTAACATTGACCATGATGCCTGTGGCCGTGTAATATGTTTTAGTGGTCTGAGCTATATGGTTGTGACTGTATCTTAATAGGTTCAGAATTTAGTTGCTCCTAAGATACCAAAATAATTTTATGGACTGACAGGACCAACTACAACAGCCAATAGGAATTCCCTCTCTCTGAAATGACCTCTGATTGGCCAAAACCTTTCGCCATGTGCTCGATATCCCGAAGCCTGAAAACAGAGCCCAGAGAAGGTACAGAAGTCTAGTTTTCTCTCAGACCATTTGAATTGCAACATGCTGCAAAGTTATTGTGACATGTTTTGCTCAATAATGCTGTAAATGTACTGCCTACCCCAACTTTAAATGGATTTTGCATTATTATCTGCTTTCAGTTATTTCCTAATGAGACATCTTCCATAACTTAAAAAAAATCTGAGCTCAAAGTTCACAAGCTTTTTTTTAGAGCTGTCAACTACAGTCTATCTTCATCAAAAGCTGGAGTTTTCTCACTTTGCTCAAGCTACTTTGTCAAGCAACTATCTTAACACCTGCCCTGGGATTCTTTCACATCTTGATTTGATTGGGAAGACCTTTTTTCTCTGGACCCAAAGTCATTTCCCTGAGAGTCTGCTGCATTTATTGCAATGTAAAACCTCTAACAGGTGGTCTGGGCTTCACTTTCAGCCAGCCCTGTAGCAATAACCAGATGTGACAAAACGCACTAAAATCTGGATGATATAGGTTGATCATGTCACATTAACGTTCCTGATTACATACAGTAAGATTAACATAAATGTCCCTTGTCCTCTTTCACATAAGTGACACTCAATGGACCCTGGTCTCTTTATTTGTCTCTTGTTCTCTGTAATGAATGCCAGCTCCTTACTGACTCATTCCCATCTACGTCCAGCAAACCAAATATAGCTTCATTGACGTCCTTCTGATCACACTGAGGTCTGTTTGGTGATCCGTATGGAGCCAAATACATAAATATGAAACTGAGTTAAGATCTTTTTTTTTTTTATCTACTTCTATTAATCTGTGTTTCTTCCTTTGGTTACTGCAGTGTCTCTAATACACCCACACTGTCGTCCTCTAACCACTCCAATAAGAAAAAAGGTTATGCCTTTACACTTACTCAATTCCACAAAATTGTTTTGTCAATGACTACGTTTCAATCCTACTTGGATCTTCATCAGATCAGAATGTTTGAAAAGTGGAAACCACAGCCATACATCATGCACACAAAAAGGCAAATGAGCTCTATGTTAGCAGGTGTGGTTCATCAACTCTCATTATACGGTGATGAACTAAAAATAAGCTAACAATGTGACCATTACCGGAAAACTCAGAAAAAAAGAAACCCTCTGGGCTCATGTAAAAATCTCCATCATTGATCTTCCTTCCTCTATACCAATCATTTAATAAATTCATCTCCTTGAAGCATCCCGGTATCAGCTTTTTCCTCTTTCCCCTCTCTCTGCCTATTAGTATCTGCCCTCACCTCGTCTCCCTTCCTTCCACACGAGCATCAAAGCCACAGACATCAAAAGTGTTACAGCCACTCATTTGAATGCAATTACCCCTTTGCTCACGCTAGTAATACTAAATAACACACAAGCAAGCATGCATGAACTTTTTGAAAACCAGGGAAATATGAAAGGACAGGTTCGCAATTTTTCATCTGTCTAAAAACAGTAATCATTCAGTAATTTAAACACGGAAAGAGGTTTTGTTTGCTGTTATCATTCCAGCGGTTTATATGGGCAATTAATAATAATACATTTTATTTGTCTAGCGCTTTAAAAAGGTACTCAAACACACTTTACATGTTAAAAACAGAAACAATAAAAGCAACTACATTATAAACAAGAGAGATGACATAACAATAAGAAACAAAACTAAAACATGCATAATTAGCATCAAGCATTAAAAGCAGATATAAATAGAAGAGTTTTAAATGCAGTTTTGAAAGTGGCGAGTGACGGAGAATGTCTGAGGTGCTGGAGGAGAGAATTCCAGAGGGAGGGGGCAGCAATGGAGAAGTCCCTGTCCCCCCAGGTCCGATGCTTGGACAGAGTAGGAGTGGGTAAGGTTGTCCTTGGTCACGGATTGAGGACCAAGGACGGCAGGACCCAAATGCAGACTCGAACACATGGTAGTTAAGTGCAAAAACAAGGTTTTTACTGACGGCAACGTTACAAGCAGGCAAAACAGGCACGGAGAACAAACGAGGAAAACAGATAAACCGACAAGGAGGTACAAGACAAACAGGGTTTAAATACACAGGGGAGGTGCAGGTGATCAGACACAGGATGACTCAATTTAGTACGGGCAGACAATCACGAAGACAGGAAGTGAAGTGACACGAGGAAACACGAGACAGGGAACCTTCAAAATAAAACAGGAAACCCACACTTAACAAAACCCGACACTGTGACAGTGGGTGGGAGCGCGTCGGTGCAGGAGGTCCGAAAGGTATGAAGAGGCTAGGTTGTGAAGGGCTTTGTATGTGATGAGGAGAATCTTGAACTGTATTATTTGCTGTATGGGAAGCCAGTGAGGTTTAGAAGGACTGGGGGGGGGATGTGATCTCTGGTGCGGGAGTGGGAGAGCAGACGGGCAGCTGAGTTCTGGATGTATTGTAGTTTGTTGATGAGTTTGGTGGATGTGCCGTACAGGATCCAAACAGGATTTGGTGAAGATGTAGAGGTGGGTGTTGTCAGCTTTGCAGTGGAAATGGAGTCCATGTTGGTGTATGATGTTGCCAAGTGGGAGCAAATAGAGGATGAAGAGGAGGGGACCGAGTACCGCACCTTGGGGACACCTTGAGAATCAAGCAGTCCCTTCCTTACTCACATCCAGTGTAACGACACAATCTACAGAAGAACAAATTTGGCATTGCACGTTTCTGCAAATCACGCAATATGTGAAATGTCAACGTTTCTGAACCGAAACCTTTTTTGGTTATCACATTTCATATCAGCCTTGTATCACGTTTGCAGAAACACACAATGACACAAAACTATTTGGTTAAGGTTAGAAAACACATCATGGTTTGTGTTAAAATAATAGCGTACCAATGTAATGTAACAACAGTCAACAACGTAACTAGCGTAATAAACAACTCCCGCCCTTAGCAGACTTTCTTAGCTAATGCTATAAAAAGCGTAACAATGACACATAAAACAATGTTGCATAAAACTTTGCATACAGAGTGTAAAGTCATGGTTTGCTTTCGGTTTCATACAAGACATGAACCGTGGTCTCCTGGATGAGAGTCCTCTGTTTGTTTGAATAACAAACATAAAATTGTTTTTTACATTGGAAGCACTTTATAAAAGGATCTCTGCACAGTCTGGACAGAAGGAATGATTACCGCTAGCAAAACCTGTTTAAATGTTCATTTGGGCACATGGCTATTGGTTTAAGACAGACTTTAAAAATTGTAAACGTATCCTTTAACTGAAAATCTGGATGTTCATTGAGCACAAGAAAAAACAGTTTCTGTTAATTGTAGAAAAAGTTATTTCAGTGAAGAAATTTAAAGATACAAGATTGATCTGAAAGTGATCATAGAGAGATGAACAGGGTGAAGTCTGAAACACTGAATTGTGGTTTGGTTGGTTGTTTTACAGTAATGACGCCTGCATTTTGCATCTGTGTGTGTGTGTGTGTGTGTGTGTGTGCGTGTGTGTGTGTGTGTGTGTTGTGTCCATATGTAATTAGGCATCCAAAATTTTTTGACCTTTGAATCTCTTCTACGTATCTTTCATTTCTCTTATGCTTTTTCATAATAGTCTTCTCTAATGCTTATACCTCACTATGTCTTCCTTCTCCTCTTGTCTCCAGGGTCTTTTTTACTCCCATCCCTCTCAATCTTTCTCCTCTTTGTTCTCTTCCCTGTTCCCCTTTATTTACCCTCTACCTTAATGGTCACTGTCTTTGTCAATGCATACGGTGCAGAGTGTAATTTCACTATGGATACATCCTGTGCTCCAAGTGTTGGCTTCAGTTTCACTTCCTGGGCTCCTGTGGATCTACAACATATGTTCAAAAGCTAAATGCGGACATTTTTTCATCCGCCATTGGCGTTTGTAGTAGCAATGTGACACACTGCTTTTCTTTACTCGTCTCACTGATGCTTTCTTAAATGTTTTTGGCACCTTTCTTCTGTACATTCTCCATTTTGTTTCAACCTCATTCATCTTTCCACTCGTTTCGTGCAGTCTTTTGTCTGCAGCGTTGTTTCTCTCTTTTTTTTTTTGCCCTCTAAGCTAGGTCTGTCTGACGGCGATATCGTCACTCTATACGAGTACAGACACAGACACAGCAAGGACAAAGGACAACATTTGCTACAAAGAAAGCCTTGGTGGCTTCTTGATCCAGGCTGCAACAAAAGGCAACAGTATGTGACAACCAATGGGTGCTCAAAACACCATTTTCAGCAAAGATGGGACAGTCTCTTTCTTTCTGTCCCTCTCTCTTTTTAACACACGTAAACACACACACACACACACACACACACACACACACACACACACACACACACACACACACAGCAGGCTCTTAGGTAGACAGGGCAGACAGGCGCACCAGTGGAGGAGAAATGCTTGCCCAGTGTGAGCCTATACGCTCAGCAGAGCGCCTAATTGCAGTGATAAATATGAGATGGTGGAGATGAGAGACAAAGGCTCGTAGGAACTCTCCTCACATGAACTTGGGGAGTGAGGTGGCTGTCTAAAGGGCTTAAAACAGCAACACATAATTAGACTGTGTACAAACACACACACACACACACACACACACACACACACACACACACACACACACACACACACACACACACACACACACAAAAACACACACACATTAAAGAAGAAAGTCCACAGAGGTACTAATGCACACTTGCAGCACACAAGCTAAAAAACATACACAGAAAAATAGCACCACTAAGATACTATACTAACTATATACGATACTATACTAGTTTCACCTTACAGTCTAAATTTTTGACATCCAAAGAATGCATATTTGAATAGCCAGAGGCAAAGACAGTAAATGCAGCAGGGGACCTTGATTCTGTCTTGAAACTATAAGGCTGAATCTTGAGTTTCATAATTCTAAGGCTTGAATAGCCACAATGACTATTATGGGTCATTATCATCATAACCTGCCGTACAGTTTTTTTTACAAAACTGATAGGCTTAATTTAAAACTAATAAAGTCACAGTGACATGACTCCAGTAGTCAATGCAACATGCAGGATGACTTGCTTTTGTTTTTATGTGGTTTTGACACTCTCTGTGTAATTTGTTCTGTTTCTGTCTGTGTCTCTGCCTTCGTCTCTCACTTTGTTTCTCTCTCGCACCCCTCCAAAATATTGTAACAGAATTTAGAATCGAACTGCTTTACATGGCAAATCTATAAACCTGTCATGTCCAACCAGCTGGGAAACAGATGGAAATGAAAAGCAGAATTACAAAGTGTAAATATAAGAATAATGAAGCAGATAATAAACATTAAAGAATACACCCTGTGCAGTCCCACAAGGAGACTTTCTGAATTGCAGTTTCTGACTAAATTTCAGACACATGAAGAGGACTTCTTCAGTTTAAAATATATTCAGACCAATTTAAGGTTGCTCTCATAGTTTACCCTTCACTACAACCTTGTGTCATGCATAATTCGTATTTTAGTGTGCTTCTGAGTTCGATCTGATGTTCTGTCTCTTTTTCTTACTCTCAGCGGGCTCGTAGTGCAGCATGCATGAGAGACTACAGCCAAAAGCTCTAAACACCACAATCCAGCTCTAAGAGACAGAGGTTTTTAAGATGCAACATGCACCAAACTTTACCATTAAATCCACTCAAGACCTCTGACAAATTTCAAATATCTGGACTGGAGTTGCTGCTTTTCAACCAATGACAGAGTGGGCTGATGCCTATTGACTGAACCGTCCTGAAAAAAATATACTCTATTTGACATATTTACAGCATGCTGAGATAAGTAGAAAGTCAACAAAGCTAAAACCTCACGCTCCCTGTTTGTGGACCACCTGACTTTGAATTAACTTTCATGTACAATTGCTTTGAAGTGCATGGAGATATTTCAAGGTTACCATAATTAAAGGTCCAACTAAATATCAAATAAATTGCATGAATAAAAATCTGCTGCCTTTGTTGCTCTGGAGGCTCCCCAATTTGGAGGACAAAAGATAAACTTTGTTTTGCACTCACAGCAGCAACTTTATTACAAATTCAGCTTACAAGTTGAATAAAACAGTGTTTGGTAACCTTATGTAAGCTTCTTTGGAGGGCACGAATAATTTTGACTCCTAATACTTACACTTTTGCTTTGTAAAGAATTGTTGGAGGTAGTGTTCCCGCTTGAATGCTGCGGCTGTATAATTCAATCTGAGCTGTGTTCTTGGTCACGATCATAAAGAGTTAGGTGGGATTGGTAGGCTGCTTTATGACTTTCTCTCTGTATTCATCATATTTTTAATCACTTAGGCAGAAGCCTTTTGCATAGTATGTTGGCGCAGAAGGTTTGCACACGGTTAACGTTGTGAAACGGTGACGGTTTGTTTGGGTGATAAAAACATCATCATGGTTTGGCCTAAAATACGCTCGCTTGTAACGTAACTCAAACTTTGGACGTAGCGTCATCGTAAAGTCCCATGACATAACGTCGTCAGTAAAAATAACGCCTTTTGTTTTCACACTGGACACAAATGCCTACCCTCTGGGTGAAAGGCCTGTGTTTGTAATGCGTAGAGACATCAGCCTCAAAATGCCACACTTCAGGGCCCCCAAACGTGACTTTGATGTACGTCTACGCTCACACACAGAGGGATGAGGAGCGGAGACGCTGAGCGCACATGGAACGGTGTCAGTGATCTCTCTCGTCGTGGCGATCTAGTGACAGGAGGAGTGCTAATGCGCTCTGCGGGATGCTAGTTGTGTGTCTGCTTGTTGGTGCGGAGCAGGTAAGTGTAGGCCTACAGTGGGTTCTTAGTGCGCCAAACAGCCGCCTGCCATGGCAGACCAGTGAGAGTGTACCAAAACCGTAAAGTTGCTAGCTGGACATCAAAACAATGAGCTGAAACATTTAACGCTCCATCACGCCGAGGGGAGCTGCAGATTCTCTGTAGGTTCATCCCTACAAGTGACCCTTTTCACATTATCATTGTCTTTTCATTGTCATTTGATACATTGTTATCATAAAACACTTGTAATAGCCTCCTTTTCCCTTGTTTTTGTCTTGCAGGGGAAATAGAGGTCAGCAACGTTTCTTTTTTCCTGATGCTCTCAATCATTTTTATGATTCAGCAGTAAATGTAATAAGCGGATTCCGCTGAAATGCCGAGGTAGTTTTGCCAGTTTTCAAAATTGTTTTCATGTTAAGGGAAATTGCTGAGTTCTGAATTCAGACAAGGCAAAGATGTGACAGCTTGAACCGGGATTTCAAATCTGTCTGTTGAAGAAACACAGCCCAGCATATACTGAACCGCCTGAGCTCCCTTCAAATAAATCTTTCAACGCGTAAACCAGTCGCTCAACATTGTTGCTGTATTATTTTGCACTATTATCTTACTAAACAGTAGGCCAGGTGTTGCGAAAACCAGTCAATCATTCCTGGCGATGAAAGCGCAGGAGGGCTGAAACTAGCAGTGTCAGCACTGCTCCCAATCTCACAGTTTCAGCTGTCACAGCTTCTCTTACTCCGCTAATGGCTTAATGTTGCAGAGGTAAAGCGGAAGGAACACGGAGAAGAGGGAGAGGAGGAGGGGGGAGGGGGGGGTGAAGGGGTGGTGACGGACATTAGCAATGATCCTCAGACAAGCTAACTCCCTTGCAGACTCACTAATTTGTGTGAGTGAGAGAGTGGAGAAGACAGAGAGAAGTGTAGATGGGTGGGAGCATTTACATGTCTACATATGTGCATTTATGACACTAACATTCAAATTACGGTAAATTCCATGAAGGTAAGCAACATCTAAACTATGACCTGAAACTATGATGCAAACAACAAAGGGACACTCATAAGAGAGAAAAAAAACTTTAGAAGTAGTTTAAATTTGACAGCTATACTTTCTCTCATCTTTTACAGTCAGCTCATTTCAGTGGCACCTCATTCATCCTTCATAACCTGCCTTTTTATCTGGCTCTCTTTCTGGAGTCTGTGATACAGTCATTGGGCCTGGAAAACTCCGTGGGCAGTTAGCCTTGACGGCTAACAGGAGCTGGTTTCCAAACACAACCTTGATAAATGTGTGTATCAGGAAAGACTCAGGTGTGGGTTCAGGTTTTGCTGATTGATGTGTTTATATAAACGGAAGAAAGAGATAGAGTGAGGAAAAGTGTTGCTCCAAGAGTAGTGGGCAAAAATGTTGACACGCTCATTCATTGAATAATAATCTGATAAAGCTGCATGCGAAAATAGAACACCACTCATTTTGACTTCATTTTTCAACTCTTCGAAATGGAGCAAAATCTCTCAGCAACATTAGAGTTTCCCATAATGCTCACTGACCCTTCAGTTTGTCTTCTCCGTGTGTGTTATATCTAAACGATACCAACTTGATATCACTGTTTCATGATCCATGTTACCTGCTTAAAGCAGGTCACCTCTAAACACGTCAAGGACAGTGCACTAAAAACACCTAATTGACACACTTTTTGAAAAAAAAAGCTTCACACTTCCCCCGGGAAAAAACACTTCTGTGAAAACAAGTTGGATGTCATCAGAAGTTTCCACTTTTCCCTCTTGAGCCCAGGGACAAACGCATTAATGAGACACAGCTGTTTGGACCTTGTTTATCAGACTTATGTTTGACAAAACTTTGCGGTAGCACCACAGTATTTCTTATGATTTTTCAACTTCTTTTTGACCCAACATCTTAAACAAAGAGATTATAATGATGTTCTTCATTGAAAAGAAGCCTGCCATAACCCACTTTAATTCAATGCATCCTTGCCTCAGAAATGTACATTCGATGGATGCGCAATGCGGTACAGAAGCACTATAAATGTTAAAGCTCAGACAAAACCAGTGGGTTTCCAGGTGAGGTGAAATAATGATCTTGTACCAAGCGGCCTTGATGTCTCCGGGCACTTTGTGTGTTGCCTCGGGAGGAAATCGACCAAATCAGCACACTGACCTTTTATGTTGCAAGAGGTCACTTGTTTTCTTCAGGTGACGGAAGGCAAATCAGAGTTAATGCCCAAAAATTTCAGATGACAGGCCACTTCCTAGATCTTGCAGAAAAAACTGGAGCAATGACAGATTCACTCAAACGTACTTGTTTGGGCTCGTATGAACTCACACTCAAGTGCACTCACAGTCCCAGAGACACATGCACGCTTACCGCTCACCACACACACACACCACCACCCTCCTGCAGTGACATTTGAAGGACAGGGGCCTGCAGGGAGAGCTGGTTTTGAGAGGTTAGATGAGGTGGACGGCTGGCTGGTTGGGGGTGTGAGGTAAACAACACCTCGGAGTTCAGCGTGCATGCCTAATGTGCTTTCTCGCACTGCCGGCTCTGCTGGGCAAGGCTGCCGATGACAAGCTGTCTGAAGAAGTCTCCTGCTCCTGCTGCCTCTCACTACCTCAGTCTCTCACACTGTCTGTTGGCTTTACACTGTCCAGCTGTCTACGTCATCTCTGTACACTTCCTGCTTTTGTTCCTGTCCTAGCACTGGCTTTCCTTTCCCTGCTCTAGACAACCTCTTTTCCCCCTTCTCTCATATCAGATACTTATTAATTTAAATATGAATAACAGGTGTAAAGAGGAAGACGGTACTCAAAAATGTCACTTTTAAAAATAATTATAACTATCTTGCAAATAATGTGTTGGAAGAAATACATTTTTGTTGTGGCCCGGACTGATCATTTTTTTGTGGTTTCATAGCAGAAGTCAAAAAACACTGGGGCATTCCCTTTAACTTTGTACAATTTTATGAAATGCATACTAATTATATAATCATGTTCACTGGCAGCATTGCACACATGCAGATCAAAATACAAAGATATGTACAAATGTGAATTGTACACTCTTAAGGTGTGTTCAGACTGAAGGCAAAGCTAATTTTAGAGGCGGCGTGATTGCATACAACTTCAATGTAGAGGAGGACAAAGGTTTGCTCAGGGCAGCGTGAATTGAAGAAAAAACGCGTCCGCACAAGTTGAAAATGTTGAAACTTTAGCAAAGAATGTGTGCTTATTCCGAGCTATTGTACTCCACTTCGTCAACATATAGAGACAAGCGGGGAAAAAAAAGAGTCCGAAGAAAAACTTCAGATCCTCTGATTCAGAGCTGTAGCGCACACATACTGTACAAAGGCACACTCTGCTCACAAGCAGTTGGTGCATTAGGTTGTTATAGCTAACATCTGGACTGTGGGTGCATTGGCTGTTTGTAGCAGTCAAATTTGTGCGAATAAAGCGAGGTGAAAAAATTTGCTCTGGGTTCAGTCTGAGCACACCTTTACAGCTATCTTTAAAAATTTACCAGTGGTTTTTACCCCCCGACCTGAGTTCAATAACCTCACTTGTTCATGATGTCCAATTGCGGCCCATCTCTCTACTGATTTGTCTCCGAGAGGGCAGAGGTGCTATCTGATTGGTTGTAAGTTCAGACAAGTAGAAGCAAAAACAGACAGTAATGAATACTGTAGAATTCTGAGGAGATAAAAATCACATTGACATCATTTACTCAGGGCATACACATAGAACATTTATTGCTGCGTAGTCAGGCTTTAATCTTTGATGTCATATTCAGTTGACACAAGGATTTGTCTCAGAAAGATAGGAGGATGTATCTTTGAAGCTAAAACAGCCCTTGGTTGCTTCGTGTTTTCCCTCTTCAACCTTTAATCTCAGGTATCCTCACTGACAAACAGGACACTTCAGGAAAAGGCAATCACTTCACCTGAAGTCATAAACACACACGCACACAAGCATACACACACACAACTGTCTTTACTATCACTCATTAATACCCAACACCATGTGATAAAACATAGTCATCAAAGTGATTTTGCATGATAAAAAAAGGTCAAACCCTCAGTTTTTTCTCTCACATCACCTCATTATTTTTGAGAAATAAAAAAAACAAACAAGGTAATGTTTAAAATACAAGGGATACAACAGTCTACCGCTAGAAATCAGGCTTAAAGATGAGCACCTCCTTTTTGGGTGGAGTGATTAATCAAGCGGCAGAAGCCAAAATAAGCTTGCATTAAAAGATGCAAAGTTTTGTTCATTGTTACAGTGTCAGCTTTTGATGTCAAACTATGGTGTGAGAAAGGGTTGCTACAACATAGTGTATGTGTGAAGAAAAGATGAGTGCATTTATGTGTCATTTCAAGAAAAAGCATACTGTATTGCGATCCCAGAACCATGCTTAAGACACACAAATGTGTCCAAAATCGATATGTTGTGTTGTAACTCTCAAATTAAAGCTTTCATAGAGATGGTTTATGCTATTCATGTTTGTTTTTTAGCATAAGAGACTAAAAGCAAACAAAGTTCCCTGTGTACAGCCAGGAATGTCTGTGAGCTAGAACGATCCTCATGTGCTGAGTGAATATGGCTGTTCCCATCTCTGGTTGTCCACTGGGACTCCAACATTTGAAAAAAAAAAAGAATCCATGAGGAACTGGTGTTCCCAAAGAGAAATGTGCTGGAGGGAACAATCACTTCAGCGCACAAAGTTAGTTTGAAATTTTTTGCTTCGTTGTTTTATACACCGTCCACACCTTAAAAAATGTTATAAAACTGGAAGCCACTGGCAGACAAAAAGTCCTAGACAACAAGTCAAAGAGATCGTATGGGTTAAATGAAATGGGGACAAAGTAACGGCAACACTTGCACGTGCCTATTCTCTTTTCTACAAAAATAGTGGAATAGAAATCACATGGTTATCACCCAACATTGACATCTTGATACACTTCAGTATATAGATAAAAAAATCTTGGTTAAATGCAATTCCGTCATGCAGTCAAGGTCCCGCGCAACTCTTGTGGGTTTGTCCGTTCATCACAAATCCTTAAGCATGGTGGAAGGAAGTGGTGTCAAAAGGAGTGTGCTTGAAGTCTCACTTTATTAAGTAGCTGTGAACCATTTCCTTTTGGTGCACACAAGGCTGCCCCATGCACACATCATTGTTTTTTCTGATGGGGTTTGTAAAGCTCCATCCAACCTAGCTCTCTTTCATACTCATTTCTTCATGTTTGAGAGAGTGAGACGCTGGAGATAGAAAGAAAAATAACCAATTTCACGAATCACTCCATGCACGGCTTTACCTCCGCAATCCGTCAATTTCTTTTCATTTTCCGCTGCCACTCAAAACTAAGTTGACGGAGGCACAGACCTTTGATCAGTCAATACCTATCTTCTGTTTAAAAACTACAGAGGTATGGTGAAGTGATGAGAATGATTTAATTCATGCCTTAGATACCTGAAGCAGTGCTCTCACACAGACTATGAGCATGCACTCTTCAACTCTCCTCCACCTTGCGTTTTACTCTGACCTCAGCAGAAGGTCCTGTGCCAGAGTGAGTAGGACTTGTTGTTTCCGTCTGCCAGAACAGATGGACATTAGATCCGCTTTCTGCTTTCCCAGCCAAACAAATGACCTGCCTTCTCCTTTCCCAGCCTTCCTTCCGCCTTAATATATTCTGCCATTTTCCGAGCCTCCTCCCACTTACTTGCTGCACTGCCTCTGAGACATAAACGGATCAAACGGGTCTTTGTTTGCATGTAGAGCTATTTCAGTTTGGGTACTTCTATTTTTGCATTTTCAACCTCAGTGAACCCAAACCGACACCGGATAAAGGAAACTACAATAGAGCAACAACAAGATTCTTTCTTGTGTCATTAAGTTTAAGCTCTTTTGTCTTTGCTCCTATTGACTCCCTGATATGAATGGGTCACCTGGTGTTCCAATGTCAGTAAAACCTTCCCTTGTCCTCCCTTACAGGTACAGCCTTCAAGAGGGTATAAGGCCTTAACTTTGCAGGCCACATCCTCACCAGCAGGCTATAACCAAGACCACTCCCCTAGGTAGCACGAAATAGGACATGGGCTTGTCACAAATGTATAGAAAGGGGTTGAGGGGGCAAGATGAGGGTTTGGTTTTGGAATACGGGACATCGTGTGTCATCGAGCCTCTCTCTCACTGATGGAAGCAGAGAGAGTGAGAGGGACAGCTATGGGTTTAGATCCAAGGAATGGAGAGACAAAGAAAGCGTGAACAGTAGGTTTCATCTGTTTTTCCGACAAGGCCCTACTGTTGTTTGGCTTGAGCTCTTCCCTTTGAACCCTTGCTCGCCATCTCCTAATTCAACTTGTCCTTCTCCTCTTCTTGTATCAACTAATACCCCCGTCCAGGGGTTGGCCAAGAAGCCTTGGGGGTCCATAAGCTCTAAGCCCAGAATCTCCCTGCGTGCCTCCCTGCCCCGGGTCGACAGCAGCATCCCCCCCTGGTCCAGGCTGCCTGTGCTGTTACACTTCTTCACCACCCCTTCTGGGTACACCAGGGAGCTGGGCGACAGCAGCGATGTCAGTGACAAGCTGCTCAGTGTCTCTGACAAGTGTTCACTGTTTCCCGCTTGGCTGGAGCCACAACCACCAATTGATGATCCGATACCTATGCCCAGGTCCTCGTCTGAAGGGTCGATTGAGTCTTCACGGGGGCAGCCCGGGCTGGTGCTACCTCGGCCACTGCTCTGGCTACGCTGGTGGCCCCTGGTGGCCTGGAGGGTGAGGCCTGATGAGGGGCTCGGCCTTGGTCTCAGGGTCTGGACTGGGGAGGAAATGACAGTGCTGTCTTCAGGCAACGGGAGTGGGCACACGAGTGGTAAGGGAGCTGTCGGCAAAGGCGACTCCAAGTTCTGTGGTGGAGAGATGCTGAAGCTCAGTCCCTCTTCCAGGGTGGTCTGGAGGCTACCCTCAGAGCTGCCTGTAGCGAGGGAGGAGTCACTGTGGGACGGATACTGAAGACAGAAGGAAGGAAGACAGAAAGCACATGAATCAAACTCTTATTTTCATTAAAAATGGAAAATTATGTTATATTTCTAAATGCTGAATACAAAACAGTTTTCATAATAATTCATCATCTGCTGTCAGTGACCAAACATCAGGCCATTTTTCACCCAGTTAAGCACAAAAAAAGAATCCTCTTTTCCTGCTTCATCGTTAACATCAATCTAATGACTTTCTTAAGCCTCTTCCACAGTAAAGCCTCACAACCTTAATAACCTAGTTATCCCTCCCCTTCCCTCCCCCTACCTGTGTACAGAGCATCTTGCTATGGGCTCCTGGGGAGCGGAGCGAAGCCCAGGAGTCTGGGGAGGTCAGCCTAAGGCCCCTCGACAACCGTAGGCTCCTACTGCGGGGAGGTGCTGGGATGGCTGCTCCTGCAGGGTGGAAGAACTCTGCAGGCAGATGGAAGAGAGGAGAAATGCCACTGGCTCCTCCTCCTCCTCCTCCTCCTCCTTTGTTTCTTTCCTTGTTGCTGCTGCTGGAAACGCCACCTTGAGGAGGGAAAACACTCTTTCCATTTCCATCCTGGTGTCAATGTATAGATTGTCTACACTTTTCTTGTGAATATCCCTTACATAAATGAGAAGGATTTTTTTCTCCCTCTAAATATTGTATATTAATAGCTATTAAGTCAGCAAGCTAAGCACAACCCGTGCAGGTGGGTGCTGTGAGTTGATGCTCTGCAGGGCGGTGGGTAAAAGGACCAACTGTTTCAATATGTTGATGTTTCAATGTGTGGGTCTGAGTATATGCTTTGTGATGCCATTTGGTTTAAAAATAGAGATCCGCTGAATTTCAAAAATAATTATGGTAATAGCTTGCACCAGCTGCAGATCTGCAAAGATGTGATACAAATCATTTCAAGCTATTTTTATGCAGAGGTTCAAGTGCCCCTTGTATGCTCTCTAATGTTTGAGAGGTACATTTATGGGACCTATATAGTCCATCTTTAAATCCTCATTTTGCGAATAGCATTTACAATATGTTTTCTCTGATATTCATCTTAGAAGCAAAAACTTTGCTTTTGTTTAACAAAATCATGTTATTTCTAGTACATAGTGTTTCTTTCCTGTACTACTATTTTACTCACCATTTCATTTGGCATATAAGCCACATAAAACAGCAATAAATGAAATCAGAAACGAACTAGTGGTACACATACATATTTGAATCTATTGCTGGCAGTACAGTGGATTTACTTTATCTGGTTTTACTCACCAGGGCTACAGTGAGGTGAGCACATATGCTGTTGGTGTGTTTGCATCTCCATCTCCTGCAGTGCGGTCTCCACCTCAATGCCAGTGCTGAGGGCCCGGCAGGCCTGGCCCAACCCCTGCACCTGGCTCTGAGTCTGGTGGCCTCCTGCATGACTTCCTCCACCTCCAGCCTCTTCTGAGCTGCGGGAGTCACTGCTGCACCTTCCCTGGAATAGAACAAATGATCTGACATTGAAGAGGACGTCTTTTCCAATAAATCGCCGGGATAGGTTAATCAAGTAAGTGTGTTTATTTTTCAATTTCAACAAGAAGATAAATTAAACATGGAGGGAAAGGTGAAACATTATTTGACTAGTGTGCTAAAAAAAAGCTTAGAACCATAGCTTAAGACTTAAGCTCTTATTTCTTCTGCAAAAGGACAATTTAAGTTTAGGATTAGCATTATATTTTCTGGAGTAATAATTCCTGGACCAATCCTGATAGAAAATTAATACAGCAAAAAGCAGCACCTCTGGCATCCTGCAGATATCAAACATGGCCTCTGTTTCACACCATCCCTCTGGCTTTTCATTTAAGTGCTAGTGAAAGGGTGAGGACTTATTATGAGCTGAAAGAGCCTGTTATTGTCATGTAAATGTTAGATATTGTAACAATAATTGTTTGGTTATAAATGTGTCAGTGTGTGTGATGGCTCCAACAGCTGGAAGAGGGAAGCAGGAGGTAGATTAAGGCAGGAGTTCAGCTTTGTAAGCTCTTACCTCGTACGTTTTAATTACCATCATGCAGGGACTGCAGAAACATTTAAGTGTGTTCGTCCATGTGTGTGTATGTGTCCGCTTTTGTGCTTCCACTAGTATATTATTGTATCTCTGAGTCACTCAGTCGTAGCCCCTGAACAGCCCCCTTTCAAACAGGCAGCCACCCACACCCATACAAACTTCAAACAGCCTGGCCACACACACATAATGCAAAACACACACACACACACACACACACACACACACACACACACACACACACCCCCACACACACACACACACACACACACACACACACACACACACACACACACTTTTATTTAGAAAACAGTGTCAGACAAATGAAATCCCTAACCTTAGATCCTTTCTCACCTTCTGCCTTTCCTTCCCCCTCTCTTTTCCCCCTCCTTTAATGAGCAATGTTTCACAGCCATGCTTGGCGATAGCAGGCTTATCTGGCTATCCAGAAACAAGGAGCATTACCCCATTACAGTGGAGGGTATCTAGGAAGGACGGTTGATAAGGGATGGAGCTAGTGGGGCTCGAGGGAGGTGCAGAGAAGGTGTGCAATTACCAGAGGGGTAGCACTGAGAAAGAACAAGCATGAAAGATAAAGTCGAAAAGGGGGAAAGTGGGTGCAGGAGAGGGAGGTGTGAGAGCCACACAGGACCGCAACTAGGAAGAGCCTAGTTTTATTCATGGGAAGAGACTGTGGATTCTTCAAAGACAAGATAGTTTCCACTGATACACTGAGAGAAAGAGATAAAGGATTCTTTGGAACCAAAGGTTTGTACCTGTAATTCACAAGAGCATATAGCCATGAGAAATATTTTGTAATGGCCATTTGTTTTGTGTTGAAATGAGTATAAAAAATGATCAGTGAACTTCTGCCATTGTTTGTGCTTATCCTCTTGGGGAGTGAGACAAAGTGCCTGTATACTGATCAAATTAGTGGGCATACTAGAAGTTAACCACTATGAATGCATGGTGCAATGGGTGTTATATTGTTCACTGAATCTTTTTCTTTCTCAAAAGCTGATTTTTTTTTTACACAAAAAAACTTATACTGGCATGAAGATTTAATTGGCCTCAACATTGTGCGTAAATTTGACAAGCAGGTATACAGCCCAATTTAATTACTCTGGTGCTGACAATAAAGCAGGTGCTCACTCCCAATCCCTCTGTCTCACATTCTGTATTCATTATATGATAGTTATCACTGAGATGATCATCATTTTATGAGGATTTTTATCTGCGCAGCGTAAAGAGTGAATACTGGGTGAAGCAAAACAAGAACATCTTGCATATTACATACTGCATATCGTACTCCATATTTTGTCACGGCTTTAAAGCGATGCCTCAGAAGTGTAGATGTAATCTTGCCTTCCCACCACACTCTGCTCATACCCACCTTGCCCTCTCGCGCCAGCAGCTGGTAGGCAGTATGTTCGTCCAGGCTGAGGTCATCTGGCAGAGCGGGAGATGAGGACTTGTCTGACAGTTGCTCTGACTTCAGCGATGCCTGCTCTATCTCCGCCAGCCTGATCTGCTGCAAAAACGTACCTCTGTTATTCATGTATTAAAACAGGAAGGGATCGTGACTAGGAACAGCAAACGGTTCAGACTTCCTGGAATGAATTAATTAGTGCTTACTATATTGCATGATTTATTCTAGGGTTCACAACAACCACGGCTTCAGTATCTTACATCTTTGTCTACATAGAGATTACATTTCTAAAGGATCAGCAACAATGTTTTGAAGATGTCTCTCATGACTCCTTTGTTTATACAGTATCTCTTTAAGGCCGATGTGAGCTACACAGACAAGATAGGTAAAACCGCCCCCAAGTTTCGATATGCTTCACCGGATGCTGACAATTCAAAGTGGCCAAAAAGCTGTGGCACCTGTCTGTAAAGAGAGCAGGGTGAGAGATTTCAAGAGGTAACAACATTACTTTGTCATCATTCATTGAACAAAATATGTGAAAAGAGAGGCTGAATGGGAAGGCGAGAGGCATACCGTATATCCAAGTAGTGCATCACAGCAGTTGTATGCATGTATGTTGTTTGGTAAGCACCTGCAGTGTCTGCATGTATATGTAAGCGGGAGTGAAGAGATGCTATTTTTTTCCCCATCAAGAGTGATGGTGTATCTGCACCAGAACCTCATCATTCTGCACTTAAAGCCAACTGCTTATGTTTTCACAAGTGAACATTAAAATATTGCTGTGTGTATGGCAATCTCACACATGTACATCAATCCTGACGACACATTATTACCAAACACAGAATAATTGAGAAGTGACAACAATTACACCAACTGTTCCTACCTCTCTCTCATTTGTTCCAACATTAGTTTCAGCTAAGTTTGTTTCATCAGGTAACTCAGCTCATAATGGCTACAGAATTGGTTTTAAATTATCTCTGCGTGAGCCTGCTGAGAGCTCAAGCTTCTTGGCTGACACTCTTCTCTACCCTTCCCATGGCAACACAATTTCAAAACACACTGCAAACAGTGAGCTGGAATGGAATTTCATGGTTCTGGGGGTGCTATCATGAGCTCAAGCAGTGTTTCTTTCACCAGACAGAGCAATAAATAGCCAGAGAGACGAATTAAGACGGGTACTTAAAAAGGGCCCAATGAAATCCAAAGGACTGAGGCCTGTTAACGATATATTAACACGTATCCGTATGAGAAAGACAAAGAGGATCATGGAGAAGGATTCACAGCCAATATGTAGCAGTAAATTACCGTTGCCCAAGGAGGGAGAGAGTTGAGGTGGGATGAGGCAAGGAAGCAAAGCAGACACATAGCATTGAAACTCATTCATTTAACGGAGCAGTTTTTCTGCTTTCTCGGTATATCGCTATCCCTCATACTATATGTGACAGGACCATATCTGCTGATTTGCTCCGCGTCTCAGAATTGGGTCGTAAATAGCTTCAAAAAGGTCCATGTGAGTCATCAGTTGGTACATTTATCAGCAGATAATGGAAACTACAGCCTTCTCTTCCTGTATTCCTGTTTATGAGCTTTCAGGTACAACGAAAAAGGCATAACGGGTACAGGAAGAGTTGCTACACAGGTGCCGAATGAAAGTGTTCACCGCAGCCAGAGAGCAAAGAGGCAAAGCATTGTTTCACTCAGCACCGCTGGGAGGCAATGAAATAAACCGCGAAAATGAGCATGACTGAAATCTCATGACCACATCGCATGGCTCATGGCAGTGTGGACATGGTAAGCGTAAGCAATAATTAATGTAAAACATAGGAAACAGTCAGATGATAGATAACACACAGGAACAAAAACAAGCACACCTCCTTATTGCTGTCTACCACAGGTCTTTTCACTCGCCAACCAAAGAGATGTTGAAATCCTACACATAGGTGATTTAAATGATTTTCTAAGTATTTCAATATTTGTGTCATAGTTGCATCCAAATACAATTTTTTTTTTTAGATCAAATGCACAATGATGAGATGCTGCAACTCTGATGCGGAATCTCTTAAAATAGTGTCAGATAAATGATTTTGCTTGAGAAGTGCCTGTTGATGCTAGCAACTGAATAAACGTCAAAGGCCTTCACTACTCTATTAAACGGTTCCCTGCAGACTCCACTGTAGTGAGTCTCTGATTAGGCAATTACTTGATGAATATTTCCACTGTCTCACACACACTGCACCCAGGTGTCCCGCTGCGCCTTCCTGTCCCCTTAAACACAACGTCATTGTACAGAACTCACAGCAGTGAGAGACTGTCAGAAAATGGCACACACCCACACCAGCTCTCTCTCACATACAAACAAACAAACAAACAATATGCAAGTCTGTTGGTTAAAGGACATGGGGAAATGAATAACAACAGTACAGGGTCAGATACAGTAAATTAGAGATAGATAGAGGGATAGCCAGAGGAGCGGAGGGACTGATGGGAAGACGCATGTAAAAGAGGGAGGCAAGATTGATGGTTTGACAGCATCTGCAGACAGGCAGAAAGCAGGACTGACAGGTGAGGAGGTGTAGAGTCCAGTTATTGCTTCTCCTGCGCTGACCCGCTGCACTTTGTCATTGTGATGGACAACACTAGCACAGGACAGTATGTTTGGGAGTGTGTTTTATTCAGGATCTCCTGCGTACAAAATACCCCAAAATACAAGCACAAGTAAAGAAGAGTGTTAGTGCGTGCACACAGGCATGCATATCAGGAGTGGTTGCATGTGTGTATGCATGCAACGGGCCTCATTAATCCACATTTCTGCACATATGGAAATGATCTTGTGTTTAATAAGGGCTGAAATTCCCTGTCATACTGTAACATAATATCGCATACAGTAGTTTACACGCTTTATGGAGCATGAACTTCAACAACACTTCCTATTCAATCTGCTTTGTGCGATGAATGAAGCCCTGTGTTTGTGTGTGTCCGTGAAAGTACATGCAAATGCATGTTCACATGTGTGACCCTGTTGCAAATGTGCATGCACATAATCAGCTCCCGGACATCATGTTTGTGTGTGTGTGTGTGTGTGCATGAATGTGTTTGTCTTGTGTACGTTTGAGTGTGAGTGTGTTCAGGGTTTCAGGACTACTGAGTTTTACTATTCTTCACAACACGCTGGGCAATGAAACCTCTTGTTTGTGCATGTGTGTATATGTTTGCTTATATTATTTTTTATACTGTTTTTATACTGTCAGTCTTATTTCCTAGTTTCTACGTTCACAGTTATTTGGTGCTTGCATCCAGTGTGAATTTATTTCAACCCCTGGGGCCGTGTTTACCAAGCATCTCAGAGCAAGAAATCAGTCCTAACGGACCCAGACTCAGAGTAATCTACATTTTGGTCCTACTTTCATGCAAAGGAGTAAAAGCATTTTATAAATCAAGATTTGTAAATGTTACTTATCTCTGTAATTATCTGTGTCTACAAAATCTTAAAATTTACATTTATATGACAACAAGAAACTGCGGGTATAACATCCCATTCGGGTCCCTCACATCTGCGACTACATTAATTCATTTCAGAGCTTCAAAGCTGACCTGGTTCAAAAACAAGATAATGAAACAAGACTTAGGAAGCCTGTTTTTTTTTTTTTTTTTTTTTTTTTAAGCGTAGCCATTGGTAAGATGCCCTGACTGAACACAGCAACTAAACTAAAAAAATACACTATGTATACTCTGCAATCAGTTTATATTTCAATCTGGCTGCTGAGTGGTCCACTGAATCTCTCTCTCTCTCTCTCTCTTTCTCTCTCTCGCTCTCTCTCACACTGACTGACTGACCACAGCTGTCAAGCCAAAGGGCCGCAGCAACAGCGAGCGAGGAGGACTGCAGATTCACCTGCGACTCTCTTCAAGGGGTAGTGTAATGTTTGCCTGAAATGTCACTACATTTGTTGCTGGCCTCATTTATTGAAATAACATTGATAAACATGTTCATAAAAGTGTCCAGCAACATGTTTGCTTATGTGCCAATACTAACGTGGCTTTGTTATAAATAGATTAATATTCTGAGGTGAGAGTATTACTAGTATGATTAATACAGTTGACATAATATGTGTGACTTAAAGGATTGATTCCGACATGTTTGATAAATACTACCCTCCAGATTTCATCCAGTGAAGCTCGGTGGGTAGAGCCTGCCGCTAAAAGTGATGTTAAAAATATATGCATCTATTAATGGTACTGTTGAGCGTCGTGTCAGACAAATGTTTATCCCCAAAAATGGATGCCTTTGGTTCTGTTTCTCTTGCAAATTTAAACCACAAGGATGAACTTAATATCTTGGGCTATTGCCCTCATCAGGTGTATGAGGGTGTATGTGTGTGTGTATGCTTGTGTCGCATGCATATATATATATATATATATATATATATATTCATATTCATTTGTGTTCATGGTGGTACCTCTTGTGGATGACCCTTGCAATCTCTGCAGATGGTTGGAGGAGAAGAATAGTGGTGGAAGACAGAACCGGAGAGGTTGTCGATCATCAGCATCTCCCCCTCCAGTGTATCCTTGATCAGAAGAGAGACGCTGTCCAGCCATTGGCTCTCCTGGAACACATTCACACACACACACACGCACACCCACAAACACACACACACACACACACACACACACACACACACACACACACACACACACACACACACACACACACACACACACACACACACACACAGACATCCACACAGACACACACAAGACGCAGGCCAGCAGACCAGTATTGCACGCAGGTGCAAACATGTGCACATGCGGACATGCGAGGACAAAGAACACGCAGGGAAATGCATACACCATAGTAAGGGTTATAAAAATGTCAGTGTGCACACGCAGGTATGCTTTTATACTTAATGTACTCACACACAACTGTACACAGTCACACATGTGCATATTCACCCACACCCATGTCGATTTCACATTACCTAAGCCTTCATTAAATTACTAAAATTCGCTAAAATTCTTCTACAAAGTAAAAGAAAAGCATCTCAAACACGTTCTCTGTGTCTGAGATCATGCGGCAATAAACGAGAAAAAAATCCTTCTCTCATATTTTGTTGGCCTTCAGGGCTAAACATGGCTCACTTTTGGTAAAAGGCTCCTCAATAATATGACTCCAAACCCTCATTAGCCAAGTAACACATCATTTTACTATCAAAGCCTTGAGCACTGAGAGCGGTGCTGATGATATATCACCTCAATTAGGCTGTTCAATACCTTGTTGAAACAATTTAAGATTTAAGCATTTGCTTTGTGCTCTGGGTATTATTAGGTTAAAAGCAATTCAGACTGAATCAGTCAGGGCTTTTTCTGTGACTTAAATGATCCCTCCTTGCTTGAATCTCATCTGCCAGATTAGTTTTCCCAGAAACCAATCTGGCAGAAAAAGGAAACTACTTTAAAAATGATTTCTGTGTTTCTTGGCAGGTCACTGCATTTCACAATGAATTAGATGCATTGTGCTTGACTGTAGCACATTCATAACAGCCAAAATAACTGTATTATATCAGCAGATATATCCCAAAAGATACCGTGAAACAAGGTCACTCCTCTTCATTCCCCACACAAGCCTATTTTCATAACATATTTCTACAACAACGCTTATCGGACTATACTTAGATATCTTATGCAAACACACATTTCTGACTCAAACTGTTATATTACAATCACTCATGGCTCGTGTTTTGAAAATGAGGGGGGCAAAGGATTCAAGAGAAAGGTTACTGTGCGCCCTGCATTATAAATACACCTAAATCATGCTGGTTTATGAAACAGCATTTCAGTGTCGCATTTTGGCACGCAGAAAAACCGGCAGTAAGGCTGACTCTGCCGTATTCAGCTCTTTTAATACAAGTAAGTGTAAAAAAAAAAACAGACAGTCCCAAGATAATCCATTCTGTGTAGGTGGAGAGCTTGATATAAAAAAATAATGCTTGATTGACTGTGGTGGCCTCCATTAATAACTGTATTAGTGGGCAACAATGGGGCCCGTCTACTGGGAATGGAAGTTGAGAGAGAGAGAGAGAGAGCTGAAATTAATTACTGCGTCTATCTGACTGTCACTGGCTCAGCTATTATCTCTCCTCTCTTATTCCCTTCCTCTCTCCCTCTGTGTGTCAACTTCCTACAGTGTCGCCTGTAGTCCCTATGCAATATATTCCTAGTGTTCCACCATAGAATCGAAAATGACTTTTTCAGTGTGTATTATGGTACATTATAGAATATACTAGTTGTAGCTACCATCTTTCTGGAGCTTTCTGGAGTTTGATTATGCAAACATACATTTTACAGTATGGATGACAAAAGAAATTTGAGCTACTAATAACATTATGGCAATATGTGGAGATTCACAAAATTTTAGAGCACCATAGGAGAAAATGTCGCAATGTTCACAAGAACCTTTTCACACGCACGCACGCACGCACACACACACACACACACACACACACACACCAACCCTAGACCTGTGCTCTGAATAAATTGCATCGGTCTGCCAGATCCCTTATTGCATCACTTGAGAGACTGAGAATGAGATAGAGAGAGAGAGGGGGAGGATGATGCCAGTGTGTTCTCCCTGGTCTGCATTAAGTTTCTTTGTCACTCTGAGCTAAAAATGACTCCGTGCAGCCAACTTTAGCTCTACAAAAGGTGAGAGGCTCTTCGTGGCAGCCGATGAGTCATCTTTATGTGTGTTTCTGCACGGATTTCTCAGAATATCATTAGCGATTTCATAATGGAAGCGTGCGTCTCTGCTGTCAGACTGCGAGTGTCTACTCTCACACCCACACACACACACACGCACACACTCTCTCACACACACACACACACACACTGATGTGAAATGATCATCTCACAAATGTAACCTGTTCATGTGTGTCTGCTAACCCTCGTAGTCTCAATGTGAGCACTGACAGGTTAGCAAAGCTTAAATGTAGACTTCATTGAGAAAGCCGTTAAAGTTCATCTCTCCTTTGCTGTCAACATGGGTTGCTATGACTACAGTAAAACACAAACAAAAACATACTTAGAATTCAAATATACGGCCTAGCCTTGACTTTCATCTTCCTAATATCACTTAAGTAGTTTGGTTGCATTTATGCCTTTAATTCCAGCCTACTGTTTTCACATTCATATTAATTGATTTCTTAACACAACTGCACTTGTTGCAATTAAGGCACGGCTTAGTGTTTCTTTCCCTTTTTCCTTTCATCTGCCTTTTCTTTTTATTCCCTCTCTATGTGTAAATGTTTTACCTTCCTTGACCCTTCCTTCTCACAGAATGTGTAAAAGAAAATGAACAAAAGTACAAACGAATTATACAAAGAAATTAGTAAAATGACAGAGCATAATTACGCAATGTGGCTGTCAGTCAGTTTCACAATAGGAAAGAGAGCAATGATTCCCACTCTCCCATGTCACCATTCAACCACTGTACAGAAATGACTGCCATATTGTTTACCCTTTTTGTATTCCTCCAGTTTGTGAATGAAATATGTAATTTTCTCTGCATGAACTAATTTATTGATACTGTGTTAAGAGAAGCAAACTGACTGACAGGCAGCCAGAGAAACAGAACTGAATCCTCAAATGTAGGGAAGTCTGTGTTACGTTTTACGTGCTCGCTAGGGCATACTTTAAATTATGAGGCAATTATTACAGCAATTGATATATGTTTAGAAATGTTTGAAAGCTGGTTTACAATGCATTAAGACAATCTGGACTGCATCACGCTTTTCATAATTCCTAACTACATATTGTATATTCTCCTATAGTGTTGTTCTATATATAAGAGTGTCAGATTTGACAATGCAGGAAGGTTTTGATTTGATATTCAGGCAATTTCTCTTTATCCCCATTGTGAACAAAATAGAGGCATCATGCATGTGGAAGATTAAGCTCCAACAATCGTACTACAAACATGTATTTATTAATATTTTTTGCCCAAAGCAACTTAAGTTATTTAAGGAGAAAAATGCAGGCCACTGTTGGTGTCACTCACTTACAATGCACTGCACTGCACTGTGCAATGGTTCCACTGTTTTAAAGGACCACAGCGAAGCATTACAGCTGAGCTACAACTGGCATACATCTGGGATATAATAAAAAAATATTAGAAATGGATCTAAATTCATGAGAATTGGATTTTTGTATCCCGCCTGATCCCGGTCCTGTGTATCGGCTTGACACATCCCTACTTGCAGACGCACACATATATGAAATAGGACTTTCACACTATCAGTTAACAAACATAAGAATACTAACACCTTCTCACACTCTCTCACACACACACACACACACACACTCTCACACACACACACACACACAAAAATATACACACTCACTTGTGCTGGTGAGTACAGTGTTCGGCTGGAGTCCCGGGAGTTGTACGCTCCTGAGTGTGCACTGCCTGCTGAATGAAGCATCCTCCTCACTCCTTCTCCCCTCTCTCCACATCCTCTGTCATTTCCCCCTGCTGGGCCTCCAGGTCCAGCAGCGACCAGTCCTTTGTCCACCCTCCCACCCCCGCAGCCGGGGGCGCCCATGCAACAGAGGGTGCCCTGGGCCAGCTCCATCTCAATTTCTGCATCCATCTCCGCCTCCTCTTGGGCCTCCTTGTTGGAGTCGTCCAGGTGCTTCATCAGCACGGCCACCACCACATTGATGAGCACGAACTGGGCGGTGAGCACGAAGGAGACAAAGTACATGGGCGAAATAAACTGAAGGCTAGGGTTGCAGGCATAGTCCACATCAGTGCCGTGGTCCGGTGGGCACTCCCTCAATGTGTCCTGGTGTCAGAAAGGAAGAGGAGGAGGAACAAGGTCAGGACAGGGCTGGGTAGGAGCTGAGGAAGAAGGGCCATGTAAAAGGGGACGGTCCAAGAGACAACACAGATAACTATAAGGAGTACAACAGTTTTTGGATAAAGCTTTGTGAAGATACCGGAAGTGGATAAAACTACATGAACTACATGATCTGATATGAAATTTAATACAGCAGCCCTGCAACAACTTAGAATTACTTACATTTAACATTGCTTAAGCAACAACAAATCCTTATATTGACTACTGATAGTGGCAAAAATGGAGAGAAGGAGAAAAGTCAAGATCTAAATGTAATTGTACAACGCTGTGAGCTTAGCCACACCACTACTCAACGAAAATTGGTATTCATATTACAAATGTTTTAGGTAATGGAATGCATCAAGCTCTAGTTAACAAGGCTCTTTGTATTCATGACAACTTGTATAATCATCATACACTTAATTGTTTTGCTTCTCTTCAAAACAACAGGAGGCTTTTCCCCCCTCTATTATTCTAGTGGTTTTCCACTCTGGTTAACATGCGCTGAGCGGAGTTCAGTCAGAGCAGAACCAAAGTGACAAGTGTTTTCTGGAGGAAGTACACATATCTTATCAAGGCTGTGACCACACATAATTTTTGCCATCTTAGCTGAAGTTGGTGTTTTCTACCTAATTTGGCATTTACACACTTTGCTCATTCCCACAACGTTTCCTTTTTCTGCCATCTTATTTCTGAACATAATTTCGTTCTTTCTTCTTCCAAATCTCCATTTGCTCTCACTCCTGCTGCTCTACCTTCTCTCTTTTTTTTAAATTTTTTCCCTGTAGTTTACTCTAGAGGAAATAAATCAGAATAACTGGTAAGTTATTTCAAACCCTTTCTCATCCTCATGTCTTCCCTCTTATTACAGTTCTGTGGTGCCTCCTTACCTACCTTCCTCTCCTTACCGTCATTGCACTACTGATTACCACTCTGACTCGCCTGCTTCTTACTGAACCAAAGTAGGTCTACTTGTCTCACAGCCGAGGTAGTAATTTGACAGCTAAAATGACAGAGATTTACTCTGAGAGGTTGTATCTGTGGCCCGCTGGTTTGCTTCATGGCCTGCAAACATCCACACTCCCTGTATCCAGTGTGTGTTTAATGGCCCTCGCCTGACGACGCGCACCAGCATAATCTCTTTTCCCCTCACAGCCCTTGGTGTGCGGAGGAGTAGTGATAGCTGCTGGTGGGAGTAGATGTGTGTACAGGGTAAATTGGTATTTTGTGTGTATGTGTATGTGTGTATGTGTGTGTGTGTGTGTGTGTGTGTGTGTGTGTGTGTGTGTGTGTGTGTGTACAATGAGGCACAGTCACTCCCCTGCCTATCAGTAAGGAAATCTGTGCTCCCGGTGCTGAGCAAGCACATTTCCTATTCATCAGAGAGTATCACCAGAGTGGAAGATAAGATGGATAAGCGATATAGAGGAGTTTATCTCTTGTATTTCTCAGACCACCTCTTCATTGATTTCTCTAGTTCTGTGTTTCAGCTTTTCCTCCTTTTAAAAACACAAATATTAAATAAGTAACGTTGTACCTTCATGATGCCATTCCAGTTGTCGCCCGTGGAGACTTGAAACAGAGTTAGGAAGGCCATGCCAAAGTTCTCAAAGGTAGCGTGACGACTCATACCCTCACATGGGTAGTCTTCATTGCAAACTGAGGATGAGAGTGAGGTGGGTGGATGGATGGAGGAGGAGAAGACGTTGTCAGGTCACAGATAAGTGAGATGTGAGAGGATGAAGAGAAAATGGAACGGGAAGGGGGCAGGGACAACAGGAGAAGAAGAAGAAGAGACTTGTGAGTTTAAACACTCAACACTTAAACATGTCATTGCTCCCCAAAACTGCAGAGGCATGCACCATTTCTGTCACTAAGCTGCCTGGATGACTGTCCAAACAAGCCAACTCAGTGTAGACACAGCCTGTTATCAAATCAGGAGCAATGTGACCAAACACTCTATTTGTCTTTGAGCTTATATCCCAAGATAATCTCTGGAATGGCCTCAAGAATCAAGAAAGCGACACTTGCATTTGCCACTAATCCTTTTCCTGCCAAGCTCCAATAGGAAGCAATGTTGCCACAGGCTGCAGCTGCAGCATACACAAGGGGAATGTGACAGTTCAGAGGAAATATCTTCCAACTTCAATGTGGATATTTTAGGACAGTACTTATGTATCAGAATATTGGAGAGTGGGTTGATTCCCTAATGGCTGTGTGACTGCAGGGGATATAACTGATGAAAAGGAATAAAGGATGGAGAGGAAATAAGGAGATTTTCATAATAAAGTTAATAGAAGTCCTCATGCACAAGTTGAGTTTATCAAAATGAGTGCACCAAAACAGGAAGACACAATTCTATTTTCACACTACGACAGACATTAACATATGCGCATTTTAATCGTCTTACACCTATAGTGATGATGTATGGACAATGTGCTCTTCAACTAGAGCATACTCCTTTCATGTCAACATTACCACATACTGATGAAAGGATTATTCCAATGTGAATGAGTTTATGTACAGTACCACATATATAACATTGTATATTTTGGTACATACCAGAAAATACCTGTTTCTCAAAAGTTTAAACCATCTAGTGTGAAAAGAAAATCTGTCCAAAACTCAAAATCCTAGAATTAACGAAGGGATTCTTGTGCAGATAATTTTCCTTTATTAAAATCCCCCAGAAAGATAGAGTTATGGCTTAAAATACCACCTTTTGTTTTACATTTATCCCATCAAATTTTTTTACGCAATAGATAATCAATGGATGTGATGTTGTCTTTATTGTAATGGTGCCAGTGGCAAATGCCACTTCATACAATCATACATCATAGCCTTTGTTTTCTTGAGTCTTAAGATGACTTGTTTGTAAATTATTACCCAATATCACTGATTGAATATATGTATTTGTGGTAAACTGTATAATTGCTTCACATACTTTATATTGAAAGTGCACACGTAGAGCAAAAAATTAAGAGGTTTTGTCTGACATAATCCTTTGTAGCATTGCGACTGGATGTCATGAGCACTCACCAAGTTCTCCAAATAGCTCTACTCCTAAGGCGGCGTAGATGAAAAACAGCAGCATGAAAAGCAGGCCCAGGTTACCCACCTGCAAAACACACACACGCACACACACACACACACACACACACACGAGAACATCTTACCATGCACATATTAAAAAAACATTTGACAACATTTTACGATCTGCAACAACAAAGTGCTACCGAAACAGTATTATAGCTCTGGTTAAATGATATAGTCAATATCGAATGCACAAGACTGCAAGTTCTTTATTAGTGAACGGCAGTAACATAACGTCATCGCTATCGGGACCTGAGATAAATCAGCTGTATGCTTGTTTGCCCGAATGTGATTCAACCACATTTTAAATTGCTACTCAAGGGCATTTTGTTAAACACTGTTATTGAACACACTAGGAAGCAGGAAATCAAATTTAGGGTGTAAAGGTTGAGCATTAAAATGTTCCATGGATTGTTTCTAGCAGGTTGCTCCCATACCCTGCTTAGTTCTACAAACCATGGCACAATTTCCTCTGAGACTTTGATACAACTGAACTCCTGGTGCGGTTGTGAATTTTTTGAGTTTATGTGTTTGGGACTTGGCTCAGTGCCACCACAAAACAGCCTTATGTTTCCACAACTTAATGGTGATGATGATGTTGCACAGTAAACTCTCAGGACAAAATCTATTCTCATTACAGGGATACAAAACCCAGTGCCCTATTCACTGTCTTGAACACTGTGCTAACAACACTCCTCTACCGGGAATGAGGAAATGCACTGACAAATAGTTACTATAATTATACTCCATGTGTTCTACAGAGAGGTTTAGATCTCTCCACCTGTTCTTCAGGGGGAAGATATTCTAAATCTGATGTATACTTTGTAGCGTTTGGTCTAGGAATAATGCATCAACATTATGGCTATGACAAAGCTTATTCTAAAGAGATTGCATATAGGCTGTATTACAGGTTATTAAAAAAAGGTATGTTGAGATACCTGCAGCAAAGTTTTTGTTGGCTCTGTTCAAAGCAGGGGGGCTATAATGATGCCTAGTTATAGAAGAAAAATCATGGTGAGCTTTGATAATAATGCCTGGTTTGGAGGGAAAGATCTCAGGAAATAAGAGCCAAGTCAAACGAATGTGATTGAATTTAGATTACATTAAATTGAACTAAAATGAGATTTCAGAGTAATGCATTTCTAGCAAAAGACAACATTTGCATCTGTTAGAATCACCTATCTTATACTCAAGGTTTAAAATCGTTGCTTATGTGTCTTCCATCCTTTTAAATTCACTCCAATGATAATTGATAGGAGGAGACCAGCAGAAACTATTATTCACATACATTGCCTGATATGATTCACCTGGTCAATTCTACACTTAATCAAAAAGCTGCAAGCGGTGGTGAAAAAAACAACAAAATATCCGTATGAATTCAACACAACAGAAATGTTTAGCGTCATCTAAAATCGAAATATGAAAGTTTACTTTTGATGTAGACAAATATGCCCCATTACATGGAGCACAGTCCGAAGAGTCCCTTTGGACTGAAAGTAATGAAGGTAATTGCCATACAACCTTTCATTTGGAGTGCTGTAATAATTCTAAATGTGACTGTTCTGGGGTTTACATGGCGTACTTAACGAGCTGTGCTTCATAATGGCTCGAGTCTAATGTGGGATCCAGGATGAGGATAAATGCACTTCTGAGAAGTTTTACTGGGAAGGATTTAATGGTGTATTCTATGCAGATGTACAGTATATAATAATAATAATATAATAAAAGTGTCCACAAACTTTGTTTCTATTATTTTATATTTGATCAGATTCTAAAGCTAAATAACAAATGGTTTCACAGGACGCAGCTCTGACGCATTCCCATGTGGGGTCCACATCTGCCTACGGCTATTCTGGAGGCTTCCCAGCCATTCCCACAGAAGAGATAAAACAACTGGCTCGACTTTGGTACCAACATGATATGGGCTATTAGTGTGAGTGAATGGTGGGTTGCAGCCATTTCGCATTAGTCGGGGAAGAGAGGATAATGGAGGACGCTTGTGGGTAAAATGACTTTGTCTTACTGTGTCTTTGTGAAGACAAGCCACGAAAATGCATTTATCTTAACATGCCAATGCGCTATTAAGCTTACTTACCCTTTTAATCTAAATGTATGGATCCCTCATTACATCTCTGAGTCTCGTCACAGCCTATTTAATGTATAAAACTTCTTGCATTCGCGTCATGTCAAATCTTCTAGCAGACATCGGTCCCTGTGTGCCATGATGGCATGATTCATATGTCTTGCCTTCTTAAACCAATATCAGTGTATTTGCCTGCTCCTCTGTTTGGCTGTATCCTGAAGGCTTTGTTGAAATGTCGATACTGTCTTCAATATCCAATGTGATGAAATAAAGAAATGTTGGCAGCCAGCCATTTCATTTTCACAGTGAAATACAGAGTAATATCACCTCAGGTTAATCTCTTGCCAGGTGTAAGGCTTTCACTCTCACCCTTTCAGAACCTAAATATGCACACACACCCATACAGAGAGAGACCGCCTGGAAATGTTTAATTAGCCTGAGTTTTAATTACCTTCCCTGGTGCCCTTGGGATAGAGTAAAGGGCTCAGTGTTAATGAGAGGGGGATCAATAGAAAAGAAAGACAAGGAATCTGCTCTTCCTCACCTCTGCTTGCCCTCCTTTCTTCACACCACCTGTTTCTCTTTGTTTACTTCATCGTACGTTTGATGGCGAATGGGTCATACTGTGTGCACGGGTGTGACTGTGTCCCTGCATGCCCACAATTAAGACTCTATACCTGTATACTGTCTTTTCACCTAACCTGTCTTTTATTTAAAGAAAACGTTCTGGAAAATATACGCTCATTCGCCTTCTTGCTCAGAATTAGATGAGAAGATCGATACTTATCTCACGTCTGTACGTACAATATTTAGCTGGCGCAAGCAGCCAGTTACCTTAGCTTTTATACATATATGTGCAGATTAAACACACGAGATATAACCTGTTATGTAGTGACTTTTAGAAGTGCCAGAAGGCAAATTTTGTTAGGCTAGCTGTTTTTCACTGTTTTCAGTCTTGATGCTAAGCTAAGCTAATCAGCTCTTCTCAACTGTGTCCAAAAAAGTCAAACTATTGCTTTAGGTTTTTATAGGTATAATAATGAGAATGCCAAAGTTAAAATGCATGCTCAAAGAAAGACATCAGCATACAATGAACAGAGCACAAGACAAACATTATTAAATTATTAATAAAATAATAAAAGCAATTATTTATGTATTAATAAACATTGGATAACTGATGAAGACATGATTTGGAGACCACACACACAAACATAACAAGATACATTCGTTCCGTTGTTTCTTATTTTATTTCTTACCCATAAGATTATGCTACAAAGCAAACAGACACTACGACCAGTCAGTAAGAACAGCGAGCAAATATGCTTACTGGGAATTTTCTAGAGCATTAAACTTTGAGGGCACTGGAATAATTTTGACTCTGGGACGGCCTCGAAACTGATTGACTCTGTGGACACTTCACCAACAAATGAACTGCTGACTGGTTTTAAGAATCCCTCTCTTTTTCTAGCACACTGTGGTCGCAGTGGGAGTACGGGTACTCTCCATGGTACTGAAAATGAAAACAAGACAAAGCCTGTGTGTGTGTGTCAGTCTACCAGTCTGTGGCATGAATGAGTCATCTATTTGAGTTGCCTACAGGCCAACAGAGAAAGAGAAGGAGGAGGGGTGCTATTCTGTCTATTGACTGAGACTGACCAACTCGCTCTTGGTGAGAGAAAGAGGGAAGACACTGTGTGACGTGTGTGTGTGTGTGTGTGTGTGTGTGTGTGTGTGTGTGTGTGTGTGTGTGTGTGTGTGTGTGTGTGTGTGTGTGTGTGTGTGTTTGTAGACTGTACCTGAGGCAGGGCTTGGACCACCGTATCCAGCAGGGCTCTCATTCCTGTTGCCATCTTCAGCAGCTTCAGCACTGTGTGTGTGTGTGTGTGTGAGGGAGAGAGATACTTTAAGTCTGGCCATTTAGGGGGAAATCCCTCAGGTTCAATTACAGGCTAAGTGGGTAACATTTAACTGTGGGGAGGTCAATTCTTCATTTACAGCCTATGTAACACACCCACCCATGCACACACACACACACACACACACACACACACACACACACACACACACACACACACACACACACACACACACACACACACACACACACACAGGAAAGCAGCCTTTAGACATCAGCTGCTAAGCTACAGCTAACTGATATTTTAATAACCCAAGACCAAATCAATGTTCAATTGCACTTAAAATGATTTACAAGTGCGGCTGGATAGGACTTGTGAGTGAGTGAGTGAGTGAGTGCGTGAGTGAGTGAGTGAGTAAGTGTGTGTGTCTGTGTGCATATTTCACACAGGTGTAGTATATGTACCTCTTGCTATCCTCAGTACTCTCATGATCCTGATGATAGTGGGGTTGATGGGCAGAGCTGCACTGATCTCGATCTCCTCCAGGGTGATTCCCATCACTGACAGAAGCACAATGGCGAGGTCCAACTGGTTCCACCTGGCACACACACGCACACGCACACAAACATAAACACACTCATTTGATTTTTTCACAATGGCATTGCACCACAAACGCACACAAAGTGTATATAAACACAAATATACTGGAAAATGTTAAGAAGGAGATGTAACGGTAACAAAATATAGTTGTACACTTGTTGGCTCCTACAATAATTAATACACTGAGGGCTGTGTGAACAGTTCTCGGCCTTACTATATGACGACGTATAAAGTAAATGATCAATTACCTTTCAAACATACTCTCCTTTAACATCTACATATTTTGACCAGTGATGCTACAGTGTCTCAGCCCCCAAAGCCCTTAATAGATCCAACTAAATACTTGTCAGGGCTTAAGGACAGATGGGAGACAGATATTGCCAAATCAGATGAATATGGTAGGGAATCAAAGAGTTTGAAGATACCATAGTCATTGCAACAATTAAGGACAAGTATTTTGAACTGATGTTACGACATCACTTTTGAGAGCTTCCCCAGATGTTTATCCTTTATTGCCTCATGTAATTGCTTCAATAGGTACTGCAGTCCTCATTTATACTCAGACTTTTTGAAAGATAGTCAATATTTATCTTTTCTAAAATCATCGAGGCGGCAAGGCAACGCACACACAGTGCTAAAAGACTTGGCACTGCCAACTCATTTGTCAGAATGCTTGCCAAGCAAATGCCACTGACAATAGTGTATCAACTGACTTATTCTCATCATGCACGATCATGTCTCCCTCTGTTCTCGGAGCCGGTGGGTCTACTTCTTTTTCCACATCTTTGTTCAGGACTTACCCAGCTTTTCACAGTGGCAAAAGAAGGTGCATCATCCTCTATGGTTGCAGCCATCCAGCCCTTTGAAACTGAGGACGGCAACTGCCCTTGTTCATATTTAAGAAATAATGTTCCTTAAATCCTTCATCAAAGTCATTCAAGACAATCTAGCTCACCTGTTAAAAATGCAGCTGTTATTCATCGAAAGGTTGGACAAAATCTGTGTTGGACTTTTATATCTCACTTCCCTGTCAGCCTCAGAACCAAGCACACATTCACACTTACAGTACACACACTGCAAACTTACACTACATGCAGCTCTGTTTTTGGCACTTGTAGCATTGTGTTTGTGTGTTACCTGCTACTCCATTGACCCAGTTGTAAAGCAGGCCCTAGAGTCACCCCAGCCTATAAATGACACTATGCACAATGACTGCACACGGGTGTTGCTGTCGCTACATAAAAAAAGACAAAGTGCCAGCTGATAACCGTGTGATAAATTCTTTCTATATCCGCCCACCTGTTTTCTCTCTTTGATCAGTCCAGCTCCCTCTCTTCTGTTATCAGTTTCTTCCCCATTGCTCACGCTCTCTCCCTCTGCCACCTTAGCGCTCTCTCTCCTCTTTCTCTTCCCAAACTAAAATAGGCCAACAACATTAAACTACCATCAGTGTAATACAAGCGCTCAAATCTGCCTCTGCCTTTAATTAGTCACCACATATCCTTGAAAAAAATAAGACATCAGTCTCATCACCGTGTACATTTGGGTGAGTGACAAATCAATTAGTCTGGGCTCTGAGTGAATGAACGTGGGAGGGAGCAGACCGGTACAGAGGTGTGTTTCCCATGGAGGTCAAACAAAGGTGAGTACAGTAAGTTGGAGAAATAGAAAGTGCAGTATTATTACATGCAGAGAACGATTAGATAATTTGATTTTGTTCAGAAGAATGATGCTGTAGAGCTGTAGTTCACCCAAAAGATTATTACAATGAAAAAAAAGGCTCACCATATCCAGTTTAAAAGCTGTATTAACTGCAAATTAAAGATTGTTTATAGTTTACAATATTATGGAGTAAGGGAATAATGATTTGATGGTGACCAAGGCAACCTAAATACAATTAAGTAAACTCTTGCTTCTTAGTGTGACAAAGAAAACATTTCAGTAGTCTTTTACAAAACTGATGATGTGTAATAAATGTCTTAAAATTTTACATATTTGCACCAGAATATGGTTAAATCAACTTAATAACAGAAAGCCTCAGCGCCAGATCACATATTTCAACATATTTCATAATCCTCTATATCGTTAAAGCGGTTATTCCCTATTCCATTTCTAATGATCAAAGCAAAAGGAAAATTTGTACAGCCACTACACTTTGAACTAAATAACTGTTTATTGTGCCGCTATTTATATTATACATTAATTCACAAGATTATGGCATGTGCCTAGAGCTCTGATAGTTTCTTTAATGTTTAATTTTCACATCAAATGTGTGATTAGTGAATGAGCTGAATAGACAAAAACATAGGGAGATATAGTCGTTTTTGGTGACGTTGAATCTCCAACTATTTTGCTATTTTGCTGATTTTGCTGATTTTGCATCTAATCCTGGGCGTGAATGGTTGTCTGTCTCTATATGTCTGCCCTGCGATGAGCTGGCGACCTGTCCAGGGTGTACCCTGCCTTCGCCCAATGTCAGCTGGGATCGGCTCCAGCGCCCCGCGACCCTAAAAAGGATAAGCGGTTTGGATAATGGATGGATGGATGGATGCATCTAATCCAGAGGGCACTTGTGTTTTCAGGCTAGACACAAAAACTGCATGAAAAAAAGCTGGTCAATCATCATTCATAATCACCATACGGACCTCTGGACAGCAGATTGACAACGTTTTGCAGTGACAGTTATACATGTGTGCATTTACATGCAGACAGAAAGGGAAACACTCTCAGACACAGTCATGCTGCCACACACAAGATATAAACACACACCGTACCTCTCTTTGAAGAAGCGGCGAAAGCCGAAAGCGATGAGTTTGAGTATTGATTCCAGCACAAACGTAGAGGTGAAGAAATAGTTGCAGTACTTCAGGGTGAGATCCAGAGACTGGAAAGAGAGAGTAAAAAATATGTGTGTGTGTGAGTGTAATAGGATGTAGTATCAGCAGCAGGACGAAACTGTAGAATTGGAATTGTTCCCATTGTTTGTAGAATGAAATCAAACAGGCCAGAGGCAAAAAAATGGGGCATCTTCTATTCATAGCACCACAAACACTCACACATTACGTCCCCAAACAAACATACATTTTTAAGCTGAAATGTATTTCCAGAGTATTCAAATATTCCAAAGGCAAGCATGTTTTAATTGTCTTAAACATCCAGTACAGCTTCCTGCTACTGACGAGACCGGAGATTATCCAGTTTGGCTGCTTTCTCCTTCCATAAATAGAGCTGTAGCTTCTAACAAGTGGGAAGCTGCCAAATGTCAAGACAAACTGCTGACAAATACAGCCAAGACCTGTGATATTTATCTGATGCTCGGTCAGTTTAAGAAAGCGTGCTCCATTTTAAAAGGTCAAACGGGCATCTTATCTCAAGCATAATCACTTTTCCTCTCCCTCACAAAAAAACGACAACAAGCGCTGTCAGGCGTTTGAAGTAACATTCATTGCACATGAATGGACAGATACATGTACTGTACAGCTAACTCTACTCTGACAGCATCAAATCAGCGGTGCAATCACAGCTCTTTCGTATGGACTGCAGCTACTAACAACACACGCTGCAGAGCCTGGGTACAGTTTCATGGGGGCTGACCAGTCAGTGGGATCACTGTGTCTTTTTAAGATGCTGCTATTCGGGGAAGGGAAAGCTTTAGGAGCTGTAGTCTGGTGTAGGAAAACAGCCCCAAATATTTGACAGACATTAATACTCTGCATAAAACCCCAACACAAGTTATTCCTACTGAGATGGAGCTTGTAGGAGCATGTCTGTTTGTGTTCACATTTAGTGGCACAGGCGCTTTCGGGAAAGTCAGAGCTAGGGTGCACAAAACACTAATTACTAACAGAAATGCAAGAATGCAAGATGCTTCAACAGCCACCAAATACACATATTTGCAGCTTTGCTTACATGAGGTTGATTGTAGTGCTCTAATGACATGGTGATGACGTTGATGCAGATGATGAAGGTGATGATGAGGTCCAGGTAGTGATTTGTGCACAGTGTGTGGATCATCAGGCGTATGTTGCCATAGCTGGCAGAGTAGGGCAGCTTCTGGGCTTCTGTTGGTAGAAAAATATATTAATGAAGCTTTTAAACACATTCAATTTGTATTTGTATCTGATGTGTTAAAGAAAGTATTACATTGCCCTGCAGAGATATACAATACTTATCACGATCTACAGTGGTCATTCAAACCTTCAGGCAAGTACAATCAGAACTTATATTCAAGCCAAATCTAACAAACTGCTCCTGTTCCTTCTTCAAAAGCACAACAGATCACCTTCTGTGTAGCAGAGGATTTTTCCAGGGAAGACCTGCTCCACACTGAGCGCTTAGAAGCTCAAAATTTAAGCGCTTTGATCAATCTGGAATCAACAGGAAAAACAAACTCTGACATTGCAGAGGACATTAGCAGTTATGACACTTGCTGTTTGTGTGTTTATTATTATCTGCCTGTCTCCATTCCCATCTCTCTTTCTTTAGACATCACAAATGTTCATCAGTCTTGATCACAGCTCTACATGCTGATAGAAAGTGATTCTTGTGATGTGTCATAGTAACAACAGGGGTAAAGTGAGATATTCAAGCCCTTGGTTCAGGCAGTGTATGGTTATTGTTTATATCATTATATCTGGTTGTTTTTTTTATATTTTTTATATTTTTTCATCTGATTGTACCCATTGTTTCTCTATTAATCTATTCCTGCATCATCTTTCTCACTGTGCCCCTCCTTTGTATCCTTGTTTCACTTTTTTCCCGCCTCCTCCTCCAAGTGTTCATGAGTCTCTGTTTTTCCTTTTACTCTTTCAGCTTTTGGCCTCTTCCATACTCCTTCTATGCCTTCTTCACCATTTCTCTCCTGTCACTCCTCTTTCTTACTTCTCCTCTTCTTTTCCATGCGCCGCTGACGCTTCTCCTCACGCCTTTTGGCCTCTTCCACTTCCTGGTGCTGGCGGCACTTGTGGAAGTTCTCCACCACCACGCCAACAAACATGTTGAGGACAAAGAAGCTGACGATGAGGAGGAAGGAGATGAAATACAGCAGCACCCACGGGTTGTTGTTGATCACCGGCTGAGGTTGAAGTGGTGTGTTTGTTCATGATGTGATTTGATATAAAATGAGATGAAAGAAGGAGGTAAAACACAAAACAGAGATAAGATAAATATTTTGCCAGATTAAAGATTGCGTCTAAAGTATTTCTTTCTTATGTTCAGCTTATATGTGGGTACCTGTTGGTCCTCAGCCACAGCATCCAGGCCGTGATACATGATGTTTACCCAGCCGTCCTTGGAGGCGAGTACAAACAGGGACATCAGAGCCTGGACAACAGCAGGCAGAAAACAGAAAGGAAAACTGATATCAAATAATGTCCTGTTTCACATTCCCAGAACAAACATGATGCACACCAGACGTGCAGATAGCACACATGTGACACTGACCTGTCCCAGGTTGTCAAAGTTGTACTTATGGTGGACCCACTTGTAGTTGGCTTGCAGACAGTTGGACTTGTTGTTGATGTTTTTGATGTCAAGGCCGATGCAGTAGAAGAACTTGCCTTTAAACAGCTGTCAGTAGAAGAAGAGACCAAGCTTTTGATGCTGTCTGACTACTTATATAAAAGAGAGAAATAAGCCTTCGCAGGCTCCTCTGATGAGATGAAAGGGTGCTCTTGAGTGAAATAATGAGCTGGTCAAAGATCCCACCAGCTGAAAATGTTTTACAGTGATGAAAGAAGTAGGAAGACAATGAGATTTACTTTAGACAGACATGCATGTGTGCTTGAATGCTATTGAGAGGGAAAGGGAGGGATAGAATTACATAGTAAAGAAAATCATAGTAATGGGCATAGCACACACACTATAGTGTATTACATTATGTATGCGTGTCTCGTCTCGTCAAAACAGCTGTTCTCTTTTTCCTACCTGCACCCCGAGAATGCCAAAGATGATGAAGAACGCACAACAGATGAGAACAATGTTGCCAATGGGTTTGAGGGAAGTGATGAGGGTCTCCACCACCAGCTTCAGACCAGGAGCTCTGCTAATCACCCTGAAGAGAGGAGAGGGGTGAGAGCAAAATAAGAAAAATAAATAAAAAGTGTCTTATTAAATGTAATCCATATTTAACATTTTCTGTCCGCTGTTGAGATTGTTAATAACTTCACAGATGTTTGGTTTTTTTACTTGTGAAGATAATACCAAAAACAAGGCACATATCTGCCGATTTTCAACAACATGAAAATCCACAAATGCAATTCACTTCCTAATTATTACTTTGTCCATACCTGAGGGGACGCAATGTCCTGAGCAGACGGAGTACTCTAAGTACACCCAGGACCTTGGCCCCACCCGCCATGGACACGACAATGTCAATCAAAGACACAAAAACCAGGAAGCCATCCAGAATGTTCCAGCTGCTCCGCAGGTAAGCCTGTTCCCCCACATACAGACCCATGGAAACCACCTGGAGAGAGACAGTTTGGTGAGGCAGCCTATTAGGATATGGACTGTCTGTTTCTGGACCAGCTCTGTAAAGTAAACTGTCAAGTGTGTAGCACAACACAAAAAAAAAACAAGGTGAAACTAAAGGCACAAGTGGATGAGAGATGAGATACAGACATGAAAAGTCATCAGCAACTGTAGGACAACAGGTTGTTGACACTAACAAGGTATTTTACACACTCAAGCTCACACACACACACACACACACACACACACACACACACGCATAGACGTACATACACACACACCAAGAGAGTGTCCAGAGCAGACACGGACTTCATCTGCCAAGGCACGTGCACATTCGCACACACATTGGCAGAAAATTTGAAAAAACTAAACAGAACACATATAGCAAAATGGCACCTATGTTTAATAATGAGATACACACACTTGCAGGTGACATACTAACACACCAGGCACCACTATAAAGAGCACTCGTGTAACAGTGTGTTTTATTGTAATATCCACTGGTGCATTGATAGACTGTGTATGTCACAATGCCTTTGACTTTGCTCGCAACAACATTATTGTGAAACCATTTGACATTATCATGGTCCTCTGTGACTTCAAGAGTGAGGGAGGGATGTTATACAGGCATTGTAATACAAATGCACACAGCTGGATTTAATGTTTTTCGAAGCAGCAGTGGGAGCATCAAAAATCTGCAACTGACATTTGAAGCTGTTTGCCAAGTGTTTGGTAAAGCTTCAGAGGGTCGGTGGGGGTTAGCGTGCAAACATATCAAGGTGGTTGAAAGATCAGTGCCTGGCAAACATCTCACTGTAGATCTGAATGCCAAAATGTAAACGGAATATACAAAACTTAACAAGTACATATTGAGGTCACAATTCTGATTATATATTCTTTATAATCGAATCATTTATATTTAGAAATAGTACGGGAAATAGCATTGCATTGTCATATAACTACAATTACGAGAACAATTTTTTTTAGAGAGAGCTACATTGTGTCTGAATCTGCCTCGTAAAAAAAAAACACTTCTGAAAAGTTCTGCAACATGCTGACCAATTCCTCAACCCTGCTGTGCTTTTTATGTGGCTGCATCTTGTACACAGCGCTAGACTTAGTGGTGGAGTCCTACGGAGAGATTAATGCTACACAAACAAGTAACACACATTATGAAGATACGCAAGGCTTAGACAGACAGAGACACAGAGGGAGGCATGTACGGCTCGGCCAGGGGCCTGACAAGCCTGTGGCTCCTTGACGGGCTGTGATTGGTTAATAATTGATTGTGGGAGTGCATAATTGATGTCCCACTTGTGCCCGAGTCTTTCGCAGAGAATACAGAGACAGTGGCAAAGGGAGGAAGGGAGAGAAAATAAAAGAACGGAAGGGTGGGGAAAGATTGGGAGTTGGGGAAAAAAACAGACTGATGAGAACAGAGGGACTTTAAGGAAACTTAAAAAAAGAAGCAGTCAACATCGCCGAGGACAGGATGAAAGAGAGAGTGTGGGGGAGTGCTGGCGATGGACTGCATCCAAAAAAGAAGACTAGCCGCTAATTAATGACATTGCTTAATTGCTCTATTCTCCAAAGGAACATGGGAATTGCCAAGAAAGAAGGGTAAGGGAGGGGTTGGGCTGTAGGGCCACTGAAGCGAAGTCAATTCAGCAAGAGAGAGAGAGACAAACCGGGAGGACAGACAAAAAAGATGCCACTGTGTAGCGCCTGCACACAAACTACACATAGGACTCATTGGTAGTAATAGAGACAGATGGTAAAATGTTACCTTGACTGTCATCTCGCTCACAAAGATGGCAGTAAAGATGTAGTTGGAGATGGTGAGAAAGACTCTTTCCTGGACCAAAAATGGGGAAGGAGAGAGAGTCAGACATAAAAAAGAGATGGGATAATAAAGGGTCGTAAAATCGTACCTACTGCACCTTTAAGCTAATACAATTTAATTTGATTTTGGAGAATACATGAAGCTATCACAAAAAGGCTACAGACAGGAGCTTCTAGGCACAGACCCATATTTCAGAGGAACTTACCAAGCTGCCCTGTAGTATCTTGGGCCTCTCCAGAGCTACTGTAATGCAGTTGGAGAAGATGAAAGCCAACACCACGTAGTCAAACAGCTTATGGGCTATGATGGACTGGCATATCTGTCTGAATCTGGAGTAGCAGGGGAGGAGAGGAAAGGATAAGAGAGGACAGGAGAGGAAGAATGAGTTGAAGATGAATAAAGGAAGGTAGGAAGCAAAAAGAAAAGTTTAAATAGGCATTGCAATTGCTATTGAGCCAAAAAGAGGCTGGCAAAATAGGGGTGGGGGAGAGGTTGGGGGGGGGGGGACAATAAATAGAGGTAGGCCACACTCCACGCAAACACATTTTAAAGATTTCATCTTTCCAATCAGAATGCGAGCCAAGTCCCCCGATAGTGCATGGGAGTTCCTTTACATCTTGGTGAATAAATAGCCTCATTCATCCTCTGTTTACATCGCTCCTAATTCAAAACAAATTACATTAACAACACTCTCAGAAGCACAAGACTCCTGAGTGCAATGCTCTGTTGGGAGGACAGAATAAAGAGATAAGAGAGAAACTGTCAGAGAGAGAGAGAGAAAGACAGAAAGAGATGGGACATATAAATTGTGAATATGCATTTCAAACCTTAACATGTGACACTGTGCACTGCCAAAACGCAATTAAATATCTTTGCTGTAGTGTTTATTGGAACAGATACAAATACATAGAATGAATCCAATAGGAGAGGGATTGTATTTTGGAGCAAGCACAGGGGCATTTAAATGCCTTTTATTAAACTGTTCCTATTCAAACTGCAGATTTCAACACAGCATCACTACAAGTTATTGTAGATTTTAATGAATTGTATTAAATTCAGCCCCTGAGGCCTGTTTCTTGCTCTCCAACATGAGGCAAGAAAATATCAACAAGGCGGTGATCAATACTCTAATGCAGTCCTTCTCCGTGGAAGCTCGGCAACCTGTCCTTCCTATTGATGAGAGGAAGAACGGAATCTGCCCACCCATCCCTGATATTGTTTTGATGAAACGCGTCCTGTGGCCAGCCGATAATGTTTGTATGAGAGGCTGCCGGAGTCTTTGGCAACAAAACAGCCCACATTTTGCAGCAACACAATTTTTTTGCAGACAATCACTGAATGCACTGTATACAACAGATTTGATTAAAGGTGAAAAAAAGAAAAAGGGATTGAGGCGTAAAAGTGACTCACTTGTTCTGTGGGGAGAATAGGAAGACAGACCAGTCCTCTCTGGCCTCACACCAGTCTGGTTTGTACGCTTCTAACGTCTTCTGAATGCGGAAGCACAAGCTCTGCAACACACATATCAACACATATCAACACACATCGTGGCATGCGTGCAACCGCACACAAACACACGCACGGACACACACACGGACACACAGAGAGCCCATACACAATGCACAATATAATCGGGCAACAAACTGCCTGTTTAGACTCCCTATTTAAATTATTTCCGAAAGTGAAACACTTCTATAGCAACAGCTCGGAGCATCCTCCTACATTACCATCTGTATAGCTCTCTCTCCCCCCCCCGCTGTCTAAATAGTCCTTTCTAATTAACCTTGTTTCTCTCATACACAGACTTGTTTACAATGAAAACAATGGGACTCCCAAGAGGCTCAGGTGATAGGAAGTGCAGGCTTTATACAAACTACTTGAAAATCCGACACAAGAGAGCGGGAGATTACTGCATGTGTAACATCTTGTACTTTAACAACGAAAGCTAATGGTTCGGTTATTGGAATCACAAGCTTAGATTGTGGTTCTTTGTTCTTTTTCGACGCCGTTACATACCGTCTTAAGGATGCTTATCTGGGTCTGTGTAATTGGTGTATCATAGGAAAGTCTTATGATTAGTCCACTTACTCACCAGGGTTTTTAATGCTATTACTGTTTAATTCCCTCCCACACACACTAAACGGTAACTTACATATTCAATGTCATCGTCTAGGTCCTCCCGGTCCTTGGTGCGTGTGTTAACCTGGGGGAAGACGTCGGCCATCAGCTGGCTCTGGGGGTTTGCCCCTCCAGCTTGCTCAGTGTGGTGTCTAGGAGGGAGCTGGAGAAGCTGAGACAGAGGAGTCTTCCCATTACAGTCTTGGTGTACCCCTCCTAAGACCCGCAGACTGTCGAGCCCACCGCCACCTCCGCCACCTCCACCACCTCCACCACCTCCACCAATAACCATCCCCCCGGAGAAGCTCTTCTGCCTGTGGTGAGCATGGAGCGTCATGGGGGGCAGCGGGAGGTGTGGCAGAGGTGGAGGTTGCGGGGGTCCTGGGACCTGCAGCAGGTGGGGCAGCTCTAGTGATAGAGCTCTGCGGTCCCTCCTGGGTATAAAGTGGCCCGGCAGCACAGGATGAGGAAGGTGAAGAGAGTTTGGAGCAACAGCGGGAGGAGAGAGGAGAGACTCCTCCTCATCCTGGTGGACATGATGGAGGTGGTGGTGCGGTGATGAAGAGGCACGGGGACCCCGGATACGAAGGCTTCCTCCGACTACTCCGCCAAGACCCCCCAGGCCGTAGCCATAGAAGGGTCTTGCAGAGGTGGGGGTGAAGGCTGGACTAGCGGAGGGAGACGAGGAAGAGCAGGGGCGGCATCCTCCCAGACTGTTCCAGCTGGAACGACGGGCCCACAAGGCCTGAGGTTGGGTAGGCAGTATGCGACCCCAGTTGTGATAACTTCGACCTGGATACTGAGAAAGAGAAGTTTGTTTCATGCCCTGTACTGTAATTCTGAGCCACACTCTGTCTAGATCGGCTCTGGCAGTCTGGATTACAAACCAAAATTAACAGAACCAATCTGATGACCCCACACATCTCACTATAACAAATAACATAATAACATTGTTGCAGCACATGATTGTCCTTGTCAAAGACATTACCTATAAAATGACTTATATTTATACATTTTACAGTTGGTTTTTTTTTTGCAAAAAGTCTTTTCCACTTACCATTGCCCTCTGCTCCAAATTGGCCCTACCAAGAGAAATAACACTGTTCTTCCTGGAGCCAAGAGCAAAGGTCAACCTCTCTCCTGGAAACAGACCATGGGGAAGTGCGGACAAGTCCAGGTGCCCATTTGGGGTTAGTGTAGAGATCTTTGGGTCTGTAAGAAAGACGGAGTGGAGAGAAAGAGACAAAAGAAAAGGGATGAGTGGTGATAAAAGGAGGAAGGAGGAGAGATAATATGGATAAACAGGGAAAACAGTTCAAGAAAAAAAAAGAAAGCATTAAACAAGCCCTTGCCTCCTTTTGTTGCTTAACATGGCACACTCCATCACGTTACAACATAAAAGTCCTAAAACAATGTTATGGCCAGCTCAGAGGGGCTGAGGAAGGTTTAATTTACACTAAATCACCTTAGAGGAGTCAGAGAGGAGCTCGTAATGATGGAAGAGAGGAATATCTGCCACGGGTTTGTCCGCTCTCTAACATATCTTTTAGTGGAATAGGAACGATCAACCTTCCAAATGCTTTTTTTTTTTCAGGTAAGCTGACATTTAAAAAGGCACATTTGGGCTCAGGAGGAGTGTGATCAGACATCATCAGAGGCCTCCCTAAAGTGCTGCTGAATGCTATTCTATCTCACATGATGCTTTTGCTGATTCTTGGTGAGTTCACTTTTGTTTTGCCTACAGGGTGAAGAGGAGGGGTGGGGGGCGGATGCAGGCGTGACATCTGGCATGCATTATTTAAAAGTGGTACAGCTTATATTTCTGGCAGAAAAAAGATGGTTAAAAATGTTTGCTGCGAAAATATGACAACAGGCAACGGTTTTAATTCCCAAGGAGCAATGAAACAGCTGATAGCTCTCTGGAGTGCTTAATGGCTTTTGGCCTAAAACACATATATGATGGTACCCCTTTTACCAGTCAGACTGAAGTAGGCAAATATGTGAAATTATAATTCTAGGATCAGTTCTGCATGTTTAAAATTCTCTTGAAATGTAGACAAAAGCCAGACTGTTAAATAAAAGAGGTGAAGTTTAATTGTATTTAATGTGAAATGATCTCTGGCAACACAGGTCATTTTACAGAAGTGTGGTTAGTTTTTGTATTTGTAGCAGGTCATATAATTTCAGAGGTGGAACAAATAAAACAATAAAGCTCCTAAAGGCATTTTAATACCTGAGAGATGCAGAGAGTCTTTGTGTTCATCATTCTCCTCAAAATTACAGGAAGACCTGTCATCGTCCGAGTAAGAGCGGTTTGCATCACCCTGTATTGGGAAAAAGGGAGAAAATGAACGGGTGAGAGAGAAAGATAGACACAGGGGTGAAAGGGGAGGGATGGGGGGACACAGCAAGGAAGAGGACACATAATGGAAGATGAAGGAAGAGTAAGGAGCAGAAAGGGATTGAACGTGTAGAAATAATAACCAATCACAAGCTGATTTAAATACTAACCGCCAACCATTCATCATTCATCTAGCTCTAAAACACTAAGGTTCAACTTTAACCCATTTTATTTCTCTCTCTCTCTCTCTCTCTCTCTCTCTCTCTCTCTCTCTCTCTCTCTCTCTATATATATATATATATATATATATATATATATATATTTATATACACACACATACAGTTTACTTGTTTTCTCATCCATGATTTACACAACTATAAAACAGGGAATCTCTGTTTGTGTGTTCTTCGCATATCTCGAGAACCATCTGATCTACTTTACACTGAACGGGTGTATTGCTGGGGACGCAGGAACGTGCAGTGTCAAATTTGGTGCAATTTGGAAACGGGGTTTCAGGGCTCTGCAGACTGAGCTGAGCATGTCATCTACAGCGGGCTGGATATACTGACTGAACTCTCCTTCCTCCACTTTCCTGGAGTCAAGAAGCACGAGTTGATAGCCGACAGGAGAGGAGCCACAGCACTCTGCCATTGCAAATGAAATTGTGTATGTTTTTGCCATACTAACTTATAACGTTATCGCAAATATATATAAATATATCTGTGCTCTACTTTATATAAGTGCTGTAATTAAGTAAAAACAAGCGACTATAATGCCTATTTGGAAGTTAATCCGGTGAGTGTATTCCACTGGTGTTAGCCGCACTTGGGTGTGTTTTTTCCCCATGTTTCTGGGTGTGACGTAACTATGTCCAGGCAGGTGTATTGCTGAGGAGCCATGGAAGCGTAGTGTCGGTCAAGTGTGAAGTTGTTTGAATGAGCGGTTCTCCAGAAAGCTGCAAACAGCAAGACCACAGGCTGAGCCCGTTCTAAACAGGCATGTTTTGCAGGGGCACTGCACTCGTTTCTTTAACATATGACTGATTGTGTCACGTTCTCAGCTTTTAGCAAAACAAAACAAAACCATATGACATGATTACATAGCTTTTCCAATATTACATTTGGTTGCGTCTTTTACAAAGTGCATACTATCCAATACCCTAAATCAGGATGTCTTACCTCAGCTTGGAAACCCTCAACCAAGATGGCAACCAGTAAATTGAAGAGCACATAGTTTCCAAATGTCATAAGAGCTACAAAGTAGAGCGCAGCACAGGGCGAGGTGGCTGCCATCCCATTGTACAGCACCATGTTCCAGTCCTCCTGAGTCAGAATCTACAGAAAATATAAATATAAATAATATATAGTACATACACACCCAAATGTCTATAGTAGTACAAAAAATAAAATAATAAGTACCCATTTGACAGCAGGCTTAATCAAGTTGTGAAACCAAAGTTTTGAAAGTGTGTGTGTGTGTGTGTGAGTGTTTAACCTGAAAGACAGTGACAATGGCCCAGAGCAGAGAGTCAAAGTTCTTCCTGTCCGTCACTGTGTCTCCTTCCTCTGTCTTCAGACTGAACTTACAACCAAAGATATGCATCCCCAGAATACTGCAACACAAGAGGTGATTCGTCCAGTAATTCAGCCAAACATGTTGTCATAGAATAAGGGTATGATGGATTTAAATATGTCATGGGATCCATGACATACTTAAATGACTCCTGCAGACAATGTGAGGAATTATGGGATAGGATATAAAAACAGACAAAGTAACAGAAATAGTATACATTAGATTTAAATGACACATATAGTATACACACATACTGTACATACACATATTGTAAGACCATTACAATCTTCTATTTCTCTTTCATTTCAAGCTTTACGTTTCTGTCTTTCCCTCTTTCCTTCCCTCTGCTCTTTTCCTTCTACCTGCACCCATCTGTTTGCTGTCACCACAACACTGTGAAACCCAGACAACTCATTCATCGCTGCATTCTTTAGGGGATCATGAGAGGTTTTAAAAGTTTATCTGTGAGCCGAGTAGTACTTTACATTAACTGCGCACTAAAAGCTACAGTGGCTGGATGTAGAGGCAGAATGCTACTTGCTCAGTAGCATCTGTCTTACTGCTGTGCTGCAGGGTAAGGGAGCTGTTATCAGGTACGCATACACACGAACACACAAGTAACAAGCATTATGCTGCTGTGGAGCTCATATCTATCAAATAAAAATGACTGCACTTGCAGCAATTATGATAAATTATTCAAATAACAATAATTCTGTTAATACTATCTTCATTTCTGGTGATTGCCCACGGAGGTGGAATTGGAGGGAAAACAGAGTAGGATGTGTGTGTGTGTGTGTGTGTGTGTGTGTGTGTGTGTGTGTGTGTGTGCTGTTGGAGGGTAACAAGATGAGGGTTCAGGTTAATGACTATGTTTTTGTTAATTGCAGTTTTCAGCATCTGCATTACAATATTCACTTAGATACAATGTAAAGGCTGTATTGGGAATAATTAGAGAATCATTTTGAAATATTAGGACAACTCTCCCTCCCTGTTACCTAGATTTCACAGTTGACATAGTGGAATGATTGTATGAGTCTTTACTGAATTCATGCAAAGCTGATGTTGCCCTGCTAACCATCTTTACAGTCAAAACTAAAGATATTCATATTCAATTTAAATCAAACTAATCTATCAATATGCCGTTAGAATTTGCGCTGACAGTTTAATAGTTATGTTTTTCTGTTATCATTGTTCTTTAGCCCGAGGCCTATCTGTCTAATTTAGTGGACATTCAAAAGTTTATTGTAGTCAAATATATTGCTGACAGACAAACAACTTAAGGTGCCGATAACTTTCACGGCATAAGTAATCCTGGAGAAGGAGGCAGGTCAAAGAGAAAAGCCTCGACACAGCTGAGATACAATTTGGGGCAAAAATGATGTGGAACTCCAATAATTGCAAGTTAATCCTATTATTTTGCACAAACTGTGGCCTTTGGCTATGTCTGCCTCCACCACGATCAGCTACTATGTTTTACTTAATCTTTTTTATTTAAAGGTTTGGAGTGTCAACAAAACTAGCTGTCTTAGACTGTTAACTGTCAGGCACAGTACTGCCCAGTGCACATACAGGACACACAGGCATGCACACACGTTCTCCAACTTCACAACACTTTCCTGCCCTCTCTGCGTCTTACTGATTTATTTTCAGAGCCATATTCCACATAAATACATGCCCCTGTGCCCCTCTGTTACCTGAAGATGAAGATGAAGAGCATAAGCAGCATACAGAAAGTGGCCACGTTGTCCATAGTCTTCATCAGCACAACCAGCTGCCGCCTGAGTGCAGGCATGAACCTCACCAGCTTAATGACCCTCAGCAGCCTGAAGGTCCTCAGCACTGACAGACCGCCGTCTGTCTGACCAATCTCACACGGCTGACCAATCTCACACGCCTGACCAATCTCACACACACTGTATGTGTTGAGTTGGGTGGACGTGTGTGTTAAAGAGAGAGAGAGAGAGAGAGAGAGAGAGAAAGTGACAAGTCGTAAGACAAAATTGAAAGAAAAATGTAGAAATGGGTGGAGTAAAAAATGTGCAATGTTATAATCGTGGAATGTAGGGAGAGAAAGATTAAAAAAAGAAATACAAATTAATAAAAATGGGAAAGGCCAGATTAGAGAAGATAAGGGGATGAGTTGGTCCTTAATACTGAATAAATCACTGAGATACCATATAATCCATACTTGTTTGATAAGGAATACTGCTGCATTTTACACATTTTATCCCCACACTGCAGTTCATATATCAAACATTTGTCACATAAAGAAGTTTAATGCAAAACTCCAAGGGGAATACACCAAAACAAATGGAAAATCTGATAGAAACTCAAATAGATTAGATTACATGTTTGTACAAAAGCTCTCATTTAATTCCAGTGGCATGATTTAAAGCTGTGAATCTAAGGCTCTCTGGTGTTGTGACAGTATTTGTAAATATTATCTCTCAATCATTAAATGGCAGCACACTCCACCTGCTGACAAGCTAACTGAACAATTGGCAAATCATTTTGTTTGCAGACCTGATGATGACAATGATGCCATCAAAGATGTTGTAGGGGTTCCTCAAGTACTCAAAGAAGCCAAAAGCAGTCAGCTTCAGGATCATCTCTAGGGTGAACATGCTGGTGAAGACAATGTTGCAGATCTCCAGGACTTTGGTCAGCTCCTTGGGCTGGGTGGAGGGGGTCACAGACACAGGAAAACAAAATGAAAAGGTAAGATGTGGAAAACAGTCGGACAAAGAGTGGTAGGCAAAAATATTAGAGTGGTTTGAGTTGCAAGCATTCCAGGTTAAAAACAGGGCAATGATATCCACGGAGAGGCAGGTACAGACAAAGAGATAAAAACACAGTTGATATTAAACCACTGCTTCGCAATCACCGCTGCTGCAACAAAAGATGCTGGAGCCACTGCGAAAACAATTGTGTACGCATCACATTTCTCCGCCTGTGTTGAAAAGGCTGTCACTCAAACTGTCAGTCACTTGAAAAGAAAATTGATTTCCTTCCTGGCAAATAAAATTAACGCAAACACCTTATCTTAGACGGACCACAGACCGAGAGGAAGGGATGAGACGGAAAAACAGGCAAACAAATTGTGGTTTGTTTTTTGTCTTTTCTTTTTTTTTATAGCAAAGCTGTTTATGTAAACTTGTAAAGGAAAACTCATATTAGAAACAAAACAAAAATCGGACAATGAGAAAGGCAATGGAGAGTGTGTATTATCAGTGTAACACATGGAGACATATACTGGCTGAATATGGATAGGGGAGCATGTTATCTGGAATTGGCAAAGGAAAACATTTTGTTCTCTGTTCATATATATATATATATATATATATATATATATATATATATATATATATATATATATAAATATATATATATATATATATATATATATATATATATATATATATATATATATAAATATATATATATATATATATATATATATTTATATAAATATATATATATATATATATATATATATATATATATATATATATACACATATATATAAATATATATATATATATATATATATATATATATATGAACAGAACACAAAAGAAAGAAACACACATACGCGCCAGTCAATCCCGGATTTATTTCCATTTGTATGTGTATTGTGTGTGTGCACAAGCAGACTTGCTTTATGAAGGTATACTTTGTGTGTGTGAATGTGTGTTATGCACGATATGGATCAGATGCCTTCTCTGATACCCCTGTGAATTTCAGTTTCAAAGCCGGTGGAGAAATAGTCAGCTCGCCCTGCCAAAGTTAGCAAACCATGTCAGAGGAAAACACACTCTGAGCCCTCCCCCTCCTCTAATCCGCTTTTTCTCCCAATCTATCTCCATCCCCCCAAGTTCTCTGTCCCCCTTTTTTTTCCTCTTTCAGAGTCTCATTATCAGGCAGACACATCTCTACCCAATCAATATCCTCCTGTCGATCAGAGGAGGGAGAACGGCTGAGGAAGAACCCGCCTGAAGGGGAGGGAAACCGAGGCAAAGGGATTGTTTAGGGGTAGATGATGACATGATAGAGGAGAGGAGAGGGAATTACTCGATTGGAGGTGAGAAACAGTAAGAATGATTTACGGGCTTGGAGACTTATTTGAGCTCAGTACAGTAGCCCATGCAGTAGTCATTAAACACATGTGAAAAAAATATATATTAATGATGTGTTGTATTAGAAGAAAGGGAATGTAGGGATAAATGGAGTTTCATCCCTCATAAGTTATCTTTAACCTTGACCTATGGGCAGAACTCACTCACTAGTCGTGAGGACAAACACAGGATATGAGATGTATTGATATTGACAGAACCATCACAGCTCTTGACACCACAGTTTAAATCAGACAAAATACCATCAATCCTCCCTCTCCTTTCGGCTTTTCTCCTTCTTGACCCATTACCTGTCATTTCCTAACCCCGTTTCTCCTCCTGTCCTTGTACCTGTGTTCTCCAATGTAAATTGATCCCTAATATTCCAAATAATATTTTATCCTCCCGTACACATATCCTCTCCCTGTTTCTCTTTTGTATGCCTCCAGTAAGTGGGTGAATGTTGCTTGAATATGAATGCATGAGCTACAACTTCCAAGCCTGAATTCCAATGTGCCAATTTCTTTTCCACACAGAGATCTCCAGACACGAACACGCATAACACGAATGCAAATAGCAGCTTATCTTTAAATTTGCTAACGTGCAACATCATTTAATGACTTAGTGAGTAAAACTCAAACATAAATATGAAGAAAAAAAAAGAAAAAAAAGCAAAAAAAAAGATCACAAAGGAAAATATGCAAGGCCATACCTAAACAGAACAACATCTTTTTTTTTCATTTGAAACCACACACTTGACATGAACATTTCCCCTAAGCGGGGTGTGGTGCGAGTAAGGCAGGCCTGTGGTTAGTCAGTTTTCGAGGAGAATCACATCGGCTTCAGAGTTCCTGTTTTAGAACAAAATTGCAAGACGGAAGAGTTTTTACTGCCAAGCAAAAACACACTCGTATCACCGCTTCTGTGTCAGCCTGTGGAAATTGTGGCGGGAGAGACAGACTCAAGAGACAGACAGACAACTGCGACTGTGTGCATGGAAATGTGTTTGTATGTTTCTGCATACGCGCCTTCTTTGAAACGCACACACTCACACACACACACACACACACATAATCACACAGGGAATTGAGCTGAAAACTGCTGTGTAACGGGAGTCTGCTTCGCTCTTCGCATCTCACTCGTCTCCTCCTCTTCCTTTCCCCCTCCCCACAACCCTCGTTTTATTTTTAGAGTCTTCAGAGATGAGAGAAGGCAACTACTCTGTACGCTGTCAAAGAGTGCGTGGGTGGATGAGAGAGGGAGAAGTGGGGAGACAGAGGTTGAAACTGAGGGAGGTAAAAGAGAGTCAGACAGTAGAGACACTTGGGGTAAGGAGGGAAGGACGGAAGGGAGGAAGACAGCGAGGAACAAAGGAGCGAATACGGGGAAGGAACATGCAAAGGAAAGCGCACAGAGGGATTTATGGAAAAAATAAGGGCAGAGAAGTGGAAGTAAAATTAGCAAGGGGGGAAGTAGAATGGCATGAGTTGAGAGAGAGAAATGAAGGAAAAAGAAAAAAGCTCTTTTATGTAACAGCTTGTGTATGTATCTGCATGAGTTTCTGGTGCGTACACACAAATATAATAAAGATATTCGTTAATGTGCTGCACACACTGGACACAAATGAATGTGTATTTATGCGTGCACACTTTTATGTGTTTGTATTCATGCGTGCATGTGTAGTGTTGGCATGCTTCTCCCACTCTGGCTCTCAGTCACCTGCCTTGTCTGTCTCTGAGGAGCCCGGCCAATGTTAAAAGCCAGCTTGGTTTTGTCTGCCGCTAGGCTAAATATGTACACCTCTGTCAGGAAACTGCATGGCAGTGATGCTTCACTCCCACACTCATCCCTCTGAATGTCATCTGCTATTATGATATTTCTAGTGGCAGTGCTTCATCAGCAGTGATAGTGGTCTATCTGCTGAGGCAGAGGTAATACGTGGGAGTGAGAAATGATTACGCTAACCGATCTATTTACACTGTCGTATGTCAGTCTAAAATATTAAAGGCAACGCATTTGCTGACAATGAAGGCAAGGACCATTGTATTTATCAATATCCAAAACTTTGGCCATTTATATGTGTCTGAAATCAGTTCACAAACACAGCATACCCCTCTGTGGTAGTAGTTTAAAAGTAAAAGGCCTCTCTTTGCTAAAATGGCGTATTGTAACTGCATTAACAGTGTCAGTAACAATGTTTATGTGATAGAATAAACTATATCATCTTACCTGGTTATGATGCTCGATGCCCATACTGATAGTGTTGATGAGAATAGCGATCATTATGCCCCTGCTGAAGTACTTGCTCTCTACAATGCCCCAAAGTTTCCTCCTCATATCATTCCAAATGTCTTTACAATGTCCAAAGCATGTCCTCTTCTTCTTCTTCTCTCCATCTGCCTTCTCCTCTAGATGATTCTCATCCTTGCCCATCTCTTTCACTGCATCCTCCTCAAGTTCCTCCCCGTTGGCGGAGTCTCCCACCGCCCTCGCTCCCTCTTTCAGTGATAATGCACATATAGGGCAGTCCTCAGGGTTCTGAGGCACCGTCAGACTGATGGAGTTAGCTGGCGGCTGAGAGCCGTTGTCTTGCTTGTTCTGGTGCGGACATTGGGACGCTAGAGAGATGGGAATAAATATATAAAAAAAAGAGACTATATGTGCACTTTAATTTATGATTCAGATGCTCTTTTGCGATGCAACATATACAGGATGCGAGCATTTGCAATTGTTGCAAAAGTTTCAAAATTGTATTTTGGCCAGAACAACGCAATTGTAGTCACACCTGGTTGGTGGCCACAACATATTTCATTGAACTTACCATCCATCATGTGGGCATGAATTACACGATCAAGTCAGGTCGTCACAATGTTTTTTAAAGTAACTAAAACATATTCAACTCATAACTTAAACAATTACATATGTTGTCAGAAATGAAAATGTAAAATGTTACATACGACACATTCCCATGTCATTTGCGCCGAGGCCCTCCTACTCACTTTTTGGGTGCCTGGAATGATGCCGCTCCCCGTTCACGTTCCCTCCACCACGCCTGTTACCCCTGCCTCCTCCAGCTGGCGGGGGTTTGCCCCTCAGCTGGTAGTAGAGAGCTGCCGATCTCCTCTTAGCCTTGCGCAGGATGTGGCATACCAGCTGGAAGATCTCCTCGTAGCAATCTCCCGGCTCAGCCATGCTGGCCAGGGTGGAGGAGGACAGGCACTGTGCCCTTTGATCCTGCATCAGCTGGTGTTCCCGCTGTTTAGTCTCCGAGAACTGGGTGGCGATAACCACCAGGCACAGGTTGATCATGAAGAACGAACCAATCTGGATGGATGTAGACCGAGGAACACAAAGTTACAGACTGTATGGAGGTAGGAATTGTTGGGTGAGTCACGATACATGAAGTGAGATAAAGAGCATGCAAACAATGGAAAATTACTGCTGGGATTAAGAGCTACTATCTAGCCTGAAGAATTACTTGTTCTGTAGAAAAGAAAGTTGGTAAAGAGTAAGTGCAGGAATCAAGATTTAACAAACTTAACCCAGAGGCAATTTTAACTAAAACAATAAGAACCAGTGCAGTGTCTTATTTAAATAACCAGACTTTGGCTAAAGCAGATATTGCTCATTTAAGAAACATAGAATATGTAAAGAATTGTGATTTCCCAATGGTAAATATAGACTTCAAACTCTCACACTGGCTGATTCTAACAATGTGTGCTAATCCCCCTGTAGAAATGATAGGACTCATGTTAAAGGTCTCTGAGGGCTGACTTCCCACCAGACGGAGGCTGATTGGAGTAAACAGACAGAACCAACACATGCCCAAAGCACAGTTCAGCATCCGGCTATCTTTCACTTCTTTCATTCTATGACTTGACTTTCCCTCCCGGTCCAACTCAATATCTTTCTTTTCTTTTCTCCCATGCTGCACAAAGCTTCTAACGAACATTTCTTTCCCCATCAGTACATCTGTATTTGTTACTCCTTTTTTTGACGAAAGCGCTTTTATTTTCTTAAAATGAGTCAAAGTGAGGGTTGAAGGGATAGTAGCAGAGAAGAGATGGGGTGCATTGTGGATGGTAAGTGGCTGACCCTTTTAGAGGCAGTTATGGGAATCACTAGAGGACAGCTGAAATTACTTTTATTGGACTACTCTGAGCTGGATATGGAACAATGATTAGATCAATATTCGCTAATGCTGAACAACTCAAAAACCGGACTGCTGGATGAATAGGGCAGCTTGTAGCAGAGTCTCAGTTTTGTTCATTACAAATCTGTATATGTTTCGCTGTTTCTCCCCGGACAAAGCTCTCAAACAGACACATATTAAGAACACGCATAGACACCGATATACACCTACAAGGCCAACACATCTGGAGCTGGAACACTCAATAAAACATGCACAGACATAAAAAATCCAAACTTAATGACCGTCCACCTATAGACTTTCATCCAGAATGATCAAAGATGCAAGGCGAGGTGAAGGAGAGACTGTAGAAGCTGGGAGGAATGAAGAAAAGGAGCGACTCCAGAGATAGAGAGAGGAAACATAGCAGGGAGGTGGAGAGGGAGGAGAGATGCCCATCTGTGTCCTGTGGGTCAAAGCAGGTCTGCAGGTGTGTGGGCCTTTGATTTCCCTCCAGGCTTGCTTCTGTGTGTGTGTGTGTGTGTGTGTGTCTGTGTGTGTGTGTGTGTGTGTCTACAGTATTCTGTGATTTTGATCAGTAGACAGCTTTGCGCATAATCAGGGAGGGCAGTCCAATATCACGCATTCAGTTGATCACTGCATTATGCATGCATGCAAACACACACACGCACGCACGTACGTTCTCACAAACACAGACAAAAGCATGTGTGATCACACACTCACATACACAAATTTAGATGGCAGGCTTACTTTACAACGGATTGCATGTGTCTATGTGATTTGTTAGGTTGTAATAAAATAAAATGACTTACACTGTAAATAAGGAATGTCCATGTATAAATTACGATACTTAAAAAGGATAATTAATAAGGAATAGTGAGCCTTATGGGAAAGAGTATGCGTGACATTTTGAATATACATGACAGATTCCATACAGCAGCTGTCACATACATTTATGTGTATACATATTCTCTTTTTCACACACACACACAAACACCTTCCTAATAACTGCCCTCACTGAGCTCTAAATCACTTTAATCCATTTACTCACACTCTTCAATGTGACACTAATAAAGACTCTTAGGTTGCGCACTTGCCAGTAAATAGAGTATCGAGCAGATAGAGTTGGGACTCTGTTTGACACTGTGGAGGTCAACTCGAGTTTTGTATCTGGGAACAAAAGCTGACAGGATCAACTAACAAGCTTAAAGCACAGCGTACTATAACTTCATAATGACAAAACACACGCACAGAAAGAAACAGAATAACTACACAACGAAAGAATGAGAGAGTCAAGGTGACCCTCACTGTGTGAATAACACCTTTGGGACTCATGAAAGTGCCTGACTGAAAACTTCTTATAGTATCAGCAACACTTCTATGGCATCTCTCAGGACCTTTGACTACAAGTTGCCAAGCAGACTGGAGCGTTGCAAGGAAGCTCAAAAGGAGTGTCAATCAATCATGTACCACAAAGGCAGTAGTGTGTTTGCCTGCTTGTCAGCTGTTGAACTCTGCGTTTGTTACATTTAGGCTGTGAGGGCTGACCTAAGAAGTTCAATATACAAAGTTTGACTTCAGATCAGGATGTAATCAACTGTTCAGTTCAATTGTATTTGTTCAGCGCTTGATATTACTATAACTGAAGAATGGGGCTAAACAATCCACAGGCCATGAGATTGTGATCAATGTAGCAACATAAACCAGGCAAAAGCGATTACACTGTGACTCCATGTCAACTATCTTTGGGTGCCAAAAGGTGTTTACACTGGGAATGACACCCTCAGGTCAGATCTGCCAAAGACGGGATGAAATTTGAAGCCTCAGTCACGATGCCAATAATTTCTACAGCATAATAAGCACTATGTTGTGATGACGAAGTCTGTGGAGGTTTTGTCGGTCTTGCACTCTTTTAAAGTGTGGTTCCTTTTCAATATATTCTAGTGGGGAAATTGTTCAGTGAGCTTGTGACTGATTGGTGTATTTACTTACCCTCCATTTATTAACTCTCACTTGTCTTTCTTTAATATATATATATATATATATATTTTGCAGTTCTCCTCTCACCTCATTTCCTCTCCTCTGGTATTTTCTTGATTTCACCTTCATGCTTTACAAAATACTGTATGTCTATTTCTTATTGTGTTCACCTGCTGGTGGGAAACCTCTGGGACTTTTATTGTACGTCTGCTGCTACATAGTGACTGAATGCAGGCAGCCAATGGCATATGAATGCAGAATTAAAGAACCTTTATTCTGCCACCATCTGGCATGGCACACAAAATGCTGATCTAGCGCTTACACACACACAGTGTGCAGACATTATTTCTGTCTTTTGGATATACATTTTCTCGTCCACTTCAACTTCCTCCTCTTCTCCCCCTCTTTTTCCTACTCATCACCAAAGCTAAATTACATAACAGCCACCTCTTTCCCTCAGACATTGATTGTAGATAGTCCTTTATGTTACTATTGATTTTCAGTCAGCTGTTAGGGAAATAGAGTACTAAATAAAAAAACAAATACATGTAGTAGTGAATTCTACTTACAATGATGAGTAAAATGAAGTAGATGAAGTTGTAGAAGGAATGGGCATCCATTACATAATACATGATCTCCACCCAGCCCTCCAGAGTGATCACCTGCATTAGGAGGAAAGATTATTTTCAGAGTTAAGTTGCTCAGCTGAGATAATAGAATTGCAAACTTGGACAGCAGTCAAATAATAAAAAAATGTTGAGTTGGTGCTTAAATTAATCAAATTGATTAATTCTTTTGAGAAGAATGATTGGATTTAAATAGTTCAAGAGCCCAAAAAACATCTTGTGTTAAAAAAAGCAATTGTGCAAATAGTGTCAGCCTTTTTAGCAAGCACTAATGTTGAAATCTAATCTTTTAATAACTTTAGAATCCATCTAAAAATATATATTTATTCAGATTTATCATATTTCAAGATCAGCAGCCCAACCTCACCAGTCTTCAAACTCACACGGGACGTACCTGAAAAATTACGATCCAGGCGTAGACAATGTTATCAAAGCTGATGGCACCTTTGTGGGGGTTAGTACTTCCTGTGTGGCATCGAGTGTAGTACTGGTTCCAGTTGATGCACAGACCCACTGCTTCCCCAGCACCACTACTGTTGGCCATTGGCTCAGGACTCAAGCCCAGAGCTTGTCTGTGGAGTGCGTCCTCCTTGTCCAGGCAGCATGTGCGTCCTCCTTCGCGCCTCGCCGGCACATCAGCACACGACATGATTCCATTGTCAGACGCCAGGGAGCAGATGAAGGGGCGTTCGTCATCCTCCTCTGGCTGGTAGTACGGAGCAGGCAGGGTCATACCTGAAGAGCTGGGGTCGGGACAACGGGAGAAACTAAGTTAGTTGGTTATGAAATCGAATCTGTATACGTAACATAGTACATAATTGATTTGTATTTCATGAGGATTTCAGTGAGAGAAGAAGGTCGAGAGAGGAGAATGTAAAGTATTCAACCAAGCCTGTTGGATGATTGCATCATTCAAGAGTGAACAGAAGAAATGCAATTGATACTGCATGAACAATCTACGCTCACTTCCTTTTTCACTCTCACAGTTATAAACACACATAAAATATACACTGTATTTTTTTCTCTCCAGCCCAGTCTAATTTAAAAACACACACTAGAAAGAAGAATATCTAGAAGCTGCTGACCTTACTAGACTAATAAATGAATCAGTATTGAGCTGTAAAAGATACAGTATGGGTTTTTGAGAGAAAAACATGACCCAAGAGTGAACCAACGAACAGCGCCTAAAGCTAGAGCAGAAAACCAAAGGCATGCTGACAGGTGTGGTAAACAGGGGTGGGGTCAGGACGTTGGCAAAATCAGTGGCTTGAGGAGAAATCAAGCAGCACCTAAGACATCCCCTTCCATTACATATAGTCCTCTATCAGCTTGGAAAAGAAAAGTATGTTTCAGATTGCCACTTTAAATAAGCAACCTAAAGTTTTACAGAGTTCAGAGTATTAAACTTTGTTAGTCAGAGAACCAGATAATTTGAATCAATTTTGTGTTGCCTCTTTGCAGTTGACTTCTCCATCTCAGGAGGGTCACTGAACCCCACAGCAGCTAATGTGTTCTTTCTTTGTCATATCTTTTGTTTTGTTTTTCTCCTGGTTGGAAGAGTTTAAATTAATACATTCGTTCTCAAAAACCCAGAGGAGCCCTGATGCCAGCGTTTCAAACATCCATCAACGGATCAAATTTAACATATATCGAAACCTTTGCCTTTAATGTTCTCTCAGAACCACTCAAACAAGATGTAAATAACTGCACTCTTTTGCAGCCATTCTCGCAAATACTACAGGTGCTTTACAACGGGATGTTGAATGCTCCTCCAACACTAAAAACAGGGACAGCTCTGCGCTGATTACCCTGCTGAACACAAGGACCTCATTTGACTGGGACTGTAATAGGTGGAGATAATCATACATCACTCCCTCAGATGCAACGGGTTCACAAGTGAAGGATTTTAATGAGTAGCACGAGGTCACTGGAGCTCTGACAAGAATCTTCCAATGGTAGCATATGATTTGTAATCCCATCCTTGTGTTCTTATTCTGAGAGAAACAGGCCGTTCTCTCCTCATGTATTTGTATATTTGTGGGATGTCCTGATTCAAAAGCAGATGTTTAATCACTCGTCAAAGGTACAGGCAAAACAGAAATGAAAATGTTATTTACTGAGCTAACTAACCAATTGACAAGCACATCATTGGCGATGAGTATGTTAAGCACCAGATAACAGACTGTTTAATCATGTAAACTAAGTCAGGTGGAAACTGTATGTGAGAATGTGTGTGTTCCCTAGCATGAAATCAGCAGAAAAACACATTACACTTTCTTGCATTGACACCTATATTACACACATACACACACCGTCAATGAATTCATTCACTCCCTGTATGCGCCCCTTGTGAGTGAGTGAGTGGCTGATTCCTGCCAAACTTAATGACACACATCTCCAAACTCTGAATCTAACTGATTGCCACCATCTGAAGCAACTCATCATTTCCTGACATGTCTCTCATACCTCTCAGTTTTAATGGAAGCATGCCAAAGAGTCTGTCTTTAACTTCATATCCAGGGAACTCAGTCTTATCTGCCTCCATGGAGTCATTGTCAGTTGGCTACCATTACTTTAGTCATGTGCTGATGGGGACACATGTTATTGCAAATACCAATAAACAGAAGAAGAAAGAATGTAAGCATTCAAAGCACTGTTGCCTCCATGAAAACAATGTTAATCACATGTTAAATTCAAAGCAATCGATTGAAAGTGAAACATTTTAAAGAGAAATAGCAATAAGCAAACACAAATGACATGAAACCAATGCAAAATTTTGGGAAAACCAACACTGAGCCAGTCAGCGAGCCCCATTAGGTGTGTGTGTGTGTGTGTGTGTGTGTGTGTGTGTGTGTGTGTGTGTGTGTGTGTGTGCGTGAGATCAGACATGACTGGAGTAAATGACGGCAGGGTGTGGATGCTCATACCAAGGTATGGGCCTGGGGAGGACAAAAATAGAGCCTCTCTATCAGCGGGCCCATTACTGAACACACACATTCAGGGTCACTCGACCTACAGTATTTACTCATTGCACTGTCTCCGTCTCACACTTCAGCCTTCCTTTCGCTGTCTTTCTATTGTTTTTTTCTCACATTTTATCCCTGTTTCTCACTACACACCAGTCTCCTCTAAATTTTTATTTTTTGCACAAGGGGAGACGTATAAGGAAAAGAGTGGCAAAGGGAAAATCATATTTAATGCACACACCTGCACAACCGCAGTTGTTTCCACCCTGCTGCGTATACCCTTATATACTCACATACACCTGAAGCTCATGCATACACATATGCAATACAACCTTGGCTTTTTTCTCTCTTTCTTCCTCTCCTTTCCTCTCCCTCTCTTTCTGATTATCCCTACTCCCCCACCCCTCTCTCATTTTCACTCATCTCCCCCATTCCCCATCTCTGCAATTTTCTAATTTCCAATTTTCCCTCCCCTTTCTCCCCCAGTCAATAGCGGAATAGATACTGCGGACATACATAGGAGGAGATTTTCTCCTTTTACCTCAACAGAAACCCCACACATGCATACACACTAATTCCAGGATCAATAGTAACAGTGGACATATCAGGCTATACCGCTCCCCATTGAGAGTGGCTTAGAAACCAGTAATTGATTGGCAAGGTTTGCAGTTATGCACTGAGACACACTAAGCTTACACTGACTTACAGCACAGTTTATGCAATTCAATGGAGGACACAAGGGACTGACAACAGAGATGGACATAAAATAAATAAGAGAAAGGTTGTCAGTTGCGCTACATTGGAGGAAGGGATTAAGATTTAAGACAGAAAGAGAGAAAGAGAGCGAGAGAGAGATAGAGATGGGGGGGGGGGGGGCTGTCAGAGTAGTGGAGCATGAATGAAGCCTGTTGCCCCCCTGCTGGTGACTTGGCATGGCACAGCATGGCATAGCAAAACTTGGCATCACACTGAGAACACACCTGCCAATGGAGAGCGAAAGAAGGGAGGGATCAAGGCCACATTGTAGCAGAAAAAAAGAGATCGTTTCCAGGAATCATATTAAATGAGACTGTGACAGTTGGGAGGGGAAGATGGCATGGCACAAAGGATAACACCATATAAAAAATATATAGTAAGGGGGACTGAGAAGGAGAAACGGAGATCAGCATGCATGGACCTTCTTTGGAAGTACATGGAACAAGCTTTACTTCATGATAAAAATGGCTTTTGAAGTGCCGCTGGCTTCCACTGTGTGGCCACTAGTGTAAGAGTAGTGTTGAAATGTGGCAGCTCAGAGGTGTGAATGTGTCTCCACAACAAATTGTATTACTTCCAGAAATAAATAAGGATTAGAGGTACTGGAAAGGAACTACATCTAGTTAAATATACTGAGAAGGGAAACAATCTGCCTGATTGGAGACTTAAAAAAATCAATAAAAAAAGAATAACACAAAAAGGAAAATAAAACAGAATAAGGCATGTGATGACAAAGGTAGAGATCAAAAGAGTGAGGGCGTAAAATGGCAAAGTGAATGCTGCACTTGACTGCGACACCTAGCCCACTCTATAAAACCCCTCAGAGCGCTAACGTTAGCCCTTTATTTAGCATAATAGCCCTCAAGCACTAACTCACTACAAGCTTTCTAATCAAGCACTCAAGCACCCTGACTAATCTGCATAATGTTTTAGTAAAATGCTCTAAAATAATATGCTAAACAATACTTTGATTAAATAATAAGTAACAATCTGCTAACCAGCCTACTGGAAGGAAATGCTTTCTAAAGATGGACAACAACATTGTAGTTGTCTACTGATCCTCCTGGTCAAAATTGTGTCTTTCTTTTCACTTTATGCCATGTAGAAGAGTTAAAGTGGACTGGTAATCACCCTTTAGCCTAGTGAAGATAAATGCAGAAAACATTGGCTTAAGTAAACATGTGAAGTGATGACTGTAGAGGTTGTTACGGTTAATGGCGCCTCTCAAGTTTAAGGTGAGGACAAAGCAGGACTGTGCCAGCTAACAGACACGTGTCCTGTTTCATCTGGATATAAGATCTGTCATTAGTACACGCTGTGTCAGCAAAACCTGAGACAGTGAACAGAAGGCACAGAGTAGTATACATGGCTTATATAAATATGAGAAGGAACACATCAGGGGCAGGGCCCTTTCCAGCCAGCTGATGCCAGCATAAAAAAGGAAACTGAGAGAATGCGATAAAATCAAACACTCCTGAATACTGGTGAATGTCACTCACACACAGACACAGTAGGTGATGCTGTCATGGAGGCTCATGAATATGGAGGAATGCAGCTGGAATCTAATCATGTTCTTAGTTGCAAACTGGGAAAAACTGTACTCTTACTGTTGCTTTGAAGCGTGAGAGAGAAAGATAGATAAAGAGGAATAGGTTGAACCACTGGAAGACAGTTATGCTAATGTGGGTACAAAAGTGAAATACATAACATCTTGAATGAAATCCATGTGAAAGCGAAAACTATCAGGTATAACAAGATTGTATGCTCATACGCAAACTGTACATTTTAAAATATATAATTTTCCATAAACCATTCAGTAATTATTTTTCTTTCAATTTCACTAGTATGACTGATGGAAGGTAAAATAATTGGAAGCATATAGGTGAGGTTTAAGGGCAGGGCCACATCTTCTCTCCCTTATCATCATTTTCAATTTTTGACACAAAGGCATTGGCATCTCTATCTCTCTCTCTCTCTATATCTCTCACACACACACACACACACACACACACACACACACACACACACACACACACACACACACACACACACACACACACACACACACACACATTTACTCACAGGTTGAAGTCCTTCTCCAGGTAGCAGCGGTTCCTCAGTAGACCCGCCCACAGCTGCACACCAATGATGCCGAAGATGAAGAAGACGAAGAAGCAGAGCAGCAGCACATTGCCTAGCATGGGTAGAGTGTCTAGCAGCAGGTTCACCAGGATCCGCATACCTGTGTGTTTCAGCAAGTCAATCAATCAATCAATCCCAAAATAGATTATCACAGGCTCACACCATTGATGAGGAAATACAACATTTGCATACAGATTGCTTCGTTGCACAACTTCTCTTGGGTATGTGGACCCTACTGAAGGTCTATTCACACTAAACAACTATTTTACAAGTAAAACAAAGAGGGGGTTTGATAACATTCTGAATCCAGCATGTGGTAAGGTTTATGCAACTAAAACCTTTTGTAAATGGGAAAATCTTGTTTTTTGGCTTCAAATCAGTCTCGACTCAAATTTAGCCAAGACCAGCATCATTCACTAACCATAACCAAATTATCTGATTCATCTAAACATGAAGATACCAATTATATTTTAGCAGATTTTCCAGATATGTTTGTTAAAAAGACATTGCCACCGAGTGCATTGGTAGCCGGATGGTTGTAACGCATGCCACATAACTGCAAGCGCTGCTTATATTTCTCCCGCTTCCTGTCTGCCTCTTCACTGTCAATTATACAATAAAGGCAAAAATGACGAAATAATATTTAAAAAAGAGAAAGTTCCATCATTATAATGACAAAAATGTGTAATCAGGATGGTATTATATTCACATTTGCTGTATTTGAACATAATTTCTCGACAACAGAGTTATTTTAAAGCATTCCCAAAATTTTTGGGCATTTTTTTGAGACATCTACATCAGTTCAAATGCTGCTAATGACTGCAAACTGACTTGAAAGCTATGCTAACTACTAAGTATGCTAACGACAGTTCATCACATAAACAGGCTACATGAGGTCTCATTCATGATTAGATGAACAATGCCCCCCCCGTTTAACTCGGATGACCTCATCCCCTCCCTGTGGATGGGCCGGTCCTGCAGCGATGACATATTGAGATGTGAATATTTGATCATAATGACAGCAGATTGGGTTACGAAGAAAGACAGAGGTGAAACCCACTGATGAGATCACAGCAACCCCGTACTGACACCTGAGAAAGGTGTGTGTGTGTTTGGGTGTTACTATGAGTGTGACTGTGGATGTCTCCAATTATCTGATGTGTGTGTGTGTGTGTGTGTGTGTGTGCACGTGTATGTGTGTGCAGGTGTGTGTGTGTTTTTCAATGCCATACTGGGATTCGTGAATAACAACTCAACAGTAGGTTAATGTGTCGTAAACACAACAGTGCATCTAAGTTCCCAACAGACTGAATGACAGGAGAGAAGCTGAGAGAGAGAGAGAGATGAGGGTGATGATGATGATGATGATGATGAAGATGTACACACATTCAAATACCTGAAATTCATGCACTACACACAAACACAAAACCATGTAAAAACAATCGCTAGCAGTGACAAGAACTTCTCAAATCAATTGATCAATGCTGTCATCTAGATTTGTGATCAGTGGGACAGTGTGCTCATATTTAGAGGCTCATTTATCAAATCAACATACAGTCTGTGTGTGAGAGTGAAGGGGCGATTGATTTTTACGCCGCTATTAAGGCAATTTTTAACTAACTTACCATCACAACTAAGATGTAATGGAAATTATCTCTAGAATCTGCACATATTCTGCATTTAGAGATGCTTCTGGTGGTTTACTGTCTCTTTTCTTGGGATGTGACACCACACATCTCTGCCTGCTCACCAACACTTTGCGCTCCTTAAGAGTAGTTAACGTTATGAATAGGATTCGGATTGTGATGTTAAAGATAAGATAACAATGTTAGACTGAGCATGATGCTGTGATATTGACCCATGGCGATCGGATCATCTATTGGCGCTCTTGAGTAACCACGATTAGATTATATGAAAATAGAAACCATCGCCCAACCCTTGTGTGTGTGTGTGTGTGTGTGTGTGTGTGTGTGTGTGTGTGTGTGTGTGTGTGTGTGTCTGTATGTGTTTCATAAAACATTTTCAGTCGATGTGAAAAGTGGTCAAAGTGCAATATGCACTTTACGGCAAACTTTTATAATAATGTTATTTTTAAGGGCGAGTTCAACCCTGAAAAATGTCTCAAGAGTTCAGAGGAAAGATTTATTTTTACTTGAGGTGAGTATGCACCAGTCTTCCTCCTCTGGCTAATTTGTCTCCCTCCTGTGGCTAATTTGTCTCGTCAACTGGTATTAAATGGAGAGCAGTAGAGTCGCTGGTGTGTATGTGTCTCTGGTGGCTGCTGGAGGCGAGTCTAAATGTGTTTGTTCCCCAGGGTCCTTGTCATTAGGCCACTGTTCCATTAGGCCTAATTGGGTGAAGAGAGGGAGAGACGGAGGGAGGGAGAACAAGAATGAGACAGTGCCCGAGGGTGTGCCGAAAAAAAGGGAGTGCCAAAATAAGAAATAAAGCAGGAAAGCACAAAGAGAAAGAGAAAAAGCTACATGCAAACAAAACCCGAACATTAAAGGGAGAAAAGCAAACAAAAGTAAGCAGAGAGAAACGAAACAGTATGGTATCACACAAATCAATCTTTTTTTCTCGGCTTTTGATGGTTTGCCTTCTTTTTCTCCCATTCTCTTGCTCCTTCACTACCTGCCTCCATCTCTCACCTTGCCTTGTGGCTACACCATTTTGCCAGCTCCTGCTGTTTTCAGATAAAGATGGATGCCTCCCCTTGCATCACAATGGAAACACATTTACAGTTATCTGCCGGTGCTATTTACTAAACACTGGAGAATTCTCTTCTTTTCTCTTCCTCCTAACACTAGTTTTTATAGTTTGGTCTTTTCCACTCCTATTCTGGCTAACACTCTCTCTAACTCGCAATATTTTCACAAAAAAAATAAGTCTAACACAACATCAAGCACTCACATACAGAGACAGAGAGAGAGAGAGAGAGAGAGAGAGAGAGAGAGAGAGAGAGAGAGACGGAGAGAGAGAGAGAGAGAGAGAGACACACACACACACAGTGCAGGACTATTATCTGTCATTTTGTTGGAAGGGTTACAAATTGAGGTGTGTGAGGGGTCAGGATGTGCTTATCCTCCCTGTGTATCTGTGGGCAAAGTAACATTCCGACAAAACAAGGAACAAATAGCTTTAGCCCCTTGCTTCCTAACCCCTAATGGGGTCACTGATAGGGGACAGAATCAGGCTACCACACACTCATGCAGCTTTGCAGCTTACTGATCATCAGCTGCTGTGGCTTTCTTATATATTGGGCTAAGTAGGTTGCTTGTCCATGTCTCCCCCACTTCGGAGAAAATTTAAATCAATTCCAGCTCTAAAGACAGGCAGCTTTTTCAGGTAATTACACTGAGTATAAAGAATCTCCCATGATTGGACACTTACGTGGTGAGCAAAAATCAGTACGAATTTGCTCGAGGTAGAGAAAAAGCTATAATTTTGGATGTGTCTCAAAGGTCTGTATTTAAGTCGAGACACAGGTGAAAAGGGTAAAAAATGTAACGAATATATATCGCCATGAAACTTCCCCAGTTGATTACTTACATTACAAGTGTATGAAATGTTATGTTTAAATATTCAAATGAGGCATTTAATTATCAAATATGTGCTATTTTGCACACATTTCTTGAACAGAAATATGAACAGTAAATAAAGTTCAAATATATTGTTTCATTTTGTTGGCATGTTAGAGTCAAAGGTTTTTACAGAGATCATTTTGGATATCTCTTTGCATTACATAATAAATCAGAAAATACCCAGAATAAAAAATAAAATCTATTTTCACCATGTTTTCAGGAATAAAAAGTTCTATAAATCCATCTATGTATGAACAAACCCATCTGTAAAAACCTTCAGAATATAGATATATGAATGAAAGTTTGGTGTATGTAAGTGCTACTGATGTGCAGCATTCTGGCTCAGAGTGTGAGAAAACGCATTTGAAGGTTATGTATTGTAAAAGTCCATACTTTTTGCAAGACACTAGAGGTAAATAGGGTAAAAATCTTTAACTAATGGATCTCATCACGAAACTTTCCACGTTAATTACTGACATTAGGACAATCTTTTTATTTGATGTTTAAATATATTCAAATGAGGCATTATCTAATGCTAACTATTGGTGAATTGAGGAAAAATATACAGATGCAAATAGACAAAGTAATGAAATAAACACCTAAATGTGTTTTTTGGATGTTTTCTTTCCACTAGTCTAAAAGAAGACAAAACAAAATAGCACAACATCTCAAAATTGACCAATGCATGAAAAACTATTATTTTGCCTATATCAGTCATGTATCTCATTCCTGAAATAATTATACTCTAAGAAATTCAATACAAAAATGTAAATGTATGTTTAATAAATCACATTTTATATTAAATGTTCTTATTCTTTTGTTAATTAACGTGGAATATCAAATGGTGCAACAAACACTTTATTTTTCCTACAAATCTTTTTTTGCGCTGGTCGGCTGAAAAAAAAAAATATTTCAAAGGGGGAATATTATTGAAAAAAGTTTGAAAACCACATCAACGGAAAAACATAAAAACACAAAGCATTTTTCATTTTGATATGACCAGAAACTTGATTTAAAACGAATAACATTTCTGACTACTTATCTGAAACCTGCTGCTAAAGTGATCAGACCAGTGTGAACCTACTGTTGCTTGGGCCGGCTAATTGGTGCTTACAACGATTAAGAGCTGCCTGTTAGGGCACAGAAATCAATAGAAGTTAAAAAGTTTGGCCAAGAACTGAGTTTTAGATGAGAGGAACAAGGTTATGGTCACGGACAGATCAGTGGAGCAGCATTAATGGATGCTTTGTGAATCTGATAAAGCCGTGACTCAGGGCCTGGGCGGGCTGTGTGATTAAGCATGATATGAATGTTTTATGATCCCCGTGGGGAACAGGTGGCATGCGGGTGCACAAAAAAAGCCAGCGATGTAATACTGAACACATACATGAATTTTCATGCAAATGCATCTGTGCTTTATGTGGACTGACAGACACACCGAAGCACAAAGAGAAACTACAAGCACAAGCACAGAAAAATACACATGAATGCACAACTTACCCAACACTTTTGAACAAACAAGCACACACAGACAAAGAAAACATAAAATGTTCTTACTCGGCACTCTGTTGATGGCTTTGAGGGGCCGAAGGACCCGAACTGTCCGAATGGCCGACAGGTTGATGTTCTGCAGGTCCAGCGAATACTCTACCATCCTGGAGAAACAGACAAGAGAGAAAAGGAAAGGCAGAGAAACACGTCATTTAACCTTCCTGCAGACTGGGTGAGCTACTGGTCCACAATATGGAATAGGATCATGTCACCAGCTGGACTGGCGACCTCTGCTCAAGAGACCTCAAAGGTCATTCTTTGATCTAATCTCACCAGTTTCCCCTCCCAGAGCTGTGTGAGCTTCAACAGTTTGGGAAATGCACTGTAAAGAGCGTCGCAACACTCAAGAGAAAGTGGGGAGGGAGTGATGTGACAAAGCATCAAAAGGGGAGAATAACATAAAATGGAGGTGAGAAAGAGAGAGAAGGAAAAAAGGGATTCATTCTATTCTAAGTGTAGCCTGCAGGATGTTGTGGCTCAGTCAGAGCCTGGCATCTGTTAGCAAGTCATTTCCACAGCATGGCTAAGCTGTTTGTGCCCCCAAACCCAAACCACTTTCACAGGAGAATGGCCACGGTCTGCCATGTGTGGAAGCAGAGAGTGTATGTTTAAACACAACGCACTTACTTATATTACGCGACGGAGATAGTCCAAGTGAGCAAAAAAAGTTCTACTGTACAGCATATGTGTGTTTTAAATGAGAGTGAAAACACCAGAGTGCATGTATGTGAGCAAATTATGTACATCGTGTAATAGTTTTGAAGCGTGTCTGTGCAGAATTGATGTGCCCTGGGCTCCAACAGAGTCGGTACAGCATGATACCAACAGCAGCAGCACAAGCTAGTAACACCCAACGCACAACCAAGCCAAGGTCACTGTCTCGCACATAGACAGACTTATGAACCATGTCATTTATAATAATGTGATACTTTATTAATCCCACAGAGAAGTCGTTTAGACTTTTCCTTCACCACAGCGCAGAGTCACCAACAGAGTAACACACCAGCTCACACTAGAGTAGGATTACTTTTTGTAACAAGGGGTTTGAGTCGCTGCACAGTTTTTGTTCGAACAACTAACAATTTATATATATATATATATATATATATATATATATATATATATATATATATATATACACGGGTGAAATGTCAAATACACTTGCAGAGGCATGTGAAGGAGCAGGAGCGCACTCCTGAGTCAAATGTCTACTCCTTTTGGACTCGGTCTAATTATTTTGTTCTTTCTGTAAAACGAATGCCTGATAAATCGTATTTAAGTATACGTGTAGCATGGAATTTGCTTTTGATTTGGACCTGCGGTTTTCAAATCCTTTGTCAGGCAGTCTTTGATTTATTTGATAGGCTTGATTCAATAGCTCCATATAAGTTTGGCCCAATACAACTCCATGGCTGGAAAAATTATAAACATGCCTAAGGAGCACCACACTTGAAAGAATACATCTTTACGAGGACGTAGAGGCTTTCTCTACCCGGTGTGGTCGAATGTACAGAAATGCCACACGGCAGCTTGATGAAAATGTCATAGCATAGCAGTTGTTTTCATCACAACCTTCTGCCTTCAACATTTTAGTATGTGTGGTAGCTCTAATAATTTGATGTGGGCTGCTGAGAGATTAAACAGAAGGCTACAATGACAAAAGGGAGTTTTAAAACAATTAAAGCGCACAATTCTTCCCTTTAGTGAGCTCAAGGGCATCAAACTGGATTTTAAAAAAAATGCTGCTTGATTACAGGGTGAGAAATAATGCTATTAGATAGAAGACAACCACAAAAGCATAAACAATTGCATGGATGAGCACATGTTTTGTTTTGTTAGTGACCCAATTGCATCTAGCAGATAAAGTGAAAGAGAGAGCAGAAGATCACAGATGTGCCTGTGTGTATGCATGTGTGTGTGCGTGTGTGTGTACGTGTGTGCGTTCCATACAAGTGTCTCTTCCTGTACTGTACACATCAATCAGGCCGCTGTGTTTGGGAGGGTAATTAGTGGACTGCCGCAAGCGTCCTTTTTTATGATTGTTCTCTATTTTTCACATTCCTTTTTTGCCTGTGATGCCTTCATCTCATTCATGCTTTTATGTAACTCGTGTGTGTGTGTGTGTGTTTTTGAATCGATATGAAATGCCGAGCTTCAGGGTGAACCTAGGTTAGACCTTGTGAGAAGAGTTCAGAGGCACCTTTAACATGAGAGACGAGGACAATAAAAAAGAATGTCACATTTTTAGTGACTTAACTGTCAAATGAACAACATGCCTTCATCAGTTACCATGAAGTTCCGTGTCAAGAGAGTATTTTTTTGCATCTTATACATAAAAAGCCTCTTTGCATTTGACAACTAAAATAAATATTCATAACTGTGAGGAGGTCCGAGGAAAGTAAGTAATGAAAAATGTGTTTGTTCCTGTTTAATTATGTATTACAGCCACGCTACTGAAGACTAGAAGGGCAAGTCGTCAAAGTCGTTGTTTCTTTGCATGAATCTGAAAAGATGCACCAGGTGTGTGTCCACCAGGTCCTGCTCAGTTTATTTAGATAGCACAATTCTGCAACAAGGAAGTCTTATAATTTCTTTGACCTGGTGAATTGTTTTCAACCTATCCGAGGCATACATTATAATTAATATGGAAGACAAGGCTGGATTTTTGTAAAAAGGGTCATACTTCATCCCTGGATCTACAGCACAGAGACCTGCTGCCATATTTCTGTTACTGCAGATACCAGGCAGGCTGGGAAAAATAAGTCTCAGTGCAGTGGATTATGCTAAAATAAAATATACAGTATATAAAATAAAACAGACTGTGTGTGTCAGGGTTGTGGAGCAAAAGTCCAAAACCCCCTTTAGAGCCTTGCTTGGTGAAAGCCTGGTCTGCATGGGGTCTGAAGGGGAGATGACAAGGGAAGATGTTCATCCAAGCATATGAAAAAGGAAAGGAAAAGAGAGGGAGGGAGCAGGAGGGTTGGAGAGCGAGGTGGCGCCCGTGGGTAACAGACATGGAGCTCATAGCAGACTGTCGGCTGTGATTTGGCCTGGCAAGTTTGGCAGTGCCCTCTGCAATTACCCGAGACGCTAATCTAATGGATGCTGCCAAAAGGAAAACGAAGACGAGGAGGCGTTCACACAAATACAAACACAGGCACGCGCACACACAGATTAAACAAACTCAAACTCACGGACTGTAATCTCTGTGTGTAATTCCGAGCCGCACCCCCCCCCCCCCCCCCCCCCCCCCCCCCCCCCCCCCCCCCCCCCCCCCCCCCCCCCCCACACACACACACACACACACACACACACTATGAGCATCCACTGGGGATAAAGTGATCTGGCTCAAATGAAGATGAATGTCCCTCCACCCTGGTAAATCTGTTGCTCTACCTTTATTTGTGTGCTATTATACCAGCCACTCTCCCAATCCATCTCTCTCTCTCTCTCTCACACACACACACGCTTGCTCTATCGCCCATGTCTGAGCCTTTTATTTCACTTCGTTCAGAGCAGGTGTTTGAGCAGGTGTGTTTGCTTTTGTTTTGTGCACATGCATCCATCGAGCGTGTGTGTGTGTGTAACAGCCTGTGTGAAGGACACTTTGTAAGAGCGAGCAAAACTTATGCAATAACTTACACAATATATGACGATGGAATTGGATGTTCTTGTGGGCAGGTGTTATGGATCTTTCGGCAGTGGGTGTCTCTTGAAACCTCGCTTTTGAATTCTCAGTTTCCGTCTTTTCTTTCCTTCTTCCTGTCTGCTTTATACCATTTTTACTTCCAAAGTAAAAACATGCGCGAAACAACATTTGTACCATCTTTTCCCCGGATTCAAGTAAGAAGCAATATTGTGGTTGTGATTACCGTGGAAGGATTCTAAAATGTATAGCATGTTTTCATCTTTACCCGAGTGACATCATACTGGCAGCATGCCCAGTCTTCTGTTGTACTGTAGTGTTCGTGGCAGTGTAGCGGAGGTTTCTGCCTTATGGCGTAATTCTCAGAGGACACATCAAACATGCCCCGTCTAATGCCACATTATTGCATACAATGACTCTTTAGGTAAACGGTCTACTGCTTTTATTACTGTTGACATTTTGACCGCACAATGGCACGGAGACCACATCAATTCATCACCTGGATTTATGAAACCGGTTCCAATACAGCAAAATACCAAGCTGCATTTAAATAAATGCCTGTCGTCCTGTTTCATCAGCGCTACACAGACTCACAAAAAGAAAACGTGAAAATGTCTGGAGTGAGTGAAAATCATGCTGAACTTAAAAGAACTTGACGGCTTTATCAATTTCTCTTCTCACTGATTTTAAAAAAGAGCTTAGAAAACACATGCACAAATACTCAGAAGCTTTAGCCGAGACTGGACTGGAGTAGAAGTGACAGTCTGCTACAATCAGAGCAAGGAAACAAGTCCTGCGGTCAACAAGTCTTCCAATTAAGCGACAGATAAGTTGTTTGTTATTGCCCTCCAGAATGACACATGGCGTGCTCTATGATATTATTCTATGCCTGACAGGACGACATTGTGTCTCAGTGCCTATAAAAACTATTAAAATTCATTGTTTCAAAAATAAAAGTAGTTTTTAATCTTACAATGCTATAGTTAAAGGGAAAACACATCTTCAAAATCTTATATTCTTTCGTGACATCAATGGGGGCAAGGAAGAACTACAGAGTGCTACTTCAGCTACGGCAGCTGAGGGGCTCATTGCCACTCAAAAAAAAATATATTCTTGATCTCTTTGCTTTGGCTGGAAACTAGCTACGTTTTCCAACAGCAAAAGTGACATTTCAAAATATGTGTATGCATAGGATTTTATGGACAGGGATTTTAACAAGTGTACACTTTACAGTGTTTTGGCTGACTCAGCCATTGAAAGGCTGCTCGAGGCTGCAGCTGCAGTGGGGAGGATATGGCTGGCGGGGAATCTCCAGAATCTGAGCTGCCGAGAGCAAACACCAACTGGTGGTGCCGTTGCTCAAATTGTTCTCCGATGCCAACAGAAACTGAATCTTTCTGCAGTAATAAATGTCAGCTTGGTCAGTTCAAACTTCAACTCAGAAAGTGTACGGTTGTATGTTTCTGTTTGAGTGTGTAATTGTAAGACTATTTCCTTTGTTGACATTCTGTGTGTTTATTTTGTTTTGTTTATCAAATTAAAAATGCTCGGAGAGTTTGTGTAAAGCAACAAACTTGCCGCCTACACACAGCGCATCCTGGCACATGAAGGCACAACTGAGATCAGCTTTCTCAATTAATATAGCACACACTGAGGAATTAATTTCTTCAGTGGGCTACATTTATCCTCAGCACTTATTAGACATCCACATAAAAGGTAGAGCAAATTTTCCCAATAAGGTTTAGTTAGGTTTGCTCTGACTTTGTGCTGTTTTTGTGGCTCTATAACAATGCCACTTTACTTCCTGCTTTGTTCAGGATGAACAACAGTCCATAAGGCTCCAAGAACACTTTGTCACGTTAAACGTAAACATAGACAGATTGTTGTGGTCCAAATCTTTATGTATCAACTTTCTCACCTTCCCACATGAAATAGGAAGCTCATTAAATTTCTTAGCAAACACTGAAAAGGGTGTGAGGGCCGCCACAGCCATCATACACCAGTTATTTACATACTAATCACTATGAACACTATATCATTCAACTTAGAATTTAAATACAATTGAACTTCATGAAGTTCAGTCATGACTGCTGGAGAAATTTTGCCATATTAATGTCCCCAACACAACATGACACATTTTAACAGAAGCAGAGCTCATGTGAGCATCATGACATGGTTGCTTACCCAGCCATGACGATGAAGAAGTCCAGCCTGTTCCAGGTGTCTCCCAGGTAACAGTGACGGCCAAAGATCCCAAGAGCCACCATCTTTATCACCATCTCCAATGCAAAGAAGCTGTAGATGAATACATCAAAGGCCTACGGGGAGACAACGGGAGATAAAATGGAGAAAAATCAGAAAAAGATGCATTAAATAGATTTGGCCTGAAACACATTATAGGCTCAAGCTGTAGTCAAAGCTCCCTCTTTGTCTTTTTTATTTCCAAGTGAATGAGGAGCACTTATCATTTCTGCCTTCTCCTTTTAAAAAGCATTCCATAGTAGTTAACGGCAGACCTGCTGCTGGAAAAGAAGAAATATCTGGCTCGATAGAATCCCACAAAATGAAAGCCTGAGAAACCAAATGGCACATGTGCACACTTCTCAAGCCTGAAGCGATTGTTTGGGCCGACCCCTATCTATTCAAATACCTCAAAACAATCCATGACCTTTTATTTCCCACATTTCCAAGGCAATTATGACACTTTTTAAGTGTGGCCAGTTCACACTCCACAGCAGACTCATCCCAAAGCTCACAGGACCTGTCAAATTAGCTCTTTTCCAGCCAACTGCCCTTTTAAAGATCACAAACTATCATCTAATAGCACAGCAACAGAAAATGTGATATCCAGGACTGATGTGCTCTTAATCTGTTCGTGCGTGCTCTCTAGTAGTGACTATATAGAATCACTGGTGTTGAGCCAAGAATACTGTTAACATGCTGTTTTGAATGGCGTAAATGTGTGTTTGTGTGCACACTAAAGTAATACCACACAAAACATATGGTGCCCAATGTGAACCAACCCACGCTGCAAGACTGGAATCACTCGAGAAGAAAGAAGTGGAGAGGAAAAAGAAAGTGAGGGAGATCCAGGTCAAACCTCAGAGACAACAAAGATGAAGACTGAAGATGCAGTGAGAGATTAATGAGAGAGAGAGAGAGACAGATGAGCTCATATCTCTGCCATGTCCTGCTTGCATTATTATGTTCAGATCACTAGCTAAACCTCCTATTGTATTTTCGGAACAAAACTCTTCCCCAGTGCTTTGCCCTCGGCTGTGTGACTGTGTTGGCTGCCTTGTTTCATATTCCTAATACATATAACTCAAGCTGCTACCTCTTGACACAGACTTCCAAGGTCTGGAAATAAAAATGTAAAAAAGCAATGCAGCCGCATGGTCATCGTGCCTGATTTGGATTTTAAAGATTTTAAATAATAAGCCTTTGTGTTTGTTCTCAACCTGTAATCCATCCCTAAACTGCACACAAAAACACACACGCACTCCTACGCTATTCCAAATGGGATCATATTTTTGCTACTGCTTGCTTCGCTGACCATGAAATAAAATAAACAAATTGCAAGAATGTTCCCCAATTTAAATGTATCTTCAAACATCTACAGATAGACTCAGGGCAACAACAAATTATAAAAGAAACATATTAATAATCAAATTTAATCTTTAGCTGACAAGTTGAAGCAACCCAGGTTATAATTAAATCCACAGATAAATATAAAGAAGGCCTTAAATGATGGAAGCATAGAGATTTTAAAAGATCACAAGAACTTTCCATCTAAATGTTGCTCTAGTCTGCTACAGTTCAGTTAGTACATATGCCCTGGGAAAAGAGTTTGTGCACTCAACAAACCAGATGGCAACAACCAATACACATGCTGCAATGGAAAAACAATTTACCACAAGAACTTAAAGGTTATTACTTCTTCTGGGTTTCAGGCAGAAGTTAAATGACAAACTCGAGACTCAACCAGAACCCACAGCAGGCTACGTGGTACATTTGGACAACTAGGAGTAATACGCTTCAATTGAAGAGTTTTTTTTTCATTTTTATTCAGCATTGATGAAAAATTGCAAGAGGGTGTTTATAGCTATAGACCGCATTGAAAGAGACAAACGGTGTGTTGAAAGTTTGTGGATTTATTCATGCTACAGCACTGGCAGTAGCAGGACACGTTGCTTTGTCCAAGTCAGAAATAGCAAGTCAAGAGATGGGCTACTATAAACAGCATCCCTGTGGACTTTGTCTGTATCATTTGGTATCATATGGACCAAGATATCTAATGGCCAAGATGGAAATGAGTTGGCACAAATTTTTCCCCATGACTGTGTGTGAACTTAAGCATGCATGTGTGTGCACAAGACTGTAATTGTATAAATCTGTGCCTTTTTTTGCACTTGTGCAAGCATGGCTCTGTATATGGGCAATTGGCATGCTTTGTAATGCATTGTGAAGACGAGATGTGTGTTCCATCCCTGTTTATTCACCCACATACACAGAGTCAGCACACAGAGCTGGCAGCATGCAATGGGAAAGACTGGAAGATCAGTCTCACATGCTGTTTAAATGATGTTTTGATAAATAATGCAGCCTGCACGCTTCACATGTAATCCGACGTTGGCTGCACCAGTTGGATCCCTGTCGCGCTCTGCACCGAGTGAAAGGGGAATGAATTCATCATAGGTATTTGTCACTACCGCCAGCTTCCTCTTCAGTCAGCCTATCAGCTTTTATCGCCAACATGATTTGTAAAGAGGTTGAGGCTGTCCTGTGATGGGCTCTTTCATGATTTGAAATAGGAGCTGGTGTGGGAGCTACTTCATATGCTGTCATTGTGCTTGGCGGGAGGAAAGGACGTGGTAACTAGGTCATCAGGATTAAAATAATATATGTGTGTCTTACTCTACTTGTGGAATGAGTGAATGATGAGAGTCATCTGTGTAGCATTCAAAAGTCACCATGTAGACAATGTTCATTTCACACTCACTGACAAACAGGACGGTGAAATTAATACCTGTCTGCGCAGTTTCTGATCATCTGGAGCTCCATTACAAAGGTTGCTCAGGTGCTGATTTGAGGGTATAATGAGTCCTGTCCCATTCAAATCCGTTCAAGGTAGAAAAACAAATTTCCATTTGCGTGGGATGACTGTGCAAACACAGACATGATTTAGGCCAGAGACGGCCGCGGAGGACCTCCACCTCCTTACAGCAGGTAAAATGTCTTCTTCACTTCTGGCTGTGAACTTGTTTACTTCTCAGCCAGACAGTCTCTCAGAACAGAGACTATCTGCCCTTAAAACGTTACTCTCGCAAGTTACTCAAGATAACACAAAACTGTAGTTATTTTTTCAGGAAGACAATCTTATCTTAACTTTTGACATCCTACTTTTCAAAGCAGTTATTATATCAAACTTAATTATCAATCATAGCCCGTTGTTGTAGAATCTGGCTAACTGAAGGAATAGGAGGACTTTTTGTGAAATACAGTTGTTTGATTTCTTGCTGAGACTTAAAAGAGATAATTTTATACTGGTCTCTCGTCTGTATGGTAGATATGAAGCTACAGCCAGCAGCCAGTTAGCTTAGCTTTGTACAAAGACTGGAAACATGGGAAAACAGCCCGGTTCTGTCTTGTGGTTACAAAATCTGCCGACCAGCACCACTTAATTAACACATCACTTAATTAACACATCATAGCTTGTTTGTTTAATCTGTCCAAAAAACAAGCTGTCGTCCTGAAGTCTTGTTTATACAACTCTGTGAAAGAAAGTGAAACTGTGTATTTCCCCCGAATGTCAAACAATTCCCTTAAGTTTGATTGTATTTTTAGGTATTGACCAAGGTGTACCACATAGCACCTATGTCCTCATTCATTGAGACTTTGAACCCCTGAAGTCCAGGGCTCTGTCTTGTTAGGAATCCCAATTTAACCCAGTATACAATTATATGAACAGATCCTGGGGTGATGTATACATTGTTTGTGGCTGCTACATTGTCTCTTTCCTCCAGGAGGTGAGGTGAGGATTTCACAGAGGGCCAAAAAAGCATGTGAGGGCCACTCTAACAATCTAAGCCCTGTCAGCAAAATCCCTCCTGTTACCCTTAGCAACCACCAGAACAGGACCCCTCAAACTACCTGGGGAGACAATATGCTTGTTAGAAAGACAAAGCAGGAAGGGAGAGAGCGAGAGAGTGAGTGTAGGATGGGGGGATTGGGAATATAGGGAGGAGTGAAGATGGTATTGGATGGAGAGGTAGGAGGAGGAGATGAGATAGTGAAGCAGGAAGATGTGTCGCACAGTTTTAAAACTGCAGAGAATGCTTATTTGAAATCTCTGCACAATGAAGAGAAAATCCGATGAGATAAATAAACCTATTACAGTCTGGTCTGTGGGGCTTTATTTGATATTATAATCCACTCTAATGTGCTGTAGGCAAGTGAGATATGGCAGCGCAATACGTCAACAAAGCAACAGCACATAGGACTCAACAACATCACACAACTCACATGCAGGTTACTGGAGACAGATTTTCAATGTCAATGGACATTAAAACCATCAGCTAAAAGCATGTGAGGCAAAATAAGGTCGTCCTCGTCACATCTCAAATTGCCTGCCAAATTAACTTCAATGAAAACCAATTACAACCCCCGAGGAACACACCGAATCCTCCGCCAGTTGGCAAATTACAGTAGTAACACACAACCCACATCAGCCCTACTACACGGCTCACAAACAGAAACAAAAGGAAAATATTCGTAATTTGGCAAAAAAAAAAAAAAAAAATACCGTGCTCCAACATGAGGGTATAAATAATAAGAACAGAACTCAACCTGTTACTAACTCTGTTACAGGGTCAATCAAGTCCACAAGCAATGACAAGGCAAGCACACGGAAACATTGACAAATATTTGGCTTCATGGAAATGATCTTGAGAAGGTGCCCTGTTAAGTCCCTTAATGTGAAAACTTTAAACTCATCTCATGGGTTAATGTCTGGGGGCAGCTGCAGGAACAACAGAATGGTAAAGATCAAATGCCTCATCAAGACAGACGGTGACATGAACAACAATCTGCAGCCGAAGAGTTGAGGCCGAAGAGTGAAACTTTATCGGCTGCGGCATTTGTGGCCATCCACAACCACTATTCCAACTGTTGGTGCTTGTCTCCACAAGTGTATATTCATCGCAAAGTGACAAAATCACACGCGGCTCAACAAGACTATATTAAAACAAACTCAATTCCCAATTCCCCGTTCAGAGAGCAGGAGAAAAGATTAAGCTTCCAGGAGGGAAATATCCCAACTCAGTGTTTGTCTGCATCACAGCTTGAGAAGCGATGACAAGCGGAGTCGTGGGCTGCTCTGGCTTTTTCTTTATGTTAATTGTCGTTTTGCTCCGTCTCTTCATCACTGCGCTGACATGTTATTCTTACACACAGAGGCTCAAAGACAAACACACAGAGGTCTACTTTACCTGCAGTATCTGGCAGCGGTCCGAGGTGCAGTCGATGTTCTCACAGGGCTGGTACATGCCCAGAGTCACACAGTTGAGCAGGATCACCATGATGCTAATCCTCTCGAACCACGTATTAACAGAGCTGGGGTTAAGGAGCATAGCAGCTGAGGAGAAATGCACAGCCATGCACACACTGTATATATTTCAAACTGGGACGGATGGATGGAAGCGATGGAGTTGTTCCGCTTTGAAGGTTTGAGAATCATTCTTTTGAATTTAGTTAGATTTAGATTATGCCTTCAATTAAATATGTTAAGTTGGAATATGTCCCTCACCTGACTGCTGGGATGGTCTTGTGTCTTTCGTCAGTTCATTTCTCAGCGTGATAGAAATAAATCATGAAGAAAGTACACTTTCTTCATGTTTTATTTCTATCACGCTACGTTCTGTATTTCTCCTTCACATCTGTCTCCTCCCTCCTCGTCTCTTCAATCACTCTCTGGATGTACGAGAAGCGTGTAATAAATGTCTGACAGCCAGATACGAGTAAGCGTGCTTATTTTAGGTTTGTCATCAATTTATTTTGTGGTCTTTCGTTTGACACTTATCCTCTAAACTCTGATACATTCCTCTGTCCCATGAAAGCGGCTTCATGCCCGCTAGCTTCAGCGCATGGGGTGCGTTTGTTTTAACTCCCACACAGACCGAGTGGGTGGTGGGTTGTCTCCGTGTTAATAGGATGCCGTGGTCCTGACATGAGGATAATGTCCCAGCAGAGAAAAAAGAAACTTCAAAGGTGAGTAAACGGCTCCAATACAGATAAAGGTGCTGATAAAGCGTTCTTTTAGATAGTCAAATTATACATAACAGATTTTATTTTCACCATCAGGACAGTTTTGTGTCACTGGGTTTTGTCTTGAATAATATCGTTGGAGAAATATTGCTGCATTTTGCCACAAATTAAAAAAGAAAAAAATTGTATATATATATATATATATATATATACAATATATGCATCGAAACAGTGTTTCATAGTACCAAAGTATGACCAAGTATTGAAATAGAGAGATTCACATCACAAATATCAGGACTTGCCAAACTGACTCATCCACAGCACGTAAGCAACACACAAAGCGAGCTAAGAGGTCCCCCAGCCGCCACGCTGACAGTGAGCAATTCTTTAATCAAAATGAAGATGAAAAGTATTTTTCCAGCCAACTTATTTTTCCTACATGACTGTATGAGTCAGGAAAAAAAAAAACATGACAAGATAAATACTATTGCCTGCCACAAGGCACATATTTACATAAGTAATTTATGTAAGATACAGCAGAACGGGGTCAGATTTCTCTGAATGTCATTGAATGTCATTAACAATTTCCCAACAGTGTCAATATAATTATTATGTTTTAAATGTATTTAAGCTGTTGTTTTCCAATATGTTTGAATTACAACCTGGCAAACGAGCTACTCACCGTCACTCTCTTCTCATCTTACTGGACCACCCTGTCACTCTGCAGAGTGCTTACGCCTGCACAATATCTACTGATGCACGGACTGAACTACATGTACAGCACAGGCCTTCTTCAAGAGTTAATACAAGGTGATTATTGTGTCATTTTAATGCTTTGCAGAGATGAATAAAACTGAAAAGGCGACTTAAAATACTTAATTTATACAGTATTATGCATATGATAGTGGGGAGTATGAGTGCGTGTTTTAATCACTGTCGAGCAGTTTAAAAGTCTTTTACAGCTTTCATATCTTAAACTGTCAGCTTATGTTCTTTTAGTTCTATACTCTATCCTCTTATTTTATGTCTTTCTTTTTTGTATTCACACAATGAGCTTTAAGTCTTTTGTTCTTATGAACTTTGCACTTACAGGATTTGTGCTTCCTGGTAGTGGGATGTGGGATATGTGCCTGTAATTTGTCATTTTGGGTCTACTTGAACTATCCTGATCCACAAGATAGTTTGTTACACAGAACCATCAGAGAAGCCTTGACTGGAAACTGTTTGGAAAAGGGCAGGCACTTTCAAAATTAGAAATACTTGGCAGGTGATTGGATGAAAAATGTGACGATCAAACTCTCGCCGAAGCGAGTCGTGAAAAGAGTGAAACACCTATTTTCCATCGAGAAAAGCCTCAAGTGTCTTTGCTTTTATTTCATTGAAGAAATACTCTCCACTTCTGATGCAACTGATGCTATTGCAGCATCTACACTAACCTCTTCTGGAGCCATCATTGTTTAGAATGAATGTGTGATTTGTGAACATGTGATCCTCATGTGAGATTATGACATCAGGAGCACATGGTAATGTTTACACACATCAAATTGGTGTCAAAGTAATGCTATATGCGCATGAGCAGCTGTAAAAAAATATATATATATCAAAATTGCACCGAACATCCATGATCTGCAGAAACATATCTGCACAATATCTCCTATAATATAAAAAGCTCAAAAAAGCAACAACAAAAAAAATATAAAAATCTCCAAAACATCCATAATAAACTCGTCTCTTACCTGGAAATAAGTCAGCATTCAAGATAGTGAATCTGTGATCTTCTCCCATCATATCTCCTCTTTTCCCTTTACAACAAAAATCTGATGAAACGCTTAAGAAAATGTGCAAAACTTTAAGGACCTGTGCACATAGTGTCCACTGAAACAATAACACTGAAGAGTTACATCTTATTTCAGTGGGTAACCTCACATTCAACCGGCCTCGCTCAGGGACACACGTCATTTCTAATTCAACTGAAAAAGATAAAACCTAAATATGAACCATAAAGTGATTTGAAGCTCAAGGATTTTCTAAAGAAATCTTACGTGCACTTTTCAGAAAATCTTAACTGTAGATGCTTAGTGCAACACACACACACACACACACACACACACACACACACACACACACACACACACACACACACACACACACTATTTGCTTTTATGCAGAGATTATGTAGTGGCAAACATATTTGTTATTCATCTCTCCTGCACACATACGCCATTCCCCATTAATCTGTACATCTCTCCATCCTGCAAGCTCTGCTATCTCTTTAGCACGGTTCTCTGGGGTGAACACAGAGAAATGGGGAGACATAATATGAGAGCGCCGTGTGAAGAGAAATATTGTTATGAATTATCCTGCCTTCTCTAGTCTCCTTATCTAACCAACCAACTTCTTCTTTGAAATACGGGCCTACCCCCCTTTGGATTACAATGTTCTTTCCTTGCTTACTGTAACTCTTCTCCCTCAATAGCATTTCAATTTTCCCAGCTGTCGCCTCCCCCTCTTTTCCTTCTACCTCTTCATTTTCTCAGCTTATCATTCATTCCCATGCGTGACAAACGATGGACAATTTTGCCCGACCAGCAAAAACAAACGCAAACACTTTGGGACATTATGCCTCGACAGGCAATGAAAAATCAATCAGGCTTGCGTGTGTGTAAATGTGTGTCGATGTGTGTGTGTAGGACTCCCATTGCACAAGTAAAGAACCTGCCCTGAGGTTCTGTGCTAGCAAAGCAGAAGCCAAGAACAGAGGCATGGTTTGAACTCGCAGAGAGAGAAGGAGTGAGACAGACAGTCTGAGAGAAAGAAAAAATACACACAGATATACAAAAAGCATGGGAGAAGACTTGTTTGGGACTTAGCTACCAACAAGCAAAAGGCGGGTGACAAAGGACAGAATCTATATGCCGCTGCAAAATGCCTGTTTTGAACTTTCTCACCAATCTCTCCACAGCTCAGAGTTTAAAATACAAACATTTGCAGAGCAGCTCAGGTGAAAACGCACAAATTATTCCTCCACATAACCCCCAACCGAGGACTATTCACCTTCAACCCATCAGAGCTGACAGTATCAGCAGCATCTGCACTGACATGTGAAGTGACTCAGCGCTGGTTTGAGTTCAGTTTCTTTGTCATACCAACCCCGTACCCTTTCCCTCTGCAGGGAAATGAAGCAGCAGGCGGCTGACTCACCCCCAGCTGATTCCAGAGCGTCAGCTGATGGCTGGTCATGTCACTCGCTAACCATGTTGGGAGGCCGCTAACTGAGTCTGACATCAAGGATGCTTTGAGGAGAAATGAAGGGAGTCATGCCGTTACTGAGCTTCAGCATTTAATTAGATTTTTCTTTTAAAGCTATCATTTGGGGGATATTTATCCTTAAAACGTTCAAGGATCCACCCAGGGACCATCCTCGTGTGACTGAGGTGGTTCAGCTTGCATTTTTATGGCTGTCTCTCTCTCTGTTTAGCATCACGCCTTCTCTCCCTTTCTCCTCACTCCTGTATGTCTAATCTTCTTAAGATGAGGACGGGGCCTCCTCCCTGTCTTTACTCTCCTCTCGTCACGTTTTTTCCCTCTTCCTCTTCTTCTTCTTTTTCTTCTTCTCAACGTCTCCACCTATTTTTATGCCTGTCCCTCTGCGTCAATACAGATTTTGTCAAAGACTTGCCCTTCGCTTGCATCTCTTTTTTTTTCTCCATATTTGGTGCTTTCCAACTTTACAAAGGTCTCTGTCTCTCTTTATAAAAAAATATATTTCAGGATCCTCACTTTGTGTTGATGATTCTCTTTTGTCTATTGTCTTCCTTTGTGATGCATTAAGGTAACAAAAAGGCAGCGCTAAGGAGCCCAAGTATGACCTTATTTTCCACACCTTTAGTATGAAAAAAGCTTAAGAAAAAACAAATTATTCTAATCATTAAAATGTAAAAATGGAGGTTGGTGCATGTGTAAAACCAATTTATTACCTGAGTGCCTTTCATATTTATTTTTTCCCTGTGACTATTCTGTATTCCCTGCTGGATGCATTTAAACATTTTACATTAGCAGCCTTAAAGCTGAGATTTACAATAATGTGCTGATTATTTAAATTCTAACAATTCTAACAATTCTAACAATTCATAGGTTTCTTATCTGCCAGTTAAGTACTGACCGTCCGTTATCAAGTCAAGTCAATATATTTATACAGCACGTTGCATACAACAGGCATAGACTAAATGTGCTTCAAAATAATGCAAAAAAAATCATTAACATACAAAATGGTATTACATTAAAAAAGGAATCAGATAAGAAAGTATTATCATTAAAAAGGAAATAATAATAATAACACAAATAATAATAGATATATTCTAAAATTAAAGTCTTACCCATTAACCGCACATTTTAAACCTGAAAGATATGTTTTTAGAATATATTCTAGGTAGAGTGAAAAGATGACCTAAGGCAGGGGTGTCAAACTTATTTTCACCGTGGGCCACATCAGCATTATGGTTGCCCTCAAATGGCCGGTTGTAACTGTAAAAATGTATAAATGTAACTACTCCCTAACATATTGTTAAATGACTGTCTCTGCATTTGATTGTTGTTTATTCAAGTGTAAAAATATAGTACATGCATCTATATAAATGTAAAAATGTATGTAAGCAAATTTCTCTGTTATTATAACATAAATCATTTTGATTTAGGTTTAAGAAACCCACATTACTCTATCAAAGATCAAACTTTTAAAGAAAATAACAAAGACAAATATCATCAAACACACGTTATTACATTAACTTTGTTCAAAGCTTTTTTTGTCACAGTTGAGAGGGACATAACTCTGGTACAACACATAATTGTGAGCTGCTAAAAACATGTGTGACAGATGTGGTCTGGGGCTCAGCTGCTCACACACACCTGTACATGGCTCACCTGCTAACACACACCTTTACATGGCTCACCTGCTCACACACACCTTTACATGGCTCACCTGCTCACACACACCTGTACATGACTCACCTGCTCACACACACCTTTACATGGCTCACCTGCTCACACACACCTTTATATGGCTCACCTGTTCTCACACCTTTACATTGCTCACACACACCTTTACATGGCTCACCTGTTCTCACACCTTTACATGGCTCACCTGTTCTCACACCTTTACATGGCTCACCTGTTCTCACACCTTTACATGGCTCACCTGTTCTCATACCTTTACATGGCTCACCTGTTCTCATACCTTTACATGGCTCACCTGTTCTCATACCTTTACATGGCTCACCTGTTCTCACACCTTTACATGGCTCACCTGTTCTCACACCTTTACATGGCTCACCTGCTCTCACACCTTTACATGGCTCACCTGTTCTCATACCTTTACATGGCTCACCTGTTCTCACACCTTTACATGGCTCACCTGTTCTCACACCTTTACATGGCTCACCTGTTCTCACACCTTTACATGGCTCACCTGCTCTCACACCTTTACATGGCTCACCTGTTCTCACACCTTTACATGGCTCACCTGTTCTCATACCTTTACATGGCTCACCTGCTCTCACACCTTTACATGGCTCACCTGTTCTCATACCTTTACATGGCTCACCTGCTCTCACCTTTACATGACACACCTGCTCACACACCTTTACATGGCTCACCTGTTCTCATACCTTTACATGGCTCACCTGTTCTCATACCTTTACATGGCTCACCTGTTCTCACACCTTTACATGGCTCACCTGTTCTCATACCTTTACATGGCTCACCTGTTCTCACACCTTTACATGACACACCTGCTCACACACCTTTACATGGCTCACCTTTTCTCATACCTTTACATGGCTCACCTGTTCTCATACCTTTACATGGCTCACCTGCTCACATAGCTTTATGCTGCGTTCACAACAAACGTGTTGCGAATTTTTCACGAGAGTAGATTACATACAAAGTCAATGCACAGACGCGAATGGATGTGAATAACGCAAACTTCCGCCGGGTGGCGAGAATGACGCGACGCAAAAAAGTTGCGTGACGCTGTGTCTTTAAAGCCAATCAGCGATGAGAAGCTCCGCCCGTCATCCTTGACGTCATGCCGTTGTTGAATCAGAAACTATGGAGAAGAAGTTGATAGACTGGAAGCGGCTTCATCTCGATCCTGGAGAAGCTGTGTGCGGCGACGGATGATGTTATGAACCCAGACACGAGGGCGTCTGATGGTCCCACGTTTGAGGGACTTCCACAACATGTACAAAGCAGAAATAGTGGTTATTTATTCTATGGTGGATGGCAGAAATGAACTATTTCCACGGAGATAAGCCACGCCCCCTCTCCGGCGCGTCTAGCGCGAGTGAAGCGAATGACGCGAAATAACCACAAATAGTCCGGCGAGTAAACTCACGCGAGTAAAGCGACGCGAAGATTCGCAACGCTATTGGTGTGAACGCAGCATAACGGCAGGTAGGATGCCGTTCATTCGCGGGTCACAAAATCGACATGCATTATGGGAGATGTAGTTTATGGTCACTGTACATTGTAAAGAGCATAGACTTTAATTTTAAGACAATCATATTCTTTCGAGTTCTCGCGGGCCACATAAAATTACGTGGCGGGCCGGATTCGGCCCGCGGGCCTTGAGTTTGACACCCGTGATCTAAGGGATCTATCCGGTGTGTACTCGCTGAGCATGTCAACAACGTAGGAAGGGGCAAAGCCATTTACCGATTTAAAAACAATTAAGAGGTTACTTTAAAATGAAGTCTTTGTTTTACCGGGAGCCAGTGAAGAGAAGTTAAAGTAGGAGTGTTCAAACCTTTGGTTTTATTCAATATTATGCCTAGAGCATTCTGAATGCTTGAGTTTGCACCTGCTTTGTCAGTCCAGCAAAACGTGCAGTACAATAATCTAGTCTACTAGAAATAAATGCGTGAACCAGTTTTCAGAGTCTCACTGAGAAAGCATCTAATTTTAGATATATTTCCAAGATGATGACACGCAGTCTTGGAGATATTAGATAGTGCTTCTGGAAGTTCAGATAAGCATCCAAAATCACATCAAAGTTTCTGGCATGCTCACAAGTTCTATTGACAAGGGAGTAAATAAGAGTGAATCTGGTGCCTCAAAGCCTTGGGACCTACTGAAATAACCTCTGGTTTGTCCTCCTCATGAATGGACTTTTGGTTCTTTCAATCTCAGCCTTCTTACACATCTTTGTTTCTGTCACGTGTATTGAAGGCTGCTAGACTTGAAAAAAACTGCACTTATGGCTGCATGATAAATTATTCACAAAAATGGAAGCCAGATTATGAAGCAAATTCTAGTTCTGCACAATTCTTTAAAAAGTAGTGTGTGTTTGTGTGTCTGTGTGTGTGTGGCATTATAATCCATAGGAAATATGGGAATTACTATTAAATGGATGCACCAAATCAACAGGTGTGTGTGTGTGTGTGTGTGTGTGTGTGTGTGTGTGTGCTTGTTAAGAGCAGAATGACTCATGAGATATCTGTAATTTACAATAAATCTTTTCATCAGAGCTCCCTATACATATTGCCTACATGTGCGTACATTGCACATGTGTATGTGTGTGTGTTTGTGTGAGGGTGTGTGTGTGTGTGTGTGTTCCTGTGAAAACCCTGAGGATCAATCTCATTCAGAGTGAATCAAAATGACAAATGAAATTCTGCTTCTCACTGTGGCACGGAAGCCTGTCCCTGTCTCATCTCCCAATGACAACATGGCGTAATAGGTCACACACACACACACACACACACACACACACACACACACACACACACACACACACACACACGCTCTCTCTCTCTCTCTCTTATGTGTTGTCCCAGTAAACCAGTACTTGCAGTCCTTAGCTAATACTCAAAAACGGACACATCCTCCTCCACCACCATCTTTGTGACAACCACTGTCCCATCTAGTTGGCTGCGTTTTCAAATTGACGTCTTAAAAACAACCCATGTTGTGGCGAGTGTCACATCAGCTTCTCTGTCTTAAACAATCCGTCAGCACGGCTGCGTGATGTCAACCACTGTACAAGTGGCTACAGAGTGCGTCTGCCCGCTGTCCTCGACATCAGACAGTCACACTTTTGTTTTGACGCTTTAACTGTTGTACTGTGACCTTGCTTCTCTCTGTGTGTCCCTCTCTATGATGAAGTAGTGAGGCAGACTGCCAGGGATCTACCTACCTACCTTTCTAACTCTGCTCTCATCCCTCTTTCTATCCCACTTAATTTCCTAGTGCCTTGTGGTAAAATTGATCAATGAGTCTATCACAGGCTGGTTTTCTCTGTTGGACTCTCTGGCTGCTTGGCCTCATTTCTACTCTGTCCACAGGCTTCTCTGTCCATCCTTCTATAGTGTCTGCCAACTCTCCTTTATGTGTCTTAATAGTTGAGTCCTTACTGTCCCTGACCTCTATCTTTGTATTTCAGCTACTCATCAAGAAGTAATTTGCTAACATTCAACTGAGAACTAGAAACTTGCAGTCCAACGAAGATTTGCATACCCCTTACTATCTATGCAAACAGATGTGCAAATGCCCCCGTTTAACCTTTATTGGTGACAGAAGGCTAACCCGGAGAGTTCATAATGTTCACAAAGCCCTTCCTTCTGAATACCAGTGGCCCAAAAGCTCTCCAGCCAAAAGAGCATACACACAGCGGAGCAGCCAGAATAACAAGGAAACCATCATCTTAAAAGCCTCAAGCAAACTGCAGTATTTGTTCTGTAAGGGTTTCTATGCTTGTCTCAGCAAATGTAACTTTCACTTTGCCAGCCCCGGAAAAAGTTTGCTTATGAGGATATCCTCACACTGCTATACAAAACAACATTTGAGGAATTATATTTTTGCATATTTCTCCCAAACTAAAAATCCTTCTTTACTCAATAACAATGTTGGCAGTCTTTAAGATAAGACGTTCTTCAAAAATAAAATGGCTTTTTGAAAATATGTGTGTTATGCACTAAATAGAATTGGGTCTCAAATGTCCAAGAAACACAGATTTGCCTTCCAGCACCATGAAAAAATAGCAGAGTGTAAAGACCCCTGCTTTATAACTTGAGTATTTTGTTGTGCAGCTAAAAAGGGCTCAGCGCCGAGTGCAATGCATCAAGTAAGTATCATCTCACTGTTCTTAGTCAAACACACACTCACACAAAGTATGAAGTGTAAATTCAAGGTGATAGTCTAATACTCTATGTTTGTAGAGTATATGCACATTCTAACGTCTCCACAGTAATGTTGCAAACAGATGCAGTACATAAAAAGAGAGGTTGATTAGGGAGTAATTGAATTAGTGATTTTGCTGTGAAGTTCACAAAAGCAAGGTGATAGAAGCCGATTGAATTAAAAGGCTTGTGCTTAAAATGTAACTTAATAAAGACATGCATCGCTTGCTAAAACTAGCTTGATTTAATATTATTGTTCCTGGCAGTTCAGCACTTTCAGCTAACCTGCAACTTTTGCCACGGTGTGTGAATATTTATTGTTTGCACGAGCACATATGTTCTGGTCAATGTGTCAATGATTGCCCATGACTACAACTTCTCACTTACAGTGGATATGCAAGGAACTATATCGTTGCAAACTCCATTCCTCTCTAATGACACGTTTCTGCCTACGAGTTTAATCAAATCAAGGCTGTTATTTTTCTTTTGGCTCTATCAAGTGAAGTTTTGTTTTTATTAAATCAGTCATTGTTTTTATTAAATCATTCATGCCCTCAAAACAAGATAAAAGTTAAGTGAATCAATTCAATTCACTTCACATTCTTTCCTGTAATAAAATGCTGTGAGTTCCACACACAAGGTCATGGGAGATTAGCATTCAGTGTATAGTCCTAGAAGGTAAATGTTAGCATTACACCAGCAGGCTCAGTAATATGGAGACACATGAGGCGCTGTTTTTGGTTCATCCATTTGTGCCCAAAGACTATATTTAGTATGATCAGGAACATTTCCAAAACATTTGTTCTAATTAAAGTCTTGAAATCTGGTACGGACATACTTCGGGTAAGTATCTAACAGTACAAGTTTGAAATTGTTAGATCACATAACAAATCAAACTTGTATCAATAGTCAAAGTCAAAATGAGGAAAAACGATTGTGTTCATAAAATGTTTTGCTTATGAAATATTTATTGTTCACAGCATATGTGTGCATATCTTTGATAATCTCCGTGTTAGGAGTTTACGGATACCAACTACTTGATTGTGCTCCTTGTTGTTTCTGAAATACAAGCATTTTCTAAACATACTATATTTAGTCCTTGGGCACATGGGACTAAAGCTTTTTCCTAAAATAGAATGAGTATATTGCAAAAACAGTAGTTCCATGTGCCCAAAGACTAGATCTTTTTTCAGTGACATGGTTTGACTGATTTTGAAAATGTCTCCAGATTTGTGCTTAGACAAGCCCAGAGAACCCTTCCACAAAAGGAAATTAAAAATGTCAGTTGCAGGCACAAATGGGTATATAAAAGTGGTTTAATTTGGAATTAGAGCAAAGCAGTCAGCTGAAATGAGTGAAGAGGTTCCTTATCTGTGTCTGAGAAATCAGTGGCAAGCTCCATCAATGTAGCATAGGTCTGTTTTATTGAGGCTTGGGATTAGACCGTTAGAGAGGCAGCAAATATTGGGAATAATAAATGGCAGCGGGTGTGAGTATACAGTAGTGGTTCAGTCTCACAAATGACAAACAATTTGTCTGCCATTTTTGCCTGTAAGTATCCTGTATCTTCCTTGAAGTGTTTTGATAGGAAAAAAGCAATCATGGAATGGGGACAAAAGGGAGTGGACTCATCACAGAATCCAAGAAACTGCAACCTAATGTGGTAATTGCACTCATGATTTGTTTAAGGCTTGTGAAATTGCCACATAATGTGTTGTGCTCTCCCCATGACTGATGCACGTATACGTATACAATCCCCCTGAGACACAAGCACACGCAGACACACATACAGTGTGGCTAATACCAAAAGAAAGAGAGACAGACGGCCACACAGTGACAACCACACGGCCTGACATGGTAGGCAGAGACTTGGAGCACCTCTCAAGACAAGCCTATGGCCTGTAACCAAGGCAACGGGAGCAGACGTGTTGCCGTCAGCCACCGAGACAACACAAACTGTGTGTCAATATTCATGCATGAGTTTTTGTACACCGTTTGTATGCCCACATTTCCCTGTGGGCTAAAACACATTGTAATTGTGCACAAGTTTGTAGTTACGTGCCTTGTCTGCATTTACAGAAAGAGGATTATTACAGTTTCGATCCATATTTCAGCATTTGAAAGCTCATGGTGTGTGCGTCTGCATGTGTGTGACTGTGTATCTGTCTTTCTCCTCATATCAGCTCAGCACAGCAGGTGCCTTGCTCCAGTACATTGCTGCCGCTAGTGAAGCTGAATGTATTGCAGACACCATGGGAAATATAAGCCAATACTTTCTGTGCTTGTGTGTGTGAGGGAGAAAGAGAGCGAGAGCGAGAGAGAGAGAGAGAGAGAGAGAGAGAGAGAGAGAGAGAGAGAGAACAACATGACTCAGTGAGACGGAGAGGAGGAAACTGGAAGACAGACTGAGAGAGACCAATATAAACTGAGAGCATAGAGGCAAGTCAAGGGTGAAAAAGGAGGTTGGTAGCAGAAGCGAGCACAGGAATTTGAAAAAGACCTGCATAGGGAAAATAGAGAAGGGTAGGAAGAGAAGGGGAAATGGATAAAGACTAGAGAGTCTGGTGGGTCAGTGGATAGCGGCGCATGCAGTGTACTCACAAGCCATTAGTTTGAATTCGACACAGGGTCAGAGTATTGGAAACAGGAGGCGGGAGAGAGAGAGAGAAAAAGAGATGTGATGACAGGACTTTGCTGCTGACATCCGCAGAGACTAGTCAGACTCTGATGTGACAAGCTACCATCCTCACCAGCCCTCAACCTCCCTCCAGCCATCTGTCTTTCTCTCTGTCTGTTTTGTATTCTCTTGTTCTCTGTATTCTTATCTATAGTCACATAAATACCTTACATTTGTAAAAAAAAAAAAAAAGTTGATTTGTCTGACATTACATATTGAGGGCTCATCAAGAAACCCTATTGACAATCATGCCTACCTCCGAATACAAGAGCAATTCAAACTTCTTCAGTCTTTAACAGGTAGCAACCTTTGGTTCTGAAAAGTGAAGCCAATGTGAAAGTGCCTTAAACTTGCATTCTTTCTAATGACCATCAGGGGGAGACACCTCTCGTTGCAAAAAGAAGTCAGATTGAATAGAAGTCTAAAATGACTCCACCTCAGTAAACATTTTAAAGATGAGTTTACAGTCTTAATTGCTAGTTTCAAGACTTCTTCCATACATCAGGATGTTTATTTAGTAAATTATGGTCCGATTTAAAGTAAAATAGATAATAAAGCTGTGTATGCTTTAGGGAGGGGCTACCTTGTGATTGACAGGTCACTACCACAGGGTTGTCTAGTCTGGGAGTTATCTGTGATTTTGTCTTAGAACTTAACCACTTTCACAGTGTGTTTTCAGTCCATGAAAGTTAATTGTGGCCGTTTTGGCCGCCTAAGAATGTCGTATCACCCTCTCGTGTCCCCTCTGGTTGCAAAAATAACAAGATGGCAACGGCCAACATGTTGAACTCCAGGCTTCAAAACTGTCGCCCACAAACCAACGGGTGACATCACAGTGACTCTGTCCACGTCTTTTTTTACAGTCTGTGGTTTTTAATAGTGACTTGACTGGTCACATGTGATGCTGCCATCTGCGCTGCGATCTCTCCAACTTCCCATCTACAGCCGCTAGGACAGTGAGGGAATGTCAGAGGAGCAGTGCTGGACGTTGTCTGCTCCTCTCTGATATATCTGAAGCACATCTTTGCTTTTGCAGTATGCGCACTCAGAGAAAGGACAAACAAGAGAGCCTCTCCAATGGGTAAATTAGCATCACAAATGATTGCTACAAAATCCTGTCAGAGCCAAGCATGTCTCTCTACCTCTTACCCCTCATTCTAAGTGGGTCTGTCCTCGACTTGTTTGGTCTCATGGTGCAAAACACCTACTGTACGACACGGAAGGAGTTTACAGATCAATTCAAAGTCCCAATTCAGGGGCTGGATTCGCCTTTCCACACCGGTGGCGGGATGAATAAACAACACAAATATGTGAAATACTCGCCTGCGGTTTTTACATGTCCGGGGCTTTTATTGTGAAAGATAAAAACAGAAGGAGTGGATGTGGTCTCCAGTGCTTTGTCAAGGTAGAATGGAGTAATAAATAAAGCCTATGTGTTATTGATCATAAAAATAAGTACAATTCAACCTATTCTGCGCAACGTGATTGGTTGATGCCTCTTTCTTTTTTTTTTACAAAGCTAAATCTGTGGGCTGCAGGTGTAATGACACCTTTCAAAATTGACACCTGCCATTTTGAAGACCACATACATATAATCTGTTTGATTTGTAATCTTTCCTCAAAAAGCTCTATTTCAATCTGTACCTCAGTCCCCTTCATTACATCATTTTCCATTTCACAACAACAGAGACCAAAAGAGAAAACGAGCAGCACAATCATGGCAGTAATGCTGGCTGAATAGGACTTTCTTTCTGGGAAGTTTTTAGCTTACAAAGCTCCTCAGGGGCCACATAATGCAACACAAGTCAGTGTGAAGATGTGCCCATATGGTCTCATAATCTGTGCTCTCAGTTTTGAAAACTGTGATTAATTTACTAGTCCTTGTTCTTTCAGTATGCTTGGGATGGACCAGGCTAACCAGAACTAGACTAATGTAATTAAATTACCCTAACCGGAGGAATTCTTTGTGTCAGGCTGTTTCATTTACGACTTCTGATGAAAAAGAAGACTACTCTGTTGTTGTCTTGATGGAAGACAATTAAAACAACATAGACATGCACATACATACTCAAATTAATTAGATATCTCTTCGAGGAGAATGTGTGTGACACATGAACTATATAAAATTTCAGGTTTTCCTCTGTAGTACACAAACAACACCCTCATCACTCTCTCTGAACTGACAGAAGGGTGTAAGGATAACGGAGATCAGACGGAGGAGATGGGGATGAAGAGGATCTGGTTGAGAAGGGAACTGTAAGCCCTCGTCTCTCTCATCTCTTCATCCATATTTCAACAGGGGTCTAATGGGCTGACATGATCCCTTGTTACAAACAGAGGGAGAAAAATGACTGAGGGCTTAGTAAAAGAAGGAAACAAGAAAGAAGGGCTTGGCTGTGGCAGCGATTAAAGGAAAATTCCACCGTGATCCGTGGTTTTGCTCTTTTTACAAGTCCATTTAACATTAATTGTGATGCACATTAAACATTTTAAAGCAGCTTCACCATACTTCTAGGGATGAAATGTAATTTTAAAATTAGACAATTTTTTTCTGTAAATTGATTTGCCAATTCTGAGCAAAGATACTTTGGACCCCTTTTTACCATGCAGGCACAAATATAGCATAAATGACTGGAACAAAGTAGTGTATATACACCATCCTGTCTGCATGACAAACGGTATGAAACACCTCCCTCATTCTTACACAAGCTTGATTGCCTGCTCTTCAAAACCAGATTGGTACATCCTGAACTTTTAGATTTTCTTTTCACTTTCTGTGCATCTTATTTTCTAGCAATCGATTGTCCTCGTGATTGGTTAGGCTCCCTGAGTATACGCCTCTAATTGCAGGCATGGCGAGTGGATCCCTGAGCTTCACAGGTGTTTCATGAAAGGAGAACAAACAGGCCGAGAGTAGCACGGTATGAATGAAGCGACACGGAGTGGGAGAGAGTGTGAGAGTGAGTGAGTCAGACAGACGGAGAGAGACACAAAGAACAAAAAGAATTATTAATAGGTTGCGATCCAGCCATTTGTGATGCTAATTTTCCGGCAGAAAGGTGATGGTTTTTCTCTTTCTCCATTTATGTTTTTCCATTCTGTATTATGCGCCGTTACTGATGAGGCGGACCTAAATAGCTTCTTTTCAAAATAGCGGTATGGGACATGACACAATTTCATACTGTAACATAGCTCACCAACAAAAAGCAAAAAGATAATTTCTAAGAGACAGGGTTAAATGTGTTTTGAATATACAGAGTTTAACAGGCAACTGGTGCATCCACCAACAGACAAGAGCTCAGTCTAACTTTGATCCTGTGTTCTTCATCCTCATCAAGTAATGCAAAAGTGTCTGGAGATCCCGGGGGAATGCAGTCTCTTTGACAAATTCACGCAGTATTGTAATTAGGAAGATGTATAAAACATGCCCAATCAAGGCCACATACCAGAAGCACACATCAATGACTTAGCTAAAGGCTAACAAGCCCACAATGACAATGCTAACATGCTGATGTTAAGCCGGTATAATGTTTATATCACAGCGTCTAAGTTTACCATGTTAGCATGCTAAAATCAGAACTAAAACAAAGCACATCTGAGGCTGATGGGGATGTGCTTAGTTTTGCTGGTTATAAACAACAAATGATGAAAAAGACACGATTTTGACCTAAAAATTAAGCTTCATAAAAAGTTAGAAGATAACCAAAAACATAAGAATTCATTATCTGGGAATGTCTGTCCCAAATTATTTCACTGCGTAAGCGAAGACTTTGACCTGCTGGTAGCGTTTGGTGACGATCACCAAAGTAATTAGGATTCATCATCATGGGCACAATAGCTATCTGTACCAAATGTCATTAAGCCGTCCGATAGTTGTTGACATATTATAGTTTGGACCAAAGTGGTGAACTGAACAACTGACAGAAAGGCATTGCCATCCCTAGATCCATGCCTCAGCATGGGTTTAACAATCATTTGGTTTCCTTATTACTAAATACGTATACTTATGTATGATAATGCAGGGGATTGAATGGAAGATGTTCTTGGTGTTGTTGTGATCAAGAGGGAAAAGTACATATACCTCAAGCTATTTTAATAGTTTTTTCACCAGAATCATATATATAGATGTTTCATCTAAAAGGCTACTCGAACACTTGTAAACACTCCTGCATTGTTATTGACTCTATAAGTCTCACACATGAACGCTATGAGGCATTTAGTGAAAGCTTTATTGTAAACCAACAGAGGCTATTGTGATGTCTAGCTACCGCCAAAGGAAAGAACTGCTATTTTGGCCTAAATTTTACCCCAGGCTCAGCAGAGCTGCTGTGACAGCTCCCACTCAGCTCCTGCTCTCTCAACAGTCTCCCTTCCTTTCCAACCCCAAAACACCAAAGTAGTCTTTTCCACCTCCCTAAGTATAAGCCACAAGGCACGCTGGCTCGGGGGATACAGAGTGACTGACAGCAACATGACTGACAGACTGAACCCCTTCTTAGTTGGTTTTGTGTGGACTAAAACTCCTAAATCCAGGGGTAAATCTAAAATGAACTTTACTTCCATTTTCAAGTACAATCTTTTTTCAGTTTTAAAATAACTGCTTTATCATTATGAAAAGTGACTACTGCCAAATTCAAATTGAACATTAAACACTAAAATTAGATTGACAGAGGAAAATAAATAATGCCCACTCATGCGCGCACACACACACACACACACACACACACACACACACACACACACGAAGAGTAAATCATTTCCATTTTCTCTTTCTGCTCGCCATCCCTCCCTCCCTTTTCTTCTCTTAAGTTATGGGAGTGGGGACTTGAGTGTGAGCCTGCCTTCTATACTTCATTAATACCTTTTCTGTTTTCATCATGTACCCATTTTAAGAATGAGAGAAAGGTTTGTAGAAGTTGAAATACACACGAACACAGTCAAGTTAACCTGTCTTATACAGACTCAATACAGTGTAATACCTAAAATGAACTAAAAACAACCCCGAATCTTTGTGCTTAAAAAAACAAAACAGGAAAAATTAAAAATGGTAAGTTAACCAAAGAGTTTTCCATCTTCTTTCAATACACAACGATAACATTTGATCCGTTGAAAGAAGACGTGCAGGGGTTCATCACTCGTATCACCATAAACCATAATTATTTTTTCAGTTGGTTCACTTCAGAAAATTCTGATTGCTTCTGTTGCAGCGAGCGTAGAACAAACACTGCAGGTCCAGTGGTTAGTTCCCGTGGCGTGCTGAAGCCTGCGAGGTCACGTCCCACTAAATGCTTTTGCCCTGACTTACCTTTGTTATTCGTTTGCGAGTTAACTTTCTTTTGAACTTTGTTTTATGTGAAGGGCTCTGAGACTGAATAAAGTACTTCACCAAGGCCTCCGAGTCAACGTACCCTGTTCTCTCGCCCTCTCTACCCCAGTCCTTCATTTTTTGTCCTCATCAGACTACTACAATATTAATCCACATGTGCTGCAAGACTGAAATTAAGTAGAAGAAGGGGCTCAATAATGCATGGCACCCTCTTGTGTGTTGCTACCTTCAGGTGGAGCTTGTACAAAATTAGGACATTGAAATTAAGAGCAAGCTTGGCTGGTTAATGAAGACCAAGTTTACTTTTTAACTGGCTCAGAAAGTTCTAGCCGCCACGCTGTTGGTTGGAATAAGTTTGTCTTTATCTCCAATGTGTGTGTGTGTGTTTGGACTGGTGGCAAGTCCCTTGTAGGCATGTCAGCACAGCAGGAGAGCCAATGTTCCTGTCTTTATTAATTACTACCTGACACACACACACACACACACACATGCTCACACAGTCAAACCTCCATTAAACTACTCGACAAAAAGGACGCAATTACACTCCCAAACACACACCTGTCTCCAACAGCATCTTTATTTTTGCAGTAACTCACACTTCACCATACACACACGCACACGCGCACGCACACGCACACACACACACACAGTGGCAGTAGGAAGCTATATGTCCCCATATCCCCTCTGCATTTACTTACTCATGCTTAGTTAGGCCAGAAGGTGCACTGAAGAGGCACACGAAGCTAAGCTGCTAATCTCAACTAGAGGCTGCTCCAAAATGACCCTGTAAAAACCACAATGTGCAGGCCAGCCTGACAATACATGACATACTACCTACACTGTCGATATCTAGTTCAGATCTGGGCCTCGTTTTCTCTTCGGGGCCACATAACAATTTCCCAAAGAACCAAAAAAGACATGTCAAACTGATGTTTGGCTTTGCATTATTAATTAGCCTTGCCTAGTGTAGCAATGTCATTGTGTACTGTATACCACTCCCAACTCGCATAGCTATCATTTGTTATGCTTCCAAGTTTCTCCACAGCCCCGACCCTTGTTCTCATTTTCATTACCATCATTATAAGAGTCAAATGGCCATTCGCTCATTTTAATGTGCCTGATTATCAGCCTACTTGTGAAGGGCACAATATGAGCATAGCTGCCAAGTCTCTCTGCCAGAATGTTCACTAAAACAAAATGATAAAACAAAAGGGGGCACGCACACCCGCCAATCGGTTCACCTACCAAACATTAAGACTACGTAATGGTACGATGACAGTGCTGTCAGTGTTACATCAGCCGTTTGGCAGTTTGAGAGCGAGCACCTTGCAGCAGGTAAGGGACATTAAGCAGGTAAGGCAAGATGCTCTCCTGTTAGCCATGTACAAGGGCACCTTGTATGTAAACCCCAACGGCTCCAGTGGTGCTGTTCAGTAGTTATTGGTACAAGAGTGTGTCTGTGCCGAGAGGCTCCCAAGTGTGAGTATGCAGCTGTCAAATTTTGAAGCACAGCAATATTGAAAAATGCCTCAGAAAACTGCTCTGTACATTTATTAAAGTCTTAAAAGAAGGAATAAGCCGACATCCTTATTCATCTTTAATGCAGGCATGTTTCACAGCTATGCTGCAATTTAAGAATGACAAAAAAATACTTCTGTAATAATTATTCCACTGATGTCATTATTGATCTGTCTGATTTGAGAGCGACGGGAAAAATTGAGGAATTGTAAGATGTGACAGAAATCTGTGAAAAAAAGGATGCACCCTTTGCAAACCACTTCAATGAAAATAACAGGGTTCCTCTATAATCTCATAACTCCAAAAATGGCAGCAGTTGCAAAAAACCCATTGAAACACAAAATTGAAAATGATGGCACAAAAGAACTTATTCTCTTTCTCATAATTCCATTTGTTTAAATATAGCAGCAATTTTGGTCGTGGTATTGCTTTATATATCTTTTTTGTCTCTTTTTCTCTCAGGCATTTTCATCCCTCTCTGGCTGTGCTGGGGCTAAATGCTCTCTTGAGGCGATGTCAGAGTTTGTTAGAGGACAGTAAAGAGACAAGCTGTGTGTATGCGCCTCAGTACCTACAAATGTCTCAACCACAATGCAAAGGTTTGCAAAGCAATCATTCGAGGCCATGTTTTTCATTAGGTAAATTATCTGGTGCAGGGGCAAGGCTGCAGAGTCCTCTTTATAACTTGGTTTAAGGATGTAAAATCACCTAAATATCACATATAAATCCATATCCAAAGTAAATATAGAGGCTCAAATATCACGTGGTTGTCACATAATTTACATTTTTATGCTTTTTTTGGCACCTGAGTATCTCTGACTGGATGTGCACACACTTGGTCCCTCTTCCGATTTCACGTGACTTACAAATCAGTTATGAAATGAAATAAAAACAGAAAGCAATGCCTAGAAGCCGCAGAAAAGATGGCATTGTAACGCATGCTACAATAGCTCACTGGTTAGCTAAAGCATAACCAAGGTCTCTGCAGCTCAACTGGTGCCATTTGATATTAACAAGCACTGACAGTGACTGCACCCTGTGGAATCGCATCTCTGCAGGCTGGCAAGCTCAGGTATGGGCAAGCACAATATGCTTGGACACGAGGACAAAGGAGTAGACATGCACAGACTCCAAGGAATAAAAACAAAACCGCTCATACTTGCTTTACAATGCACACACTTTAAATTAAATGCATATGTAATGAGCGATGAGATGCAACAGTGGTATTAGTGGAAGCACGTTATCTTGAAAAAGGAAATACTTACCAATCTTTCCTTATTTGGTTCAGGAATATACCGTATGTAGCTTTACATTTATCATTCATACCTCTCTACTTGTTGTTCTCTCACAGAAAATTAATCTATGGAAATGTATATCAAAGCATATATTTGATAATATGATGTTTATGTTACTAAGCTATTAAAAATCAGCTTTAGAAACAAGCTTTCAATTTAATGCAACAGTTAAGTTCACCACATATTATACACCGTTTGGTTATTCGAAAGCAGTTACAATCAAATGAAGGGAGTGTGTTATTCTAACATTTAACATTAGTCACATACTATACTTGAAATGGATTTGTGCAAAGTATATCCCCAAATTCTAGTTTCAAAAAAACGTAGAATCTTTCTAACCCAGTCCAATTGCTGAACGTGGCATTGGAACCAAGGGAAACGTAGCAAATTACACCCATTCAATACCACTGTTGCTTCAATTTACCAAGGCTTCTTCTACTCATTGACTTACTGACGACTCTAAAAGTGATGTCTGTCACGCTGACATTTCAACTTTGTCCCTTTGTCTGTTACACCATCTGCCTGACTTTGCCTTACAGATGGCTGAAGTAACTCAAAGAAACAGAGGAAGAGAGGATGAAAGAGAAGAAGAGTGACAAAACTGGGCACAGGATGAAGGGAGGGAGGAAGAGAGAGAAAGACGGGGTCCCCATTAATCACATGTGGCAAGGAAGCAAATTCAGCACATTCCTAGGAGATACTCACACATCAGCAGCAACTCTGTCCTCTAATTAATGTCTTCATAAGAGAAAGAAATATCTCCATGTACTGAATCCTTTGTGTTTAGGTTATTTTAGATGCAACTTGTATACTACTATGTTAAAATTAGAGGATGCTCTAAAGAATTACAGCAATGTTTCTGATTATCTAACCTCATTGACACTATTAACAAGAGGTTAATGAGGGGTAAATGCACATAAATTGCATTGCAATCAACCAGAATGCTCTGTGACCAGTCAAATTACATCTGGTGGTCATGTGGTTCGCATTGAGATTGGATCACAGCCAGCCTTTCAGCTGACTAAAGAAGGTTTTTTTTCGATATATCTTTACGACAAAAAGCCCTGTTTTTACCACATTACCTTGAGGCCCAGCTCTAGAGGAGTTTAGTTCTAGAGGAGTTGGGGACTTTCCTCTACCCTCACAAAAATCACAAAGTCCCAAAAATCCCTCCCAAGAAGGTAGAGCAGCTTGTATTTCGCCTGAGAGGCAAAATGTTGGGTAAAAAACATTATATTGCTCGCCACTGCTTGTGCAGCCTAAATGTTGTGATCGCCATCTAGATTCTGGTGGTTGGGCAGTGAGAGGACATGGTTTAGGGGTCTTTTAGTCACTCCAATTTGAGAATGAATGAAAGTACCAAACTCCATCCATTTTGGCACATCTTGACCGTACACTATTTATAAGAAGTAGACCTAGTCACCATGACGTCACGCATTTGTTCGTGGAATGCTGTTTTGAAGCCTCGAGTTCAGCATTTTGGACGTCGGCATCTTGTTTTTTGGCCGTCGCCTTCTTATATTTATCAAACAGAAGAGATTTTTAGGTGACCAAAATGTGACAATTAACTTTCTATAATTTACTGAATGAGCATCAAGCTGTATTGAAAAATACTTGAAACTAACAATTGAGACCGTGAACTCATGTTTACGATGTTTACGTACTAAATCAAGTGAGAAGTAGGGTAATTGTCTCATAGACTTCTATACAATCAGACTTATTTTTGCAACCAGAGTAGTCGCCCCCTGATGATCATTCGAAAGAATGCAAGTTTAAGGCACTGTTACATTTGCTTCACTTTTCAGACCTGACACAGCTATTAAATAGGCAACCCATAAACATGCCTAGATCAACACAAATCACCAGAATCTGTAAATGAGGTGCCTCATCTATAAACCAATATAAGAGGCACTCTCACACGTTTACTGGCCTTGGGACCATGCAAGGTCCCAAAGCACTGTAGGCATGTTCTGATCAATAACTTATTGAAGCGCTAAATGACGTGCGAATATGGCCAGAAGGGTGTTAGGTAGGATTGAGGTGTTTGTGTGTGTGTGTGTGTGTGTGTGTGTGTGTGTGTCTATGCACGTGTCTGTGTGGTGGGTGTTGGTAATAAGATGAAGGGTCACAGTATAACTCATGTTCCTGCCACGACTGCAACAATACACACACGGTCACATGTCTGCATTATACGGTACATTTGTCGGTTGGTGTTTTTAAACACACGGCATTCAATCGTGGCTCCTCTTCCATGGCTCAACAAGACGAGAGAGGCAAAGGTTGACCAAGCTATAGCGTGAACGGTAAATGCAATGTACTTGTATCGCGTTTTTCGACCACTCAAAGCCTTTGAATACTACATGTCATCATTCACCCATTCAAACCTATTCCAATTCCTACACTGGGGCTACCATGTAAGCTGCCACACGCATTCAGACTCGGGGTTAAGTGTCTTGGCCAGGGACACGTTGGCGCGGGCTAGCAGAGCCGGTGATCGAACCGCCGAGCCTCTGACTGAAGGACGACCCTGCTCTACCACTGAGCCACAGTCGCACATGAAGAGAAGTAGCACAAATTCGGAGTCAGAAAAATAAAAACGTCATTTTGTGATTGTTTCACGGCAGTTGTGTTTCAAAGCACAAATAAACACACTCGCACCCTACGGGAAGGTGCCGCATTGCCAGATTATGAATGAATGCACCGAAGGGCAGGCCTCGTCCTGTTGGCTGTGCACAGTGTGCGTGCCACACAGCAGCCGCTCTGCACTCAGAGGAAAGAGAGAAGAGCGGGGGGAAAAAACCGCAGCACATAAAAACTCAGCGATGTAAAAAAAAAACTGTTCTACGTCAGAAACTGCCTCTTTGTATTTGAGTTAAAGGGGGGACATATTCCTCGGTATCAGACATCGAGCGCGCGACAAAGCGGCGGTATTTGATGACCTAAATGAGCTGCACACCCTGCGCACTGTAATTGGGTGGGGGTTACACCCCATGTGGGGCCCCGAGGCTCTTTGCTGATGCCCATAAATGTCGCGAACACAGCAAAATAAGAAGAAAAGAGAAAATACAGGCAGAGGTTATGGTCTCTGCAGAAACAGACACCGCTACACACTTGTAGTGGGTCATGAGTGATGATTCAGAAGGGTTATTTTTGTATCAGTCAATTATTTCCCTAATTATACCTTTAAACAGTCTATGTTAATTGTGACATACAGAGAGAGAAAAACAACAAAAGAGGGTGAGGGATGAGGAGCAGGAGTTGGAGAATGTGTAAGTGAAACAGATGGAGTGGAAACAAATGTATTGTGATAACATCGTTTGAACAGCGCTTGGCTCTCTGAGGGCCCTGGCTGCCTTTTGCACTCCTCTCACACTCGTTTGACCGGGAAAATGGCCAAAAGGATGGGCCAAAAGGACACAATCTCACCCTCTCTCTCTCTTACTCTCTCTCTCTCACTCTCTCTCTCTCTCTCTCTCTCTCGCTCCCTCCCTGCCAGTAGACTAAATTGTACAGAACTGTGCTGTCAAGTCTCATTTGTGAGAAAGATAGCACACTGGTTATTACTTGAAGACAGCAGGTTGTTTGAGAAGTGAAGGTTTATATCATACAGTACTATGTGTGGTCTTAGTTGAAGGACAAAGAAACTGTGTGTACAGTTCGTGATTGCCTGGAAAGTATTTTTGGAGGGATGTAAGTTGGTTTGTGCAAACCATGTGTACAGTACACACACTCAACCACACACAGCTGACCTTAAAAAGAGGTGGTCTTCAATACAGTAGTAGGTTGCAGTAACATAGAGGAGCAAGAGGTGACATGTCAGTCATTTTGCCCAAGCAAAGCCAGGGCAGGGGTGAGCCCACCGAACCAAACTTGTGGGTGAGGAAAGGCTTATTTTCCATAATATAGGGTCAACTTAGGGGCCAAGTCCAACAGTTGGATGCACCGATAAATTCAGTCAGTCATTATGACCTTTGCTTTTCTCTTTTTCTTCCCGAGTTCAGTCGTTCACAGCTTTTCATTTGTGTCATGGTCGCTGCCAACTCCCCCGGAGGCCTGGCGAGGGTGTAAAATGCCACGTGTCCACTCTCACACAAATTAACAAGGAGGATTTTCACTAAGAGAGTCTAACACGTATAGAGATTCCCGCCATCTCCAGCAGTGTCCTCGTTTCCCTGAAGAGATCCCCTGGCAGTAGGGGACTCTGGTGTAGTGACCGAGACACAATACTAACTCACAAGATTTGTTTCACTTTTTTGACTCCACCAACCCTAATTTAAAGCATGTAAAAATGCATTTTCTCTTTTCCTCTCTCCTTGAGGCATCCCTTAGCTATTGTGTTACCATATCTCCTCATGTATTACTCCTCCATACCTCCTCTCATTCTTTTCTTTGTTTAACTTTTTCCTCCTTCTTTTCCTCTCCTGTGTCCCTTTCTGAACTAATATCACTTCAGCTTGTTGCTGTTATGTCATTGACTCAGGCTGATTAAGTTACATGACAATCTACAGAGTTTTAGAAGAAATCCACCAACTCAGCTACTTAGGGAGTGTGTGTGTATGTGTGTGTGTGTTAGTAAGTATAAAGCTGGTCTTTAATGACCTAAGCCCCAAGGCTCATTTGAGCTGGAGAGCAGTCAACTAATGTCCAAACATCTGGGTGGTAACACACGGACGCACACACACACACACACACGCGCACACACACACACACACACACACACCCACACACACACACACACACACACACACACACACACACACAGAAGCGTTAAGCTTTTATCATTGGCCAGAGGAAGGGTTTTAGCATCCGCCCTGACAGATGCCACCCACACATCAACAAACACACACACACAAACACACACCACAGCCAGTGGAAAAACACTGGAGAAGGATTTAGGCTGAGTATGATCCATATGTGTGTAACATATATCTGACAGCTGGGATTATGTGTATACATGAGAGTGAGAAGAGCGAGAGAGAATTGTATGTGTGTGTGTGTATGTGTGTGTGCGTGAAAGACAGTGACAGAGCAGGGCCATTTCAGCTGGTCCCTGGCGGTCACTAACTAACCTTTTCTTCTCTCTCTTCATGGTTTTTTTTCTGTCTTTGACACTCCCTCTATCTTAAGCTCTGCTCTCTATGTTTCATTTCTTCTCCCCCTCCATCTCACCCCCTTTCACTTTTTTACCATCCTCTTTCTATCCATCTCCCCTTCCAGAGGCGACGGAGCAATAAGGGATTACTCCCAGGAGAGAGTAAGGGTCACTGGACAAAAGTCAGAGAAATGGCAGAGGTCAGTGATGAAGGTCTGCGTTATAGATAAATCATCCTTCCACCATGTCAAGGTGGATTTGTAGATGAAAATGGTATGAACAAGTAGAGGAAAGACTTTTAACATTCAAAAATGTTATATTTGTTATACTCAGTAATTGGAGTTGTTATTTTGTGAAGGGCAGACATTAGCAAAACAGATATTTACATATTTATTATGAGACTTTGCTTTTCCAAAAATCTTAACGGCCTTATTTCAAACCTGTAATCACTGATTTTATTGCCGCCTTTGGGGCAGTGGAGACAAGCTTTTATCTGCACTGAAAAATAAGTTAACTAGTGCACTGCCCGTTTGCGGCGTGCCAATTTCTTGGACCCCGGGAGTGCTGCTTGCAGTGTTCGAGAACCACACTGAAGCGTGATTATGAATACCACTGCATTTCTTGGCATAGACGATTGGTTAAGGTTAGGCATTGACCTTGAGTAGTTAAGGTCAGGATGGCCGATTGGTTTGGGCATGGGACATGAACAAGACGGGTTACCAGTACCTCGGCGAGCATGGACTACTGGCCAATCCTAGTCCCAAGTCTTGCCAAGAAAAGCAGTGGGATTCATTATAATGCCTCGTTGACTCCAGCAATGTGAAGAAGAGTTCTGTTGTTATGTTAGTATAACCAGCATCCGGAAAAGAAAAAGTTAACAGCAGTCCATGAGCTGCGGCCTTTAAAGGCCCCCTGCAGACGACAGGCTCAACTTAGTCCGCATAGCGCTGAGTCCCCTCCCCCACTGCCGCACAGAGCGGTTATCTATATTAAATGTGGAGTGTGTGCAAAGTTCACCAACTTCAAAACCTAAAAAATACACCCACCATGTGGGACGTAGATCGGATGAACAGTTCTCTAGTTAGGTGCACACACACACATTCCTTGCCTTATAGTTAGATATATTATACAGTTGCTTACAACCCTGTTGGTTTTTAGAGCTGTTTTAGTGCCCGCTGCAAAACCAATGCTCTGAGAGCGCTGAGAGTTAACCAAAAGCCAGACAGCTAAACAAAGGGCGACTCCTTTCACACTGGCCATTGATACATTTGCACACATATTACTGATATATAGCCCAAAAGCTTTGCTGCAGTTACTGTAGTCTCTCTGCAACACATGCACTTTTGGCATTTGGTTCCCTGTTTGGTGTGTGTGTGATCTCTGTTATTTGACTGTTTTTGAAGACTTCTGTGTGCCGTTCGTTTATAACTTCATTTAGTAGCTCTTTCCGATCTCAGTGTTACCCTGCCCTCCCTCCCACTCTCTGTCTCTCTGCCTTTCACTGTGAAAGAGGTCTGAAGTTGCAGTCACCAGAGCAATTAGAGACTTCACGTTCCTCCTCACTGTCAAGAGGAGGCAAGAATACACACATACACACATGACACACACGCACACGCACGCACACACAACATCCGTCCTCTGCCGTCCTCTCTGCTGACAGGCACTGGGCAAAAGTTCACTCTGCCACTGTGCTAACTATCTCCCTTTCTCTTCCTCCTTCAGTCAGTCTCCCTCTCACTCTCTGCCTTTTCCAGAAAAGTGCTAACTAGCAATCTCTCCCTTCTTCCCCTTCTCTCTCTGCCCGCCTCTCCTAGGGCTATCATCCATCTTTTTTCGTTTCCACATTTTCTCTTTCTCTTTTATACGTCTTTCACAGGGAAGTTAGAAGCTTGTCCTTCACTCAGTGTTTTGCTTTTGTGCCGCTCTCTGACTTTCCATCCCTCTCTATCTGCACATTAATTACCATTTCTCATCCATCCATCTCTCTCGTTCCCTTTTTTCTTTCTTCTTTTATCTTCCTCCGCTCATCTAGTACTCATATCCTTCATTTTGAGTGTGTCACATATGTTTGCAGTGAATTACGCATCTGCCCTGCTCGTAGGCCAACTCTGATATCTTGTGATGTAGAGTTGAGTCAGTACCCATGTGAAGTGCTGCAAACACGCAGTGGAAAACTTCATTTAACATCTCAATGGGTCCCGCTTTTCTTGATTCTTCATCAAATGAACTAAACAGAGCTTCAACTCAAAAGGGAAAATGTTGAATGCCAAGGGAAATTCAAAATAAGCTTCTTTATCACGTCATATTAGATTGACACAATGGGGCTTCCGAAGAAAAAAAGAAGAAAAAAAACTCCCTGACTTGCATACTCATGTTAGACCTCTCTCTCCAACTATTAGGCAGTCTTGAAAGGATACCACATTCTAATATCAGAGTGCCTTGAAGAAATGGAATTCCTCCATCTGTCAGCCGTGAAACTCGCTTTGATCTCTCTCAGGTGAACACTAGCTTGGCCATAAGCCTCCTACTTTCTCTTTATCGCAACCATTGAGGTCTTGTGGGCAGTTTGTCATGTACTTCTTGTGATGTTCGGTGAGGGCACCATCACACCTGACAGCTGGGGGAAGGTGAATCACGCACTACTTTACGCAAACCGCATGCTGTCGTTTTGTGAGCACTGACGCAGTGAAAGTCCACGAGCCACAGAGGCTCTACTGAGGGGAACTCTCTTCACAGTGCTGTTTGACGATTTGAAAGGTGCTGCAAGGTTTTCATGACTTTCACATCCAACATCCAATGATGCGTTTGTGGGGGGTTAGGGGGGTGGAGTGGGGTTGTGGGGGGGGTGGGATCATCTGAGCTTGGCATAATTGTGACCCATGAATTGGTAACGTGATGTTTATGCCTCTCATAGCCAGGACACAAAGACAAAGACTCTCAAAGGCACTAAAAGGGCATGTGATCTGCAGGTCTCCTTGATATTGAAATGAGTCTTCTTGGTTTGCGAATGTGCTCAGAAGTAATCATTACCAAAGGGTAGACCTCAAAGCTCGCACGGCACGTGGGCAAATGGTTCATGCTGAAACATACTGAAGATCTATCAAAAAGCAGAATACTAATAAACATCCCCTAGTGACTCACACTTTCCTCACGCTTCCTACAAAATTGGACTGGAAGCGTTGCCAAGGTTCATAATGGCCGTTTGTTCTTCTTTACAAAACGTTATGTTATTTGACACAACCTCGCTCTATTTCCTCCACAGTCAATGTTAGAGCCAGATTCATGACGTGCTTAAAGTAGTCTCAAAAAGCTTCCTGTGCACTTTCAAAAGTATCATAACTTATTCAAGTGTTATGATTTATTTGGTTACAGGCTTTTCCTTCCCTCCCTAAATCCTGAATATCTCAGATTAGAGTTAATCTCCCCCTATTTGCAATTAAAAATATATGCACATATTTAGTAGTACTTTCTATGGTCCGACATGTTAAAGCATGCAACTAGAGTTTGCTTTTTATTGTTTTTGTAGCATTGGCCATCGGCAAAACATTGCAGAATGTATTCTGAAAAGACAAAATGTATTCCGCAAAGTAAGGACGGACAGTGAGCTGTCACATCTGATCTATTAATTCTGTCTGCTGGCAGTTTAGCTTCCTAGTGTACCGAGACAAGAATATTTGGAGTAGAATAATTATTGCTTCGCTTATCTGTAGCTTTCTTTACAACTGCTTCGGGTAATAACCATAGAATTTACATTCGAACTACTAAAATGTAGGCTTTTGTTTAAATCCTCCTGTATTAAGGACGATGCCACAGAGAGTTGGCCCTCTGCTCTGAAGATGCAAAAGAACCAAGATACAAGTCAGAGTCCTCATTACATATTCTACTGCCAGACGTGAACTATCTTTAACTCGGGGCTAAGCGCTGGCCTGTCACCATTTTATTTCCATATTGCAAGTAGAAAGATCGAGCATAATTTTAACCAGAAACATTTTGGATAACTTTCCAGAATGTTTATTTTGTTAGGAGTATTTGCAATTTAGCAATCGGTGCTGTTAATTCTTCATGTCTGTATGTAATGTCTGTCCCAAGTTGGGTAGTGAGAATGAGCTGAATATTGTTGTATAACACATATAAAAGTATAAGAGCACTAAAGGTTTAACTCCCCATGAGTAAGGTTGTTTTGAACCTTGGCGCCTTCCGTGACCTTAAGAAGAAAAATACCTTATTTATGCTCTTCACTAAATGATTTTGGCACACAGATTACTTCATTTGTATTATAGTTTTTGGTGTGAGACAGCTGATTTCCAGCTCTGTCTCTCGCTTTCTGTGTCACGAAGCCACAAACGTACAGATGAATAAGTTAACTGCTGCCTCTGCACACAGGACAACGCCTGATCAGCTTTTTTCCCCAACATTCGAGCTCCGAGACAAAAAGCACAATTTGTGTGGCACACACTTACAGACCTCTCCCAAATCCCTACTAGGTCTGCTCCTCTCTTGACCAGGCAGCTAGTCAGTCATCATCACTTCATTTCACACTCATTAATGTGCCCACTGTAACTTTCCTCAACCATGTACCCATATCTTTGAAAAAAACTGATTTCGAAAATTTCAAATCTGTTCAGGAGATTTTTGGGAGGTCGGAAGCGACGAACAGACGTGCAGAATGACTCACACAATTGATATAGCCCTCTGTGGATAATAGATGAGAAATAGCAAACTACAAAGCACTCACTTGGATAAAATGTACCCTGCAGTTAGTGGTGATGGAGCCATTAAATGACTTATTAAATTCTCTCAAGAGTCCCAGTTTGTGTAAAGCAATACTTCTGAGTTGAGCTGACATAAAAAGGAAGACATAACTCTTTTATATGTTAAAAATAAGGCAGCAACAATGTGATGGTGAAAGAAAAAGAGAGAGAGAGAAACATTGGTTCGAGTGTGTGTGTGTGTGTGTGTGTGTGTGTGAGCATGTGCAAGTGCTTTTCTGTTTGTACACCTCTGACATCTATCTGTGTGTTGTATCCAAAAGCAATCTACCCTGCTGCTACTGAGTTCAGACAAATAGGCGCTGCTGTCTAAAATATTGCTGCAATATAGAGCACAGCATGTATAGCATAACACAGGGCCAAAGAGGAAGGTGGATAATGTCAAGCAGCCGTATAAATGCAATTCCCTTCTGAGAATGTGATATTGAACTCACACATTACCCAATTATAGCTGTGATTCAAAAACAGTGTCTCCATAAATCCATAATCCAACAGTGGTTGATCGTGATAATGTGCAAGCACACACACTTAAGGACGTTTGTACACATGGATTGATGCACGCACATAGGATTCGCTGCTACCTAAACAGCCAGAAAATTAGAAACGAGAAATAAGGCAACTGCAAGACAGCTTAGGCTACTTGGACCGCCGTATACACCAACACATTTCCTACATAACATAACATACCGAGCAAACCAAAAAATCAATAAGCGTATCCAAGCCACTGACAGGTTGGTTTTTAATTTACTATTTCCATGATGGGCTGTGTGATTGGTTGTGAGACTGTTCACAAACCCACTGCAGTCAGTGAAGAAGTCACAGTGAAGTGCTCTGTGGTAAATCCCTGAGACATCATATCAGTTATGCAAAAATTCCTCAAGGGAAGGCTAGTTAGGCAAATTTCACTCTAGATGTCCAATCTACCCTCAAAAGACTACAGAAGTAAATTAATTTCATTCAAAGATTCTTCATAATTAATAGCATTCATTCTGTGAAATTCTGGCATCTTTTGGCAAACTAGGAAATGGATAAACAAGATGAGATGAGTGAGCAAAATAATGTAGTCTCTTCCTGTTTTAGTATTCCTCTTTATGTTTTAATATTTAGTGTGAACTATAAGATGCCATAGTGTAAAAAGCACATGTTCAGTGCAGCGTAACTACTATGGAGGAGGTCACACCGAGTGTGTATGCACTGAGGCTTGATACTACAGTAATCATTAGAGTCACTTTAAGCCCTTCATCTCCACTGTTCCCCTCTCATCTCCTCTTCCTCTCTCAGTCAGTTCAGGCTAATGGAGTTTGGACTAGACCTGAGGGAGAAGAGAGATGGAGGAGGGGAAGGACAGAAGCATGGAGGGAGGGAGAGGTGAGGAAGAGTGATGAGACAGTGGGGATTATTAGAATCAGTATTGGTACTAGTCTCTTTAGCTATGGGATTTATTTTGGAAGCATAAGCATTAGTATTGCAATAACTTGTATTAATCCTAAACAGAGAGGTTTGGCTCATTAATGTTTACATCTCGTTTTAAAAGGAGACTTTCCCCGGGGTAAAAGGACAACAGCTCATACTTGAAGCAGAGGCTCATTAAATAAGTGGAACACTCACATTAGTGCACAAGATGAAGGCATACATGAAAGTTTGGGAAGCGACAACATCTTAAGGAAGGGGTAACTGGTTGAAAGGAGTGATAGCATTTGTGTGTGAGAACAAAATAAAAAAGCAAAAACAAAGAAATGACAAAAAACAGACAGAAGAACAAGCTTGAGACAAGAGAAGGGCTTTTGATGTTCTTTAATAAAACATCCGTCAAAAAACAACAAGTGGAACAACCATTCAACATCAAGTGACACACCTCACAGCAAGTGTCATTGCAAAAGAAAATGACAAAGCTCTACCGTGTAGTCCCGCAGCAACTTTTCCAACTAGAGCCACAGAAAACAGAAAACAGAAAACAGAAGGCAAAAGCTGAGAGAAAGAAAAAATAATAAGAAAACCGCAGAAAGAGAGTGCGAGAAGGTGAGAGAGTAGGTGACGTGTCTCAGGTGTGTGCTCTATCCTCAGCGGTAGTTAAGAGCAAGGCACGGCAACGCCTCAGCCATCCGTCACCATGGAGATAACAAGCTGTCAGGGCTGGATAGGATCATGGGCCACAGAGGCCGGTCACTCAGCTTGAACACCACAGGAGCCAATCAGAGGAGAAGGGGAGTGGATGAGATAATGTGAGGAGAAGGCTAGTTACTGGCATCAAGCTCTTCAGTGGAAAAAAAAGGAGAGGAAAACAAGACAAAGAAGGGAGAAACCAAGAGGAGAGAACTGATCCAAGGGGGATGACAAGAGAGGTGCAAAACACATGAGGGTTGAAGGACGACGCGGATTTCAGAGAGGGAACAAAGAAATAGAGAAGAAGCAGAGAGCCAATATAGAGACGCTCATGCATAACAATGTTTGGATGGGGAGAGACACAAGAAGGTGCCCAGAGCCATGCATCAGTCAATGCTCTACGCCTAAACAACCCGTATACACATGCCAGCATATTCCCTTTCTGAAATGCTGTGTACTGCAAGTAATTACCCTGCCTTTCCACTTTGAAAATACAGCTTAAAAATGTCCCTGTACAATGTGTGCACTTTGCAATTATAACTGCAATTTAGGAGTCTGAAACAAGCGGTGCAGAAAAAGTGCAACAGTGGAATAAGTCCTAAACAAAACTCAATGTTCAACAGACCGCATTACGCTGGTAATAATTTCAGAAGATTATTGCTCTCTCATTTGTATGCATTACGTGATAAAAACTGAAATATTCTGCGAGCCAAAAGGGACATCACATAAACCTCGATACTGAATACTGCATCTTCAAACAAGTCAGCACATAACACTTACAATGAGTTGATGAAGAACTGCTATCTATCTTTCTCTGCGTTTCCGGTAGAGTAAATGTTGACAGGTCAGGTTTCACTGAGTGCAGTCGACTGCGCTATTCGAGGTGTAGTGGAGTATGAGGGACCTGACATCTTCTCATCTTGATCGGCAGAAAAAAGTATTAATAAGAGGCAGTCCTCACCACTTAACTGAGACCCAATGCAACAGATTTTTTTCTATCCATTTAAAAGATTGACCAGGTGAAAGCTATGACCCCGAACAGATCTCACCTGTAAAATATGCCGCAGTCGTGAGAGGGAGATGCTGATGAAGTGAGAAGCCGAGGAGGAATGCCTTGACTTGAAACACAAAGATTCTTCAAGAGGGTCAAATTGAACATCAAGAAGGTGGAGAAGCGTATATGTATGTATGTACGTATGTATATATAAATACTAGTGCAGTAGTGCATTATAAGTAATCTATCAAGGGGAGGGGAACTATATTGGGACAAAGATCTTATCTGCTATCAGTCTTGACAGGAGTGGAGGAACAGCTGCTGCAGTATCTCTCTACAGCATGTCAGTATAAAGAGGAAGCAGAGCAGAGCGGCCATTTACATTGAGAGAAAATGTCTTCATAAACATACAGGTAGAAAACAGGAAAATGATTCTGCTGGTCAGATTTAACACGTGATGCCAATATACATAAACTATCTATATATCTGACTGTCACGAGTCATCGGGGAAGCAAAGTGAAGGGAGGTAAAGTGATACAGAGGAATGGAAGAAGAAGGGGGGTCGATTGGCAAGTTAACTGAACTTTGTTGTAAGAGGACGGTCGTGAAATCAAATAAACCTCCTGTCAGTATGAGCAGATTTGACAAATGAGGTGGGATTAACAAAATGAGTTGGACAACAATGGGGGTTCATCTATGTGGCTCGGTGTGTGTGTGTAGAGTGTGAGCGTGCACCCTGAAGAGCAACAGCAACAGGGAGCGGGAGAAGAAGTGTGTGGGGTGCAATATGGAGAGGTGCTCCAGGTGCTCTGCTGCAGGCGAGCGGGGGAGAGCATCATTGTGTGTGTGTGTGTGTGTGTGTGTGTGTGTGTGTGTGTGTGTGACTGAAGGCCTCTCACAGCTACTGTGCAGTGAACAGAATTATTGATCTGCAAAAAGATGGTGAAACCCCGTATTGCCCCCGCCCCCCCACCCACCCACCCCCCCATACACACACACTTCAGATACACAGCAAAGAGCAAAAGCAAAACACTATTTGACGACAGTGAAATGAGGCCGACTATGGTATGCCAGCATTTAGGTCTTCAAAACTGTACTGTGCTGTGCTCCTATTTGGTCAGTACATAAGCAATCCAGCAATATCTATATATACAGTAATGTCTGCTTTAGTACGATCAATACACACTCAAACGGGTACAAATCGTTGTTCCAGTGCACCAAACATCAAACTCTTGCTCCAGTTTAAGTCCCCCACACACAGATCCTACACAAGTAAAGGCACAGAGCCTGTGAATATACTGCCATCCCACACACACACGAGCACACACACACACACACACACACACACACAAGCACACACACACTTCAGCAAGCTTCAAAAGTGTCTAAACTAACACATTCACAGTAGGCAAAAGTAACACCTCACTAACCATCATGGTGACCGAAGTGTGTGTGTGTGTGTGTGTGTGTGTGTGTGTGTGTGTGTGTGTGTGTGTGTGTGTTTGTGTTTTCTCGGCTCTCCAGCTGATTCCACGAGAGGAAAATGACCTCAATTCAAGGCAATAACAAAATTCCTTCACAGGAAGATATTGTTCACCTTTCTCACACTCACTTTATATTTGTCTCACACTCTCCGCCATGGGTGTCCAACAACCAATGAGCCACAATATAAACACGGGGCGATGTGAAATAAGATTTGGAGTGTGTGCAGGGTGTATGTTTTTACCCTGTGGCTTGGGGCCAACTGAGAGCAGCAAAGCTCAGTTCAGCCATTAGCAAGCAGAGTAAAATCATTCTGAAACCTCTTTCCCCTCCAAACATCAAAGATGGAGTCTGAAATGCAAACACAAAGCCTCGCTGTCCAGTTGGCTGACTGCCTACACTCCCTCTGTCTTTCTGATTTTCTGGCCACCCATTTGTTTGTCTGTGATACAGATACATTTCATCAAGATGTTCGTCTATCCTTGTAGGCTTTCTGTAAATGTACGGGTTGAATATAAAGTCTGACAAGGCATTTCCTGAGCTTTTGCCTCAATGCGTAACTGATTTTCTGTCTAATGAAAATGTGCCTGTATTCAGACTTTTGCTCAAAATGGATTGATTCAACACAACTTATGCCCTGACTTCCATCATTCATTCCCTATCGTTCCTTTTCTTATATTACGGTAATCTCTCTTGGTCTGTTATTTGGTGGTTTAAACTTGAAGTTGATTAGTTTAAAATTGATTTCCCAAAAGACCAAACATCCAAAGGCAAGATCAAATCAAATCAAATCAAACTAATGAGTTACAATGTTTTAAAGTAAAATTAGCTTGCAATGCTTCTTTAGCCCCTTGAATAAAGGTGTTCATTAGCTTTTGTGTTGCTGTTGTAAAGAACAATATGTGCACCTTACCAATCTTAAGCCTGTGAACAGTTGCTATATACTAACAATAATCAGTTTTGAAAGAATGGTTGCAATATGTTTTCTGGTAGGAACAGATGTACTGTGTGGGGAGTGATCAAAAATGGGTTCACACTATGATCTATATTTTTGTAAAGTTCTACTATCACACTGATGGCTCCAGTGTCTGCATGAACTGCACATGCTGTGTCGGAAAACATGTTGCACATATATTTATTAGTTGCAAAGTGTTAATTTCTCCTTTGCATGCCAGACCTGATGAAACAGAAAGTGAAGAAGAGAAACCAGATCATTGCCCAGTCATGACAGGAACTGTTCTTTAACACCGACAGCAAAACAACTTTGGATCACAAAGTTTATAAGTATGACTCAGGTTACTGAAATGTATTTGAATACAAAACATTTAAAGTAAATAATATATTTTACAAGCACATACTATGAGCTTAACAGCAGTGTGTGAAAAAGCTTGAGAATGTAGTTGACCCTGAAGGCTCTACTACTCCTGACACGTCAATGATAAGCCATGCGTTCAAGGAGGTTTGCATTGACCGACTGACCAAGCAAACATTTTACTGACATTGCAATCCTTGGAGACCTGCACTCAGACTAGTGGGAGTTAATAGAGCTATAGCCATATTGCACTTAGAGATACACAAACACACACACACCAACAAACACACACACAGGCAGCCAGCCCAGTGTGGTCTCGTCTGTCCTCAATGTGAAAGGAGTGAAATAATCTCACCGTTGCTGTCAGTGTAGTCAGCAAACAGACATTTGTTTGTTCTGGGCGCAAGGTAAAACCACACACACACACACACAGACACACACACACACACACACACACACACACACAAAAGTATACGTTTCTATTGTTCAAGCAGCGCAATGCTGACCACTGCAGTTGTAGTTGAATAAGGATGCCAAACGCACTTACTTTGAGAAGATTCTAGGATGTCTGCTGCACAATTTGGAGGCAAATCGACACAATAAGTAAGTGGATGGGAGGCGGGTCAGAGTCAAGACATATGGATGGATAGATGTATGAAAATGTGTCAAAACAACACAAAACAGAGACGGACGATATCACAAAGCAGAGAAACTGTGACTCTGAAAAGTGGGCGATGGATAGGCAGAAAAAAGCCTCTGGAAGCACCAGTGCTAGATGAGGACATGAAAAGATGTTACATGAAAGGTGTAACGTTACAGGTCAACGACAGCCAGTGCTGGTGTTTTAAACAGACACAAGATATACGGTAAAGTGCATTGCATGAACGTCATCTTTTGAACTGAAAAAGCACTTGCAGCGTGAACGCAGACAGGTGAATAATTAAGGTTAGAGAATGATGAAGGTTAAGTGAGTAAAGGTTAACGTTAAGGTTAAAGGGGGCCAGTTCCACCAGTGGAAGAAAGGATATGGGTTGGAGACCATGCGGATGCACCAGTTGCGAGGGCAGGTGGTCTGCTTGAGGCAGAAGAAGACCACTGGCGCCAGCTCTGGGAAGGGCAACACAAGGGTGCTTAGGTCACTGCCGATACTGACGTCATCGCCTGGACCCACTTCCTCAATGATGTCATCAGCCTGCGCCAAGCCGTATTCCTCACTCTGCCCTGGCCCTGCTAAGGAAATGCTCCCCAGCGGCACAGGACACTCCTCGCTCATCATGGCAACCCAGCCGGGATCTGAAAGACAACGTGAGTTGACACTGGGATTAGAGGAATGAAATAATTATCACACTGTTTGACACACTACAAATCTCCAAGAGACTTAAGATACCCCCAAAAAAAAAAGAAACAGACGGCTTTGATTCAATTAGCATGCGGTGTTTGCACTGCGGCAAATAAATAGCAATTAAATGAGTTTATTTCATGAAAGTTTAATTGGACAAGCCGGCTTTTGGCTAAGCTGTCACTCCTACAGACAACTTAATTGCCTCCACGTCACAGCGTCACGTCACAACTCACAGATATTTAATTCTTGTTGTTTTCAATCCCAAATGCCCATTTGTCTCTCGCTGTCTCTTTGCCTTGCGAAAGCAAATGCTCTTATCGTAAACTCACTTGTCTGCATAACAGAATGCATCGCTTACTGATAACAATCACCTCTCGCAATCAAACACACACAGAGGGGCAGGACAGCGGAGAGTAAATCAATGTCAACAGTCATTGCACATTCATTGACGATTCATTTAGCCCCATCACAGTGTTGTGGAAGAGGAAATGGTTTTCCATCTCTTACCACTTAGCTCATGAATAGCTTCAACTTATCTGCGAATGTAAAACACACACACACACACACATACACACACACACACACACACAAAACTTGATTTTGCATGATCCAACTGCCAATTTTACACATACTTGATATTAAAACATTTACAAATGTACACAATATTGCATATAATTAGTCTTTCAGCGCTTCAGTTTAGAAATGGGATGTCATGAATTAAGTCCACATGTTGTTTTACTCTCTTGGCTCGTCACACCGATGAGCCGGCTATCAAGTCAACCAACAGCAGCCAGAGCCTAAGTGAATGCATAATAACATATTGGACTTGGTATGTCCTCTTGCTTTTAACTGGCTGCCAAAGGAGGCAGCCAGCAAGCGGCAAGGAGCCAAGCGAAGGCTGGACGTGTGCATAGCTGGACATATGCACTGCCTTGCACAGACATACCCACACACACACACACACACACACACAGTATGTTGTTGTTTAAGGCTTGCATTCGTGCATAGAAGTAACGTTAGGTGAATGTTGTAGACAGCTACGTTATTGTTTCAAGCTGTGCGAATGTTCATCTTTAGTATGGCTAATGTGATATTTGCCCTGTTTGTGGTACGATAACTTCAAACATGCATGCGTAGGTGTGGTTCTCCTTATGTGCATGTGTGCGTGCATGGGTGAATGTGTTTGCTTGCGCTAAATCCTACCGTAGGATTAACTGCTACTGGGAGAGAAGACTTTGTTTTTTTCATAGGGTAATGATATTAAAGGCTATTCATTATGAGCTATGGAAATAGGACAGTGGTGATTTAGTAGCTGGTATCTCTCACAGCTCCGGAGATAATCCTCTGACGAGATGTTAGAATCAGGTGGCGATATAAAGAACATTAGACCCACCGCACACACCGATACATTAAGTCTCTCCCTCTGCCTAATAATTATTTATTAGTTTATGTCCATTTCTTATCCCAGTACATACAAATACAAGTTGTTTCGCTTTTCCAAAACTGGCCTTTTGAATAAGCTTTACCATGGCAACAGCTGCTTCCTGTGGAGGCAGGAAGTTTATTCTTATTCTGCTGTGTTTTATTTCCCATGACAAAGCTTCTTTAGAGAGATCCTATTATGGGCGACTACAATAAAACAGGAGACAACTTTTGCAGATATGCTTGGAAGGATTGTGTTATCTGTGCGTGCGTGTGTGTGTGTGTGTGTGTGTGTGTGTGTGTGTGTGTGTGTGTGTGTGTATCTGTAGTGGAGACAGTTAAAAAATGTCATTACTCTCAAATTTGTTTGCAGGTTAAAGGTTCTCCATACGCCATTTAGAACAGAAATATAGTCGCAAACAACTATATGCAATGTAAAGATTAAGTGGGGTAATGTCTGCCTGATCTGAGAATGAAGCCGCCCTCCCTCTGTGTGTGTTGTAATCAGAGATTCTCTGTGCTTTGTTGACGCAGCCTGGCCAGCCGCCCACATCTTTTAGCTATAGACTGTATTTAGGAAGTGGATGTAGTCACCTTTACGTCACCCATACGTTTGTGGACTGCAGTTTTGAAGCCTCATGTTTGGCAATTTGGCTGTTGCCATCTTGTTTTTTGGAGTAAAACCGGACGCTGAATAAAGATTTGTATGCAAAAAAGGTTACAATTAACCTTTATGCACTGAAAACACACTGTGAAAGGGTTAAAGTTGTAAAATTAAAACACACACAACTCCCAGACCGAACAACACTGTGGTAGCTACCTGCCAATCACAACGTAGCCCAGCCCAAAAGAATAACCTGCTTTATTGTCTATTTTTCTCTAAATGGGACCATAATTTAATAAATGAACATCATGCTGCATTGAAGAGGAGTTGAAACTAGCGATTGAGACCACAAACCCATGTTTACAATGTTTACTGAGGTAACAAATCAAGTGAGAAGTAAGGTCATTTTCTCAAAGACTTCTATACAATCAGTTTTTTTCTTTTATCAACTTTTATCAAGTTGCCCCCTGCTGGCCAGGAGAAAGAATGCAAGTTTAAGACACCTCCGCATTGGTTTTACTTTTCAGACCGCCGCTCTTCACTGTACTCACAAGGCGGTCGCAGCCGATAAGGCCGTCCCCACCAACAACATAGTTGCAGTTGCCCTCCCAACAATTCCATCTCAGGTAACATTGTTAGCTCTGTCAGCATTCTCTGAATTCCTTATAGAGCTCTTTAAAAATCCTTTCATCAAACTATTGCTGCTCCTTTACTCAGACTCTTTTCACAATATTCCTGCATGCTGGGAAAGCGCCCTCTAAATGTTTTTTTCTTTGTGATGACGACTGATGAATGCATGCGTGACACACAGTGAAAGTGAAAGTGTGAGAGAGAGACAGAGCGAGAGAGAGAGAGAGAGAGAGAGAGAGAGAGAGAGAGAGAGAGAGAGAGAGAGAGAGAGAGAGAGAGCAAGCAGAAGGCCCCCACTGCTATGTTAGCACACAAACACATTCACACTTTCTCAACATACACTCTCTCATGCATTAACACCCTTAATTGGGGTAGCAGATATACAGTCACCCATTTAGCTGCACTATGAGCTAAAGGCTGTGATGAGCCATGGAAAGAACTTGCTTTCCCCCTCCCACACACACTCACTGCGACAGTCTGAAACAGACACGGGTAGAGGCTGGATGGAAAACAACAGCGAAAAACATACTGTGGATCCATAAGGGATTTGGGCAACACTATTTTCATTTCAATCGTTTCATAATGCCAATTTGAATATAAAAAAAGCTGTGAAAATCTGTGTTTTCAGTCCTCGCTGGCTGTTTACACGGAGATCAAAAATCTGATGTATGATACCCAAGGGATACGAGTAATGACTAAAAATCACAGTGAGTCACCGAATGAGCTCCAAACTGAAGGCTCAAGATAAGGAATTGGAGGCTTCAGACAAGAAATTACGAGAGCTTCCAGTATTCTCGAATCTGTTATTGATGCCTGCAATCATGCATGTTCAGAGTTATAGATAACACTCGCAATGTTCTTTCAAAGAATAATATTTCATGTGTGTTGCTCCTTAAAGCTAGAACTTGGCTGCAACAACGTCTGCATGTGCCACCGTAGTGAATCCGTGAAGGGGTTTCTCCACGTTGTAGTTAGATGTCGCTGGCTGACCAGGTGAAATGACGATGGATATATCACTGAACTGATGAACTGAGGCAGTATTGGCAGGCTACCTTTTTTAACTGAGGACATTTTGACATGTCACCGGAGGAAAAGCGCCAGTTTGGATGAATTCCATTTCGCTGCTTCAGTTTCTGGGTTCTGGTATCGTGCATTCTGGCTCACACTGTCATGGCTTACAAATGATGGCCCCCCCTATTAACACACACGTGAGCATGCACGCGCAGCAGCTTGGTAGAAAACCAATTGCCGCAATTTCATTATAGCTTATATATATATAAACATTTTCAGTATAACCTGATAATGCAACTTGCTGGAAACCAGTAAAATAACTCTTCTGAGGTAAATTTGTATGTGGCACTCATTCTTATTTCCAAAACATTTTTTTTAAACCACACACCACTCTTTATAGCTATCTGTTGGCTCTTGTTCGCTAACATGACACATATTCCAGAATAAAATGACAGCTATTAGCATTACTTTTGTGATTTGTTTAAGGCACAAAACGTTGTGTCTCGCTTTATGCTGTGAATATGACTAAAGCCAATTGTGTTGCTTTGAAAGGCAGCCCAAATCTACTGTGAAAAGAACTGATGCCGAGTTTGACATATTGTAGCACATAATCCTCAGCTTCTACGGGGGGAAAGTTATTAAAAAGTGCCTCCCTGTTATGTTGCATTGTGAGTTTTAGAAGTTATAACGATTGGTGCTGAAAGTTGCAGTTGAGTTTTCTTTTTTCCTTTTTCTTCAGCAAAAACTACTGCTTGGGTGGAAGTGGGCATGATGTGTACTGTATGCACGTGTGTGTGTGTGTGTGTGTGTGTGTGTGTGTGTGTGAGAGACAGTGCGCCTCTATGTGTCAGGTGGTTTGAGACAATGCTGAGCCCAGCACAGCTCTCACAGACAGCCAGGGATCTGACTGTCACACCGACTTAACACAGCATCCAGTCTTAACGTCGCTTAAATTCTTTCTCTCACTGTGTCAAAACACAGTGGAGGAAGCACAATATTATCACTTGAGAACACACACACACGTACACACACACACACACACACACACACACACACACACAGTTGTGACTGAGGTGAAAAATGAGTTCGTACATTGAGCATGAGAAAACACCGGGCAGATCCCCTGTGATTGGTACAGATGTGTGTCAGGAGAAACATAACGCACCGTTGGACCATTCACACACAGACAGTGGCTAATGCTATTAGAATCACTTCGGGGCAGGGTTCCCTTGAGAACACAACTTAGGCTACACACCCCATGCACAAACGCTACACACAGAGACTCGCTGCCTCATCAGCTATGTCAGGCAATGCTTCATCCAGTGACCCGAGACAAACCAGTCTCGACACCTATTGCCGAGTGATCAAAACAGCACATTACTTTGTGACTGAGACTATCAATATATGACTATCAATGAGAGAGCATAATGTATTTATAAAGCAACCAGTGACAGGCGAGCCACCGCTGAATAAGATGGCTGCTTTAAAATAGCCTTCTAAAATGTGATAAATGTGACTCTCCCGTGACAAGAGAAAAACATCATTCCCACTCTTCAACTTTACATTGCCAAGTAAACCCTAATAGGTCTGGTTTAGTGCCATAGTAAAATATAAATGTGTCAACATGGCTTTGGAGCATGATGAAACACTGTTATTGCACGTTGGAAATGGGTTTGGATCAAATTTACAGGACAGCTCAAAGTAATCACTGCATGTAGAAGTTAATTGCTCATTATCAATTTTGCGTCATTGTTTTCTTTTCCGTTGGAACACTTTCTACATTTCACCAGCCTGGCTTTATGTCTTTGCAGCACCACAAAATATGGATCAATGTGTTTTACTAGAATAACCCTTAAGAGATCAAAAGAAGGATATAAAAACACTAAATCAGTGCAACTGTCTGGCTTAGTCATCGCTTCCCGGAGCACCTCGAACATGTCTCCTAAGAAAGTAAACGAAGCAGAGGACATGCCGCATCAACGAAATCGCTGACGGGCCGTTACAGGGCAGAGTACATGGGCTTCAGGCATTTAAAAGCGTCATATGTCAGATTTTAGGTGCAACAAGAGAGTGGCAGGAGGCATCACCATCACAGACACCAGAGCTCAGCGTCAATTTGCAGCAACAAATGAGATGGTAATTATTAGAACATATTAACTAGAGCTGAACTGAAGACAAAAATATGTTAATGCCAAATGTTTTAGGGCAATTCCAAAATCCGCTGTATTTTGTTTGAAAGGTACATTAAGACTTAACTGAGCCCTCTAAAATCCTCTTATAAATCATGCTGCTCTTCATTGCCTTACGGTGGAATAAAGAAGAAGAAGAAGAAAAATGCAACTTCTGGGAACTGAACAGCTCTTGCAAAAGCAAAATGCGGAACTCCCAAACTTTACGCTCCCAAAATAAGGTAAAGTTTGTAGCAGATTAGATTAACATAATTTTTTTCTTTATTGTTCCATCTCTGTAAAGAGACTTGCTTGTAATAATGGACTCCATAAATAAATGTAACTTGTACTCAAAACAACAGAGGTCTATACCAGTTCGCCACAAAAGGTAGAATTAGTTAAACCCAGGAAATACTGTACCACCAATCTCACAGTATTTTATGGCATATTCATCTGTTACATTCAGTGTTCTGTGCTTGTGTCAAATTTGGTAGTTTGAATTTCTGTCCAGAAACCGGTTAAAATATCCACATCCAGTGCAGGGAGATGGGTTGTTAACCTGCAGCCACAGCCAGACGCGTCAAGGTATTTCAGGTGACATATGGGTGTCAGATCCATCTCCTGCTTCCAGCGGTATAATCCTGACTCGGCAGAATAGCAAGATTGGCTCAGACATTTTTTATGGATCACAGACCAGCCGAGTGGGCAGATTTACTCCAAACAGCCATATGTTCTGTAAAAACAACATTTCACTGGTCCACACGGAAATTACAGGCTGTCACATGTCTGGGTTGCACAAAGGTAATTATAATATGTGAATATACGCTGTAGTTAAAATGATTAATACATTAGTATCATCATTACCAGGCTGTTGAAGTTTAACAATGCATTAAGTATTATTTTTATACTGACACTGAATCAAATGACTCCTGGTTGGGTGTTGTTCATCTGTGCTGTTACCAGGGAGAATCTGTTACCAGGGAGAATCAATGCTCAATTTACTGTTTCAAGAGTATTCTCCTTCAGACAGAACCCTAAAGAAATCACAAGCTTAATTATGGTATATAATATACAATTCATTATTTCCAGAATGGGTCAGGTCAGTAAAGGCGGATTACAAATGTCCAGTATATACGACACTACTTTTTCTACTTTTGTAAAACGTGACCGTGCATTTCCAATAGGCAGAGCATGCTCACCAGAAACCTCTGCGTTCCCGAGGCGGCGAACTTGGGGATACAATTACGTAATCGTGCAGCTCTTTTAGACTTTCCAAATGGTATTGGACCAAAACGATCAAAAGGTGATTGTGAAACGAGTCATTTTGCGGAGGTCGTAACGGTCAAAACCGTTTATCCACCGCTCTACGGACGCGACAGTAGCTACGGGGAACGTTCCGGCAGAGGCTTTGACGTATTGGCTGTTTGTGTCGTGTTTTTGCCGGTTGTAGGTTTTTGTAGGATCATTTTCACCATGAAAACTTTCAACCTTGTTTTATCGCCCAGCCCTAAGTTAGAATGTATGGTTCATTCATTGTGCCTTCATGTGTCAACAGCAAGTCAACATCTCTTCAGTCAAACTTTTCTTAGGTTTTGAGTGGTTGGGAGTTTTTTGGCGATTCATTTTTTTATGATCTGAGGAATGAATGTAAGATTTGCTTTGATTCTTCTTTAATCTCACGTCTTCCTTTTGGAGTTTTACATTTCCAGCTTCCATTTCAGTTCCTTAATCTGTTTTGATTTCTACCCATCTTCCCCCCTCCACTTTATCTCATCTTCCTATTCCCCCTGCTTCCCCTTTACCCTTGCTCTCCCTTTCTTCCCATTTCTCTCTGGAGCTCCTCCACCCCTCTACGTCTTCCTCCTTTCCTTAAATGCTCTCTCTCCGTCACACTGTCTCTCCCTTTCTATGATGAAGAGGATATTGAGCTCTGTGTCAGAAATCATCTTTAGTGGCTGCCAGTCGATTACACTGGAGCAGTGGCCCCATCAGCCTAATCTGTTTTAACAGCATTAGCTTTTGCCAAGCAGCAGGGACTACCAACGTGCATGCAGTTTGAGCAGATATCAAGCACTTCTTTGTGCCTTTAAGTCAGCATGAGGGCTCTGTTGTGCGACATGCTACTGTATTACCGATGTGTAATACAACACTCTGCACTGTGAAGGGGATCAAAGCCATTAGCATCATGCTAACAGCTTTTAGAGTTGGGTTCATGCTAAAAGTTCAGGAGTATTAATATGAATTTAATATGAATTCACTGGGGAGCAAGAGGACAGACGGGCTGGAACATGAGCTGGAGAGAAGCGAGTGGAGGAGCGGACCTACAACGACCATGGCTCACTGCACAGAGGCTAGAATAGAGGTTGGCTGAACAGCACATAGCTCTATTCAGGAGTGGACTTTGTTGTTTGTATCATACAAGCTATACAACGATGCTGTAACCTGCTGATCTCACTTTTAATTTCACCATTTTACTGTAATTGTAATAACGAGTTTAATTTGTCATTTTTCATGTCTTCAAGCTTTTGTTCAACTTGGGTGGAAAAAAGTATATTCATGAACCTCATTGGGCATTTTGTGTTTTGACTGAGCACGTTCCGGTTGAAGGCAGGTATCACAAATAACGTCCTGTAGTGTTGCCTTTCTCTTGTAGCAGCTTTAGTCTGTCGCTCACTTCTTTTTCTCCAGTCATGCTCGTGCTGTATCAATAGCAGAGCTGTGTTTTGATTGAAATGTTTGTTTGTTTTTTACCGATTCAATCTGTGTTAACTAAAGCTGCCAGAGGACACGTAGGCTCTTAATGTATTATACTTTCTGATTTGGATTCAACGCGACCCGTAACACGTGACTCTCCGAACTGTGATTCACTAATTTGGAGGCTCAAGTTCACATTTTCATTTAACCTAAAAACAAGGCTGAATCACGCATTTTTGGAGACCGTGATATAATGTCACAATGACACGATTTTTGTTGTCTGCATATTCTGTTTAACATGATTCATGATGAGTGTAGAGGACTGGAGAGGACAGGAAGCAGAACTGACACTGCGAGTGATCCACACAGGAAAAACTAAATTGCTGTCACAAGCTGGTTATCACCACATTTATTACCATCTCTGATGTGTTGGTGTGTGTGTGTGAGTGTACATGTATCATTGTAAGTGATGTGTGTGGGGGGGGGGGTTTGCTTCTATGCTCTGTGGAAGTTTGTGTGCACACACTCCTGTGTGCTATTGACTGATTTATAACAGGCTCCCCCAGCTTCCCAACACAAATCCATATTGGCGAGGGAGGGGAGGTCCAATAATGCTGCCAATGATTTACTATTAGAGCTCTTGCTGTCATTCTTTCACCCTGATAAATGACATGCATTTCCCTCAGGCTGCCAGTGTGTGAGGCAGGGGGAGCTCATACTTGTAGGCGTGCCCAAATAAAACAAACGGTCAATCTTATAGGCTGATGTGCAAATGCTTCAACACTACAGCTGCCTGTCAGCTTTTGTGTGTGTGTGTGTGTGTGTGTGTGTGTGTGTGTGTGTGTGTGTGTGTTTTCAGGCTCCGAAACAGATCAAGCAGTTGTCTGCTGCCTGGCAGTGGCAGGGGGACTGAGGACGATCAGTTGACATTAGGGACAGACTGCTGCACGGCTGCAGGTGTACGCAGAATATCATCAGTTTGTCTGAGTGCAGGTGTGTTTGGCGTACGCCTCAGTGTGTGTTCCTGCCTTCCATCAGACTTTGTCTTTGTTATACAATGTCCTCTACACACACAACCAACGCCGCTGGTGAGTAACAGAAATGACGACAGTGGGTGTTATCATTGTCACAGGTGTTGCTAATTGGCTAGAAGCTACAATTATCTTCCTAATTTAAATGGCGAGAGCGGCTGTGTGATTTAGTTCAAGCGTAAAGCCGTCGGCCTCTCCCACTTGAAGTTTAACTGAATCATACCTGTTGAGAACGTGTAGCCTTATGGATTTTGTTTTTTACAACATCGGCGTCTGTGAGGGGCTGCCACTCTACTCTGTTCGATCCTGTTGCGTTTCGTTGGATTCTATTTAAAGTGAGCTGAAAGCGTCATTGCCGTAAGATCAAAGGAATACATTCAATAAGGTTAATGTGGGCTTTACATGGAAAACAAGAAGGGGAGGAGAAGAACAGAGCGAAAAAAGAGGTGAGGGAGGAGGAGAAGCAACGACCATTCCTATTTTTCTTCTTGAGTTGAACATCTGTCAGCTCTCCTTATCTCTTCTCCTCCCGTCTCTTCGCCGTCTCTCCCTCTCCTGTTCGAAATGTCTTTCCAGCTGCTTTCATGCCCGAACAGGAAGCTGTCATTCAAAGTTTGAAAATTCAGGGGAAAATGGCAGGATGTGACATATAGAATTTTTGCGCAGAACTGTGTGTCTGTGTGAGAGCGAATGAGACAAAGAGGGCGCCGTTAGAAGAGAGAGAGGCGACAAACCTTGATATCAATCCCGAGGAGAAATGACGTATGCGAGTGCATGTCCACGTGTTTCATGCATACATTATGCATGTTTTTGAGTATGTTTATGCTCGCATTTGTGCGTTTGTGTGTTTGTGTGAGTCCTCTCTATGCAGAGCATATCTTGTTAGTAATAACTTCAGTCCAGTCTGATGCAAGAGAAGGAGAGAGCTCGGATGAAAGCAGACTGAGAGGAAAGCACTGGGAGTAACTCTTTATGACCAGCGATTTGAAAGGCATCATAAAACATTATACTGTAAGCAAGACGTGGAGAAGGAATTGGGGAAGAGGAAATTGAGGGACAAAAAGGGGTGGAAAAATAAATTGAATCAGAAAAATAACGGAGAGGCTTGTGAGAGGTTAGAGAGGGAGAGCCATGAGCAAAGTGCATATAGGAAAAATGTGGATGAAAGAAGAGTTAGAGGGCGAAAAAACTTGAGTGAGAGGCGAGTCAGACAGAAGAGACGGAAACAGAGGAAGACATAGCAAGAGGGAATGCTGTAAGCAGGGGCGACAGAGAGAAGGGAGGAGATGAGAGGAGAGGAGAGAGCTGAGGGAGGAGGAGGAGGAGGAGAAGTAGGAGGAGGGGGAAGAAAACAGACAGACAAAAAGGAAAAGAGAAAAAACAGAGAGTTGAAGTGTTTCAGAACAGTTGTGGCTTCTTCTAATGAAGAAGAGAGACGTATTAGTGATCGAAATATGGGGACACGTATTAAACCGCACTCACACACACACACACACACACACGCACACACACACAGAAACATACAGCACTTTAAAGGGAATATGTGATAATATATGGATGTGTAATGCCAATGCACACACACACACACACACACACACACACCTACACACACACACACACACACACACGTACGCACACCCAAGCAGTGTTTCAAACAAACGCCAAAGTAAGAATCCGTCCACTCTCTTCTCTTTTCCCTCTTCACCCCTCTTCTCAAACCATAGAGCTCGAAGGAACCAAGCAGGCTCCTAATTACCTCATTTACATAAACATGCATATTGTGCAAGTGAGGGAAGGGGGTGGGTTGTGGAAAGTGGAAGAGAAGAGAAGAGAGGGGGGGGGGGGGGAATTCACCTGGTGAAAAGATGAGGGAGCGAGATAGAGAGATGTAATTTTGCAAATAAAGAAATTGCAACCAAATAAACTTAAAAACTTGTCTTCCTCCCCTATTCTGATGCTATTCTGCTCTCTTTGTCCTCTCTCCATCCTCCTCTTCTTTCCTTTTTTTTAGCATTGGCTGTGTGCTATTCATTCTTTGCCCCCCTCTCTTTTTTCCTCCTCTTGCCATACTGTAGGTAGTTTAATGCCAACAGCCATTATTCTCTTCCTCTCCCACGTCGCGTCCCTCGCTCTCCTCCTCCACTTTCAGCGCTGCCTTTACCAACATTTCCCTCCCGTCTCTCACATCCCTCCCTTCACTACGCCTCTCTTCCTCTTCCTCTCCTCCTTTCCTCACAGAGTGCTGTGTCAGGTCTTTTCACCCTCAGCGGTGTGAAATGAGATTTGAATATGGCTCTTGGAGCATTTGCGGCTCGCCTGCACCCCCCACCCCACACACACACACACACACACACACGCACAAAAACACACAAAAAAAAGACACACACACAAAGAGGAGGCCGCTCGTAAAGATAAAGGATTGTGACGCTACTTGAGTGCATACTCACATGTCAAGGGAGAGGAGAGGGAACGGGTGAAGGGAGGACGCAGGGAGGAAGATGAAGGTGTGGGGAGGAGTGGGAGGGGGACGTAAAGAGCAGAGGAAAAGCGGAATGAGCCACAGCAGAACCATGAACATAAAGAAGGGATCAGCCAGAGAGAGAAAATGTGTGAAACGGATGAAAACTGAAACACTGATATAGGGGATCAAGTGGAGAAAAAATGGGCAGAATGGTGAGAGGAAGGGGCTTTCATTAAAATGCATTAACCTTCTTGTTTGCCCGTTTCTCTGCATTTTGAGTGGAAACCCTCACATGAGAGAGCCGGAGAGGGTGGAATCGAGAAGAGAGCTGAACTGAGCTGGGCATGAAATGGCCATGAAGTGTCAAGTGCTGGCCTCCTCTCCAGAGAAAAATTAGGCAGAGATAAGAAGGTCGCAGCATGCGTTTTGTGTGCGTGTGTGCGTGTGTGCTTGTGTGTGTGTGTGTGTGTGTGAGAGTCAGGGGAGGGCGGTATACCGGTTCCATCCCACTCACCGCTGTCACATTTGGCCACGTCTTTACCACAATAAACACACGCACACACACACACACACACACACGTTTTGGTACACACGAGGACGAGGGAGGAACGACACCCGATGAACTATGTCACTCCCACACAGTTTCTACTGTCTATAAGTATCACTTCTGCAGTGTGTCCACACAGGCACCGCTGCTACTGCCAGCCCTCAACAGATCATTTTCACCGTCTATTTTTGCTGAGAAAAAAATAAAATAGGCAACACACGCCGAATCTCTAGAACAGCCGAGCCACGCTGCTCACATGCAGAGAGATTAACCAAGGCAGGTAAACATGTGAAGAACCACACCAGGCGTTGGTTAATTAAACACGCCAGCTAAAGACGATTCTTCGGGACACGTCTGTGATCTGGACCAAAGACTTCATGCCTCACTTTCTTTAAGACTCCAACAGTCAAAGGATCTTCATGTGTAATGCCATTGTTGGTTTGTTCATCAAGACAACGCAACAATAAATAAACATGCTGGAAAACTAAGCATTTTTCTTACACAAAGAGTCGGCGAGTGGTTTGCAGGAAGTCTGGCAAGAGAAGGAATATTGAGGGACGACAGAAACAAGCAGGTGACGATGGCCTTTGACCTGAGAGCTCTGCAGAGGGAGGAGGGATGGAGTACTCGAGGAAGATTGAGACAGGTGGCCAGAAACAGAGGAGAGGAGTGAAAGACCGGGGTGCTGACAATGGAACAGGGAGAGGGAAACTTTCTCCTGTCCCTCGATGTCCCATTGCTTTGGCCAGTGTAATGGCTGTAGTTGCTCTGTGTTTGTCAGCAGCTTTAGCTAGTGATGACATGGTGGCGACACACATACATGGTCAGCGTGTGCAAACAAGCCCATGACGATACCTTGAACACAGTTCAACAGAACACTGCAGTTCCTTGAAATGTATCTAGAATATGGAAACTAGAATTACCGCCTAGTGGTTGTGTGCCTCCGCCTACCAGTCCTGCCTTCTACCACGACACCTATTTAAAGATTTGGTTGCCTGCGCTGGCCTATTTAAACAAAAAAATTAGAAACCTGATTTGTTTGCTTTTTAGTGTGACTCTTTACCACTGCACTCTCTCACTACTATTACTTGCCAAGTAATGCATGAAAGGGGAAAACAGCTTCGTAAAGAGTGTTCTGTGAATTTTGGCACACATTCAGTGGATAATGTTTTTTTTTTTTTTTTTATCCCAACAAGGAAGAATGTGAGTCAGTGGTCACAGTGCTTAAAGCAATTATTGTATGAAACCTTAAAAATGCATCTCATTATGATTTACAAACTAGTCAGACATCACCCTCTACACTTTGAACTTTATTTCATTAAAACTGCATTATGATTTCCGAGAGAAGAGAATATATAGCTCTTAGCAAAGTCTCACTCCCTCAACTTCCGATCTCAAATCTTCAATAAATAGCAGATAGATATGCTATAATAGTTATTATTCCTTTCACTAAAAATTTTAAACTTTGAGTGACCGTTTAAAATGTCTGTTCTTTTTCATCTCGGATTAAATTGTATTTTATTTTCTTTTTCTTTTGCTGAACTCAATAACAATAACAATAGTTATATTTTCATAAAATCTGAATCTCTGATTAACTGATTTATCAGGTTTTATCGCAGCATTAGACAGCACTACAGCGGTACACTGTAAACCCAAATTTAGTTCAAATATAACTTTTAAGTGTTTTTTTTATCATGTCATTACTAAATCTATTTAGTTGTTTTCACTAATCATCTGAAATATTGAGTGCAATGATCATGTTTAGCAGAGATAACTTAGTATGTTACGTTTCTGTAAGCGAGGGCCCGTTTTAGTGCCGTGTGCACCGCAGTGACGAGTCGAAAAAAGTCCGTTCGTCCTGCTGCTGCGTGCGACCGCCGCCTGTGACTTTGACGGCGGTGTTGCAGGATTTCGGAATGTTATACCAAACGGAAAGGTGAGTGTGTAACTCTCCCCTTATTAACTGTAACGTTAGATATCATTTTGGGAATATTTATTTCAACAAGTAACGTTAAGCTAAACGCTAAAGTTAGCTGAGTGTTAACATGCTGACGATTTTCTGTGGGGTCCAGTTCATAACACGTTAACACGTGTGTTAGCATGTGCCGTGTTTTAAGCTAGCTGACAATACGATAACATTACGTTAGCTTTTCAAAATGGTGTTTGGTTCGGTTGCACAGGTGTTATTTATTGCATTTATAGCATTGACTTAGCTAGCTTCTCAAGGCAAGACATCATTAGTTGGTTATTAGCAGAGGCTTGTTAATGTTTTGCAGTGGAGTTAACCTCTTAAAAACTAACCTATTTTTGAGGGAGGCCTCCGCTCGAAAATTGCATGCCAATACTAAAAAGAGTAACGTTATCTCTGCAACCACAATGTCTAGTTGAGTAATTTTGGTGTTAACCATCCTGTTACCTTTTGGGTCAATTTGACCCCATTCAATGTTTAACTGCGCTAAATAAATGATTGACATCATTTTTTTGCTTCATATTTCATGACTTTTTCTAATTTAATGGGGACAACTTGGTAAACACAGTGTGTCCGTGTCTGCACCTGCACCTGCACCTGCACCTGCCCTAACCCGCAGAAAGTTGCAACGTTGTTGATAAATTCAAGCACCGACATCTGTCTGCTCTCACATTTTGGCCTCTGTCTCGTGGGAACCAATCAGTGAGATTTTTATGGTGATCTGCATATTTCACCATAGTCGCAAACAGGTATTCTGGATGTATCAGGGGGGGTGGGTGTTTTTTTTTTAATTATTATTTAAAGGGCTATTTAGGTAGTCAACAAACAAAGTACCTGACACTTAAACTTGGGAAACAATATGAAATATAATAATTTTCTGGAGGTTTAAATTTCTGGGGTCAAATTGACCACAAGGGTAAAATATATTAGTAAATTTGAAAGTAACAGGAGGGTTAAACATCCAGAAAATGATTGTAATGAGATATCTTTGCTCATTGGTTCCCACAAGACAGAGGCTAAAATGTGCGGAAATGTGAGTGCAGACTGGTGTCGGTGCTTGAATTTATCAACAACGATGCAACCTTGTGCGGAACGGCAGGTTCATCAAAACACAGACACACACACACACACACACACACACACACACACACACACACACACTTATTGTCATTCTAGCTGTGTAACTTGTGTTTTTCCCTGACTTGACTAAAGAGCCAACTGAAGTTCGGACATTGGTGCTGAGAGGGCTTCCTATAATCCTTGGTGACAATCCGACAAACTTCTGAACATGATATTTAGGTCTTATCCTCAACCGTTGGGTCTACTAGCTTGTGGATATTAATAGCCCCTCCAAACCAAGCCGTACGTGGTTTTAATCCTCTTTTGTCACCAGACTCTCAGGAAATGTTTAACTATTACGGTTCTTATTTTGAATTATGTTAGAAGTTTATGTTGAATGAGGAGTAGGAATGTTCCACCACTTGGGTTTTACAGTGTATGCTCAGGACTGCATATTTGTGCTCAGTTGTTTTGATATGTTTAACCCGCTTCCTCTGTCCTTATCCAAGTTGAAATGGAGAATCTTTGTTTGAATGCCTGTCTGTATGTGAATAGTTATTCACGAGGCACAGTTACTGTGTAATGCAGCATTCATTCTCTCAACAAGTTGGAATTTCTTTCAGTATTAACAGTTACAATGCAATGTTTTGAAAAAAATAAAACACATTGGAACTTTAAAATGTATTGTTGAATTTCTTTCCTTCTATACAATTTTCTTGAAACAATGCATTAAATCTCAAAATGAAATAGTAAAGACATTACTTAAATAAAGTAATGCTCTTAAGTAACAATAAATAATGTTATATTAGTGTTATTTGTGTGTTGTATTTGTTTAAATATGCTTACTTATGTTGAACTTAAAATAGTTATTTCATTAAATTTAGACTAAAGAATAGAAATAATTCAAGTGAACTAATGATTTTGAGTAAAGATTACTAATGTGGACTTAAATGTCAACTGCATCCATTTAAGGTTGTATGTTAACACAGCTTGACCCGTTTAGTTCTTCCATGTGTAAAAACTTAAATGGTTTTGAGGCAACGGGTTTCCACGCAATTTTCTAGTAAAGTCAACTAATTCGGGCTAAGAGTGTAGTAGAAAAGAGTCTAAATGTTCAGCATGAATAATCTCTCATGAGGGAATCCCGACACAAAGCACTGACTGCTCAGCCAATATGTAAAGCTATCTGTCAGACCTAGTCTTTCTGTGACAAAGACACACTGTTAAATATTTAATTGTCTGCTTCACTCCACTGTCTCCTATTTTCCTAAAGGACTCTGGAAGTTTGACATCTTCTATTATGAAACAGCAATGTTCTTGTACCAATCTAATCCAACAGAAAGCCTGCGGACACTGGCATGGGCCACGCAAATGATACAAGGTGACATCTGTATTTAAATGATATACTATTTAGGTTTGCATGTAGTCTTGGCCAACCTTAATGACCAAGTAATGATTTAGTTATTTGTATGTTTTGGAATGGTAACCTCACCCACTTGTGTCAAAATCCATCTCCAACCTAAATGCTGCCTCTGCATTCTGGTTTTGCTTGGCTGAGCTTTAATTTCAGTTGATATGATATGGTTGTCCACCCTAAGTGATGAGGTCATATTGGTATTAATGTGGCACGCAGGTGGGACGGAAGAGCGGGAAAGTCCTGTCAGCAACAAAATGACTTGCATACTCCCATCTGGACCCCAAATCCTCACGCTGCACTTAAACACTCTTATTTATATTTGCTCTCTCTCTCTCCGTCTCTCAAATGATAACTCCACATGTCTCTGTTGATTTTGTTTTCCTCTCCCTCAGCTCTTAGCAGCATCTAGCTCTCACCTTATTTTACTCTCTCTCTCTCTCTCTGTCTCTGTCTCTCTCTCTGTCTCTGTCTCTGTCTCTGTATCTCTCTCTCTCTCTCTCTCTCTCTCTCTCTCTCTCTCTCTCTCTCTCTGCTGTCGTGTTCTTTCATTAAAGCTCTTATTCATCTTTCTCTGCCAAATGTTGCTTTTCAATTAAGAATCTACAGAGCAGTACTTTGCCGGGAATCAGCTCTCAGCAGGTTTCCACCTCGTCTCCTTTTTAAAACGTACAGTCTCTGTCATTTCTAGAACAGTGTTTAATAAATCACGATTAACACCTTTAATCATAATTGATTCATAACGTAATAATCTTTACATTGTCTCAGCGATGTCTTGTTACAAATGATTTCCTCTATGACTCAAAAACCAAAGCGCTCCGTCACTTAATTTTTATCCAAGTAATAAGAAAGCCAGAATCTCATTTCGCAGATCTCAACGATGATCTATTGCAAGGTCATCTATCTCTGGGAGACTACTTAACAAGAACATGTAACACTGATCCAGTTCATTTCTAATCAAAATTATATGGTGTTGTAGGGCAGTTGCATGTTGCTAGCAATAAGTCGTTTGATCGTAGAAGACAGGAAAGCCAGCAACACCTTTTAACTAATGTCAACTGGCCAAGAAAATACATAATAAATCTGTTAAGGAATAATTTTCAAATAGTGATTTGGTGTGTTTCAGTTTAGTTAAGATTCTGTGATGAATTATAATAAAACAGGAATGATGCCATTGTGATGGGACTCCTGTTGTGTCTTTACCCGCTTCCACACAGTGAAGTCAACATGAGGATGAACAACAGCCTGCGCCCTGAGACACTTCCACCATTTCACCGCTTGAGTGCTTGAATGAGGGTCTTCTAGATAAAGGAATGGTGTCACTTCACACGTTGTCAACCTGCCGCAGGTATTTGTCTATACCAGAAAATAATTAGCCTTCTGTTCGGGATCGCTCGCTCTCTCTCTCTCGCGCGCCACACAGCTTTGATAATGCGGAACAAAACATCTTCATCTCTTCCCTTAGACAAAAGTTACATTACCTTGCTAATTAGCTAAAGCAGATAAATCAGCTAATATGCTAATCCTAGAAAATCCACAGTGTTGTTTTCCCTTTCAGCTTCTTGCAGAGGTAGCTGAAGCCTTCCAGGAGAAGACTGAAGGTCAAACCGAGGTAGAGAGAGAGAGAGAGGTAGAGAGAGAGGGAGAGGTAGAGAGAACAGAGATGGAGATGAGGGATCCCAGGGACTCACGGGAGAGAAGGATCAAAGGCAGTGTGCCATAGCATGGAGTGAAAGAATACTCTATAGGTTTAAGAGACAGAAGGAGATCGTGAAACTCCAAAGGAGGACGGATGGCGCACAGCTTGAAGGGCTAGGAAGTGATGTTTGAGGCCTCTGAAACAGTTATTGAGAGAGGCCTATCAATAAGGTTTATGTCCCTGACAATGCTGACGATTCTGAGCCCAGTTTTATCCTCAGCTGCAGGCTGGCAATTTAAACACATTTTATGGAGTCTCAGTTAAGCAGCGCAACCTTATGAATCCTGCCGAATTATTTTGGCTCTGATGGAGTCCAATGAAACCAGACTTATCCATAAAACAAATTGTTAAACAAATAATACTGAAAGAGGGGGTAGGTTACACATATAATTCTAATATTTACACTTTGATTTTTGCTTAAAGCAGTGAATCTCATTTCCACATGCTGAAAAGAATGCAGTAGATACAGAAGCTGTGTATTTTCTTTGCTTTAGTGTTCTCCTAAGATGGAGCCATGAATAAATGAAAATGGGGACAAAAATAATAGTACAGTATGTTGCATTCCTCGGTTGTTAGTCATTCAGTACCTCCATTGTTAATTTACAATGCATTGCCTAGCACACAAAACAGCACGGCACCAATCCTTATTTTTGGTCTTTAGAGCACTTTATGGTATTATTAGTATTACTACTATGTGTCATATGTGAATTTCATCTGTTCCGTCCAACTACTTATATTGCCATGTAACATTTACTAAGCCTTGATGTAAGCGATGCTGTTTCATGCTCAGGTGCTCATTTAGATGAATCATCCTTGTCCCACTTGCTGTGCGTTACATAACTCCAGGAGCAGAAAGGCTGCTGTGGATGTTCAAACAGAGGGACTCAAAGTAAGATTCACAGTGTTTCTGCAGTGTCGGTGAGCTGAACATTTTGGGCACACAAAATGATTCCAGCTCATCGCGGTCCAATTGATCAAACAATAGCACCGCGCAAGAGACAGAGGAGCAGACCATCATAAAACAGAAAGGTCTAGCGGTAATGAACTACGTCTGGCTCCGACAAAGAGGAAGACATGAGAAAGAAAGCCGGTAAAACTGCTCTTAAGATAAAAGTTTAAATCAAAGCAGGACTTTCTTTGATATAATAAATTAAAGCAATTATATTAAGGAGTCCCATGAGGTTAATACTCTTGAGTATCTTAGAAGGAAAATGAAACCACTCTGAAAAAAATGCACATGCAAATTATTGGTTCATAATTTGGAAACTGTATAAAGAAATTAATTTACTTCTCTGATCTGGAATTTTATATATTTTTCATACTTTTAAATAGTTTCCCCTTTAATAAATCCCATTGGCTCTTGTTGTACATCCTCCTAGTAGCATGACGCATTACTTTCCTTTTAAAGAAACGTATCACTTTTATGGTCTAAGTTGAATCTACAAGTCTAACCCAGTTGTTATACTATTGTTTATTTCCCCTCAAATCATAATAATTCCCGAAAGCGAAAGTTCTTTTACAAAACTGATCCGATTTTTTCCACAAGGAGGACTTTGATTCAAACTCGACAGAGGAAGCAGAGAACCATGAGAGACAGACCGAGTGACAGGAACAAAGAAAAGAAGACAGTCAACTAGAAAGGACAGTTTATAGAAATCAAGAAACAGACAGACAGAAGAAAAGCTGGATCGCAGGTTGGGAGAATAATTGAAAAAAAAAAAGAAAATGTAGAGAGAACGGCAGAGATACTGTGACAGCGGACAGAGAGGCCGATCTACACTGTTAGGCATCAGCTCCCTCAGGAGTGGTTAAATGCATTAGGCCTGTCCACTGGGAAGCAGTCAAGTGATTAGTACTTCAGCTTCGAGACGGAAACTAGTCAAGATCCAGCACACATCAATCACATGCACACAAACACACAGGTGGATGTGCTGATTAGATTAGTTATTCCACTGATAGGGCCGCACCTGACAGACGTGACAATTAGGAATGTGTGTAAAGAGACACGCGCGTCGACGCCAGCATTAAAATACTGTATTAAATGAGACCGCATTATTCAAATGTATAACTGCAACCTGATACAAACAATAGTATTGGACCAGGTACATTTACTCAAGTATTGTACTTTTAGTGGCTATATACAATTTTATTTCTAAAATAATGACCTCATCTGCGTTTTGATTGGTTCCCCATGAGCTTCGCTTTCACTATGCAATTCTGTCGGCACAAAGGAAACGCGGCTACATTGCGAAACCTACACAGGAAGAGGATAGTGCTTGTGTTGACCCCGGAAGCTATCAGTAGCTATCCCAAGTAACCGAACTCTATTAATGTTAGTTAATTTCCCCTGTAGTGGAAATGGTGGAACAACCAAAGTAACGGTCGTAAACAAAATGCGGTGTATCCTGTGATGTTGGTAGATGCTAGATTCTGAGGAAAAGGGAAAGCGTCTTTGAGACCAATAATACCACTTGAAAACACATTGGCATACTTGTACTTTACTTCAGTATTTCCATTACTACTTTATACTTGTACTCCACTACATTCAACAGGGGAAAAGCGTAGTAGTAGTGAAAGAATGTTAGAAAATGAGTTTGTAAAGTATTCTACTCACCTGCAAATTTCTATTCATTATTAAAGTTAAACAGGCATCACATGAAGGGGCTCAAACCCAAACACACCTCCACCATGTTCAACCCTGGCCGACATAAACTAGCTCCTTCATCCAGGCAAACAAGTCAGAAAAGATCAATAGAAATATTGAGATACATGGAGTTGTCTCAATATTGAATAAGTGATGAAGCAAAGACAGGAGTAAAAGCACTCAGACCTAGCAGCATTGCAACCACATTATCATAAACATATATGTCATTTACTATTAATCATCTGCATACTGCCTCACCACGCACTCAGGACCCATGGCAATCTGGGGCACATGGGAGTGTGGTCTGCATGCACTGTAAGTAAGGCTGTGGGCAAAACCGCATCCAAAATTCAATTACCTCAGTCTTGGCAGAGAAAACTGTTGAGCAATGACCTTACAGAAATGTCAAACTAAATGTATGCAGTTTAATTTTACATAATATTGAAAGCTCCGAGAAGACCAAATTCATCATGGAGCGTATTTGTCAAAGGTAGGGGGGCTACGTATACGCACGCTGTAGTGTGCTATAATGTAATAATGTAATGTACAGTGTATGATGTGGCGACATCTCACCTCCGTGTACGTCCTGTGGCCTCGCATATCACTGACCGCTACAGTGCACACACATGATAGAGCAGAAATGGAACAGCTGTTAAATCTAATAATTTGGGCACGCTGTTGCAGTCCTTCCGAGGAGAAAATAGTTTTCAATCTAAACTTAAATGTTGTTATTTAAAAAAGGGAAAGCCATATTTTAAAATATGATCATTCCTAATGCAGAGGTTTCTCCAGCGCATTTGACTTGTCGATACGTTGGCCAGCAGCCTGCATTCGTAAGCCCAAGCTCTCCACCGTCAACCATTAGCCGGCACATGCTGCCAGTGGTACTCGAGGTGCTGGACCTTTCAAAGAGCCCCCACTTCAAAGGAGATTTGACCAAATAGACAGCCTTATATGAACACACAGACAAAACACGATTTATGTATACACTGTACGTGTCAAAAGAAATTCTCAAAATGCCCACACACACACACACACACACACACACATAATCCAGTGTGACTGTGTGAAATCATCCACAAAGACCGGGGCTGAAATAGCCTTTGAAGTTTCCCAAAGGCACACATTAGGCCCTTATATGTCACGCTGCTCTTTGACACAAGAGACATCAGAGTGGCAGCAACACATGCGAAGAAACGCTGACACATGATGATACACATACTGCGAACGTGCACAAAACACCGTAATGTTCTTTTTACGAGAGTCTTGGGTTGGTGTTTGTGTCACAGAACACTTCCAGCCTAGAACACATGCCGATGATGTGTCCCAGATTGCAAAGGGGGAAGGAGACATGCACGTCACACAGACAAAACCCCGCTGCCGCACGAGCGTCGCAATGAAAAGCCGACGCAATTATCAAAGGAATGATTCACCTGCAGATCTTCAAAAGGTCTCCCCTCATTTCGATCCATCTCTCATTACTCTTTGCACATATCAACCTCTCAAT